>CM019150.1:223136775-223318910 GCA_009733165.1 Naja naja | reverse complement strand
TATATCCATTTTCTTTCTGCCGCATTTGAACATCTTAACACATTTTCACCCAACATCCTTGATAGTTTACTTTTCAGATTTGTATCACACAACCCAGCCAGCTTTGGCTGTGAATGGCACAGACCGCCAGCCAGCCTGCCAGCCAGCCTCTGCATGTGGCATTGGGGTCCCATCCCAAGGATGCCTCCACCTTCACCCTCAAGGACTTCCAATGGCCAACCTGCCTGGATCCCAACATTCCAGGTGTTCTGAAGCTGCTGGGCTTCCACCAAACCTTCTTCTGACCACAATCAGCCACCATCCTCCATCTCCAGACTCCCCAGAGAGTTCCCCACCTCAGCCACATCCACTAAACCAACCAGAGTCCCTTCCCCCCACCCTGCCCCCATTCATACCCTTCCCAAGGAGCTGCTGAGCAGAGAAACAGTAGCCTGCACACCTCCTGCGGACAAAGCCCCCCCTCCCCTGTCAGCTCCTGGGCCCTTCCCATGGGAACCTGCCCACTTCCCAGGGGCCCTCGCCAGTCTCCACACACAGCCTGCACAGCCACCCCAAACCCAAACCACTCCGTGCATGTCTCAACCTTCCTCCCCAACACCGTCTCCACCTGGAACCTGACCAGGTTTCAGAACTCTCCAAGCAACTACAACTTCCGTTTTCATCATTTTTGCTTGGATGTTGCTTTCAACTCCACCCTTTCATATTTTCCTATCATTTCAGTGCAAGCCCTAAAATTCTTTCCACCACCACTCCTCCTCCTCTCCGGTTTTCACCCCAAATAATGTTCTTATTTATAATTCACGCTGCCGAAGCCTCCTCATTTAGTCCTCTTCATTTAATCCCCAAACAATTAACTTCCATCACAACTGTTCTGCATTTTCTCTGCCTCTTTCAATCTTTCTTTTGCACCTCCCTCCCTGGTGAGGTCTCTTATTTCCACATTTGCCCAGCATCCTTTTTGCATTTCCTGTTACTGTAACTCCCGCACTTCTGTCAGCCTCTGTGAGAATCCGGATAAGAATTTCCAAAGCAGACCCTTATTTTCTCATATCAACTTTTCATTCTCTCTCCTGGGGAGAATAAGCAGCAGCAGCAGCACACTCGTTTTTCTTCTACTTTCCCTTGCAATTCTTCTCACTTCTTTTTCCCATGATCCACTCCCAACCTCCAACTCATGTGCAACATTAGGCCTGCTTGCAATGACACTAGGTCCTACTTTCTGACATACATTTTGGTTCCCTCATTCATAACAAAGCCAACCCACCCCAGGTAAAGTTCCTCTGCTCCGGAAGATTTGGCTACCTTCAGTCAGATCTTTCCCGCTTGTCCTGGCGCCATGGACCTTATGCCTTTTCCTTTCCCTGTTGATTCAGTGGGGCTCTTTTCCACTTTCTCCCCCTCAGTGCTATTAAAACTGCACCCTTTAATAGCCCGTCCTCTCACCAAGTGCGCTCATCTCTGCTGCGCATCATGGCTTTGGTCATGGAGGCTCTCACGGGACAGGCAGACAGGCGCTCTTGGTGAAACAGAGCAGGCCAAAGTCCCAGCCTGCCCCAGGTTTCATTCCCTGTGAATGGGTCAGGTCTGTATCCAGCCAGGATGCCACCAGCACAGGAGACCAGGTTTTACTCAAGAGTAAACCAAACACCCCCTCATTTTTCTAGCCAAGCCTCTCCTGGGAAGAACCAAACTCTCGCCTGCATCCCAACGGGTGGCAGGTCCCCGAGCAGCCTGGCTCTTGCCCAGGATCCTGCTGGCAGCTGTGCGCCTTTGCTCGGCTTTATTTATCATGGGATGCTCCGGTCGGTACAAGAACAAACGGCTCTCGGCGGCTGAGACGATCTTATCGACCACGAGCCATTCGGGAAAGAGCTCCGTGCCGTGAGCGGAAGGCCCGAGGGGAGCGTGGCCACTGGAGGAAGAGCCAGCGCCCTGGAAAAGGGGGCTGGGAAGGGCGCAGCCGAGAGGCAGGTCGGCTCAGGCCCGGCACCAGCGCCCACCAGCCTCCCCGGCAGCCCGCCAACCCCCTTCGGGCCAGGTGGGGCCCCGGCTTCGCTGAGGGAGCAGCCTGGCGGAGCAGCGCCTTCCCGCGGCTGCGCCCCCCTCCCCAGCGCCCGGCCCAGCGATCCCCGACGGCACCTCCGGGCGAAGCGGCTTCCCTTCCTCTGGCTGGCCTTGCTCGGGATCGCCGCCGCCCCGCCCCCGCCAGCAGGCTCCAAGCCGGTCGCGGAAAAGCCGCTCGGCAGCGCCCGGGCCGCTCCCTCCTCCCGGCGGGCCTTTGCGCCCCACGCCTCGCACCAGGAAGTGGCCCGGCGAGGCTCGGCGGCGCCGGGAAAGGACCTTGGAGCGGGGCAGAGGCGGCAAGCGAAGCGGGCTCCGCGGGGCCCGAGAGGCGGGAGGAGCCGCAGCCGCCCCCCCGCGTACCTTTCTTGCCCTCCGAGGCGCGCAGGACCGCCTTGTACAGATTCTCCTCCTCGGAGCTGCTGAGCTGCATCAGTCGCCCCGGGGAGGGACCCTCGGTCGCCTCCCGGCTGCGCCCCCTCGGCCGCGACATGGGCGCTCCTGACGCCGCTGGGACTCGCTCGCTCCCCACGGACGCTCGCCGACCCCACGCGGCCGTTCCCGGCCAAAGCTGCTACTGAGCGGAACAAGGTTGGCGCAAGCAGGCCAGGACGCTCGGCCGCCGCCCCTCCTCCCTCCCTCCCTCCCTCCCTGGGAGCCGGTAGGGGCTGGGCTGGGCGGGCCCTGGGCTTCCCCTGCCACCCCCCTCGTCTCTTGCTCAGGCAGGAAACCGCTCCTGGACCATTTAACCGCTTCCCGGCCGGCCATCCCCGCAGCGCCCGGGGGAGAACCGAGAAAGACCCAGAAGGGCCTGAGCCCCACACCGGGGCCAAGGGGGGGAGGCTCCTGAGCAAGCGGAGAGAAGGGGAGCGCCTCTTCCCTGGCCCAGCGAACAGCCTTGCCCACAGAGAGCACAAAGGGGGCTTCCAGTGTCCCTCAGCTCCCTTCAGGCTTGCCCACCTCTCAGTGGGTCTCTTGGGCTGCACTGAGAGTTGCTCTGGGCAGCTGTTGGCCCCGGGAAGCCCAGGCAAGCCAGAAAGGGGGCAGGATGCACAGCCCACAGACTCTGAGCAGCAGCCAGAGGCACATGGGATCAGCTGCTCTGGGGGCTGCCTCCCCAATGCTAAAAGGCCCCCTTCAGTCTGGACACTGCGGAGCCAGGGCACAAAGCTAGAGCTGCCGGTGGGTCTGCCCCCTCCCAAGGGAGCAAAGGTTGCCAACTGTCAGGGCTGCACATCCCCAGGCAGCACATTCCAAGCTGGCCAGGCCCGGCCCCACCCAGCTTCTCTCAGGCAGACCTGGGCTGGGCCCAGACACAGGAATGTGCTGCAAGACAAGGGCTTCAAAGCCTCCCAGCAGCCCCCACGGCCCCCACCCCTGCGTCTGGGGTGCCAAAGCACGTCAGAAAGGTGGGGTTGGGCACTCATCCTGCCAGGGAAGGCGCCTGGAGCCAAACTCTCCACCCGCCTGAGTCACATCCCATGGAGGAAGCCAGTGGCCGCAGGGCACCACTCTGGAAGCAGGAGGGGAGGGGAAGAGGGAGGGAAGGAGGGCATGGGGGAAAGGAAGGGCTCCCTCATTCTCCCCACTGCAGGAGCCTGGCGGAAGAGATGCGTGGGCCTTGCCTTCCAGCTGCAGACAATCTTAGCCTGGCCTTCAGCTCACAGAACAGCAGCCGAAGGGGCCTGCATGGTCACAAAATAGCTGTGTTGAGCCAGGGGGCACGCCCCTCCCCACCAGGACCCAGCTCTAGAATGTAAGGCAGCCCACCACCCTGGACGGAAGAGACCCCCCCAGATCCAGACTTCTGCACAGAAGCAAAGGAAAGGGTTAGGGTTTTCCAGAAACGGGAAGTCATGAACATCAAAGGACCTCATGCTGTCCTGAATCAGCAGTGCAAACCATCTGATAAAAAAACTGAATGCAATTCACAACAGACGTGTTTTCTGAATCATAGGAAATAACTTTCCACCCGACTCCACCCATGATGGAAGAAGGGCTGCTATGCTGTCTTTACTCTGCTCTTTGGTTCCAAGGTCCTCCTTCATTCCCACGTCCCTCAGCCTCCCTCAAAATTGCAAGGATGACACCGAGCAACATCACCCAGAGGTGGGAAGCCCCCACAGGCCACCCGGGAGCAACCTACCCCTCCTCTGCCTCGCAGCTCAGTTGCTTCCCAAGCAAATCCTGCAACACCCCCACTTCTCCCCCCACCCCCAGCATCAAACTCATGGCACAGGGGTTCCTGAGAGCCAGGAACAAGGTATCCTGAGGGGGGGGTCACAGTAGGGGTGCCCCAAATCCATGATGCAGCTCCCCCACCTTGTGTAAAGCCAGGTCTTAAGCCCTTTCAGAAGACCTCGGAAGGCGGGTGTGGGGGAAGGACGACAAGGCATTTGCCAAAGTATGCCGGTATAGCAATAGCACTTAAGACTTATATACCGCCTCACAGGGCTTTCCAGCCCTCTCTAAGCGGTTTTACAGAGCCAGGCTCTTGCCCCTAACAATCGGGGTCCTCATTTTACCCACCTCAGAAGGATGGAAGGCTGAGTCAACCTTGAGCCTGGTGGGATTCAGTCTGCCAAATTGCAGGCAGCTGGCAGCAGCAGGAGCCTGCAGTACTGCGCTCTAACCATTGCACCACCATGGCTCTATGAACCACAGATGGCTTTAAAGATCACAACTGGCACCAAAATAGGTGAAATAGGTGTTATTTTTGAAAGGGTAGCTGATTCTGTAGCAGCCGTACCTTTGAGGCCACCTTCAAAGGCAGCCCCACCTAGAACACCTGGCTGCAATCCGACGGAGCCGGGCACAGCCCCACCCACTGCTCAAGCAGGACCCATGGGAGTCCACAGGGCCCTCCCCTGGCAGCGGAGTTTGGCTTCAAGTGTTTCCTCTTCGAGAGTTGCTGGTTTGTAAAGGTAGAAAGTTCTTTCTGGGCTAAAGAGAGCCATTTAATTCTGAGCAACAAGCCTTCCTCGTGAGCTACACATGGCCCTAAGGCAATGTGACCCTTGGACGAAGACCCAACCAGAAGATGGGGGCGAGGGGGGCTTTCTATCTTTTTCTGGAGCTAAGGATCTACTCAGCTATCAGACCAAACTTTTCAACAGGTGAGGCTGGTTGCTTTAAGCCCTGAGCGCCAAAAGGACAGCCCAGTTGGATCGTCCTCACATTCTCCTAGTGGCCATCCAGAGGAACATCTGCCACCCTTGGTCTGGATTTGGAGGTGGGCTGTCTTCCAGACCAATAGCCCTTAGGAGGCTAGCCCTGTGTGACTGTACCCAATCCCTTTCAAACAGTGGTGGGATTCAAACATTTTTACTACCGGTTCAGTGAGCGTGGCTTGGTGGGCGTGGCGGGGGAAGGGTGCTGTAAAATCTCCAGTCAGAGGTGGCATTTGCCAGGTCTCCGAACTACTCAAAATTTCCACTACCGGTTCTCCAGAACTGGTCAGAACTTGCTGAATACCACCTCTGCTTTCAAAGCCTCCCAAGTTAATGGTCATCCCCCCACTTATCTCGGGTGCACAGCGGTGCCTTCTCATCTGGGGGATTGGGATCGCTTGCTGGAGGAGGTGAGGAGCACAGGGAAGAAGGGAGGCAGCCCACTCCAAGCAGCCCGGCTTGCTGGATTGGCACTGGAGCCAGTGACGCACTAGCTCTGGCCTCTGCAGACCCAGCAACTTCCCAGGGCTCCCCATTCACCCAGGCTCCCCCTCAGAGGTTTAGCCCAAGGCTTCCAGGAGAGCACATTCTGCAGGCCCTGAGGGGGAGGTGCTGTGTGGCTGAGAACCAAAGCAAAAGTCGCCTGGAAGTGGCTTCTCCTCTGGATCACGCGTCTCAGTTCAGGCCTGACCAGCCTCAAGGAAGGACTTCTTCCTCTGAAGAGTTCTCACTAACTGCCACAACCTCAGCCCAGTTACACAACCTCTGGCTGGGACAGATGCACAACTTGTTTACAGTCTGGCTGCCCACCTAGCCAGAGAAATGCGCCTGACCCCGAGAGGAGGAGAGAGACATCCCCTTGTCCACGTTTCTGTCCCTACTGCCTTTTTCCAAGCTGAAGAGTCCCAAATGTTCCAGCCTCGCCTTCTGGTCTTTTCCCCGTCGCATCCCTCCCGAAATCTGGCAAGCAGAACTTTCCAGAGGCTCCCGAATTGCCAGTTTCCAGGGTCCCCTCCCTGGACAGGTCACAGGCGGCCAAGAGCCTCGGGGAAGGGCAGCGGCTTGCCCCCTCCCTCCTCCGCCCCTTTGCACGCTCTGCACCCGTGGCAGCTCCGCCTGCAGCTTAAGAAGGCGGGCAGCTCCCCCATGTCCAGAAATGAAAGTTCCCCGGACCTGCAGCCAGACTCTCTCCAGGAGAGGGAGGCGCATTTGCCACCCTCGGGCACAAGGGGATTCCCACCCACACAGCCGCCTTGCCAACTTGGCCCTCTTGTGGGTGCGGCGACGGCGCCACCCCAACTCTAATTTCTGGAGAAGGAGGGGGGCATTCCCTGCCTCCGCCCCTGGCCGGGGGGTTGGGGGGGAAAGGCGGGGGTGGGGACGCTCGGGGCCGTTCCATTCTCAGCGCCGCAGAACCCCCCACCCTTCGCTTCGGAGGCGGAGCTACGCGACAGACGCGCCAGCTGGCCGGGCCCCTCCCCGCCTTTTCCGGCTGGCGGCCGGCCAGAGCAAAGGGCTTGCAGGGAGAGGCGGCGCCGCCAGGAAACCAAGACCGGCAAGTGCTGGGAACGGCAGTGCTGGAGGCGCCCGTCGGCCCGGCTCCCTCGGCCGCTCAGCTGCAGGACCCGGGACGGCCGCGGGCGACAGCGGGGACGGAGGAGGGCCGGCCAGGCCGTTGCTCGGGAGACGGAGGAGGGCCGGCCAGGCTCCCCCCGCGGCGCACACGGCCAGCCCGGGCGCTCCCGCGAGCCCTGCCGCGCACGTCTCGGCCACTCACCCAGGCAGCAGAGCCGGCTGCGCAGGAGGCGCTGCCGGTGTAGTTCGGGTGCGCTCAGCCACTCCGAGCCGCCCAGCAGCACCGCCCGCTTGTAGGCGAAATATGCGGCCACCGAGGGCTCGGCCATCGCGCCGCCGCCGCCAGCCATGGCAACCCTCCCGCCGCCGCCGCTTCCTGCCGCCCGCCAAGCTGCCGAGGGGAGCTCCGCCCTGCCGCGCTGCGCCCGCCCCTCGCCGCGCCCGCCCCGGGCAGCCAGCGCTGGAACCGCTCCGGCCTTTTGGAAGTGGCCGCGTCGGGCACTGGGCGGCAGCCCCTCAGAGCCCGTTCAGGCGTTCTTCAACGGGCAGCGCCCAGAGCCCTGCGCCGCTGCTTCGGAGGCCCCGCGAGGCCCAGACCCGCCGGCGGGGTCGCTCGGAAGGCTCGAGCTACCCCCGAAGCCCGTCCGGCGGAGCTACCCCCGAAGCCCGTCCCGCAACCGTGCGGAGCGCCGGGCGAAGGCGCCCCAGACTTGGCAGCCGCCCCGGTGGGGAGAGCGCGGGCCAGGCCGCCGGTTCCTTCCGCGTGCAGGGTCGCGGGAAGCCGCCTCTCTTTCGGCCTTTCCGCCCCGGAGCTGTCAAGGGAGGCCGGCTGCGTTCCCACGACCAGCTGAGCCAACATTGACGCAGCACATTTCAATCGCGCTGCTTGTGGGAACCGCGCTCGCCTGACCCGTCCGAAGAGGGGAAACCGCGAACAAGGCAGCCCCCGTAGTCGTGGTACGCGACCGAAGTCCCGCGAATCAAACGCAGCCTCCGCCTGCAATTACCGGCTGGGCCGATAGAGGCGCGCTGGCTGCAGGCCCTGTCAGCCGTCAGGGGGCACTAAGCAGGGGCCTTTACTCAGGGCATAGCGCTGTCCTGTCCCGAGTCCGGCGGGAAGGAAGCCTCGTCCAACAGCTGCTCCTGCAGCTGCTGGGCTTCTCTTCCTTCCTGGCTTGGTTCTTGATCTGGAACGCACAACAGAGGGGACCCACACTGGCCCAGGGCCACTTATAGGGCCACATCCTGCAAGGTGGCAGCTGGCTGGCTAGGACATGGAAAGGGAGGGGGATGGACACTGAGCAAGCAAGTGTCCTTAGTCACTGCGCGGGTGGGGGGGGAGGAAAAGAGCTGCTTGCCCAGGTCCAGAGCAGTTGGCAGCCTTGCCTGGGCACCAAACTCCAGGCCTGTTATACCGGGGCTGCAGAGGGGGCCCTTCTCCCTAGAGCTGTAGTGGGGCAGTGCTTAGAGTGCTGTATTGCTGGCTAACCCTGCCCACAGCCTGGAGTTCGATTTTGATGGGGCTCAAGGTTCACTCAGCCTTCCATCCTTCTGAGGTCAGTAAAATGAGGACCCAGATTGCTGGGGGCAATTGACAAATAATGCATTGACAACGTAACCCCCCCAAGTGCTATGGGGCAGCCTAGAAGTCCAAGTGCTGTTGCTTGTGCAACAGCTCCCTCCACACAGGGCTCCCTCCCACGTGCCAGCCTGCAGAGCAGAGATAAGGTGGGGAAGGGGAGCAAAGGCAGATATCACATCAGCCAAAGCCTTCGCCACAGAGGGGTTCTTGGAGGGTGAGCCCACAGCTGGGTGCCCAAGAGGCCTTTTGACCCCAGCTTCCATGAGCATCTTCCTGGCAACTGGTAAACCAGAGCTGCACACAGGTCCCCCAGGGTTTGCCCAGGGTGAGCTGAGGAACTAGGGAGCTGTCTGGCACCATTTCCAGGAAGACCAGGGCTCCCTCCTCAGGCCAGCCAGGGGGTGGGGGGGGTGGGGGCTAGTGAAGAAAGGAGTGATTTCCTGCTCTCCACCCCATTAGCCATCGATGGCTACCCAGGTGGGAAGTGGTGGGATTAAAGGCTTGGAGCCCCCAAACTGGGGTGGTTGACCCATGGAAAGAGGGCCAATGTTTTCAGAATATGTCCAGAGTGCCCCTTTCTTGGAGATTCACAAGCAGCTCTGGATTAGTTACCCACTCCCCGCCCCCCCCGGGAAGGACTGAGGGACAGCACAGAGGACCAACCCCTGAAAGTGGCCAGTGGAACTCGCGTTTTCCGTAAGCAAGGAAGGGTGAATGTCCCCCACTCCCCTACCCCTGGCAGGGCTGAGCGCTCTGGGGCTGCTAATCCTCAATGCTGCCACTGGGGGCACAGCATCCCCTCCCCTCACAAGCAGAGAATCTAGGTCTTCAGCCGGCAGCAGAGCCCGCCCCCATCCGGCATCAGCCCACCTCCAGCAGGGGGCAAGACATGCCCCCTCCCTTGGTACTCAGGAGGCCCAGGCACCCCTAATGGCATTAGGGCTTCTTGACTGCATGTTCTTGACTCCCTTGGCCCAGGCTCCCCCCTTCTCTCTCTCTCTCTCTCTCCCTCCCTCCCTCCCTCCCTCCCTCTCTCTCTGTGTCTGGCCTATTATTGGTGTATTTTCCAACTCCCCTCCCCCACTTGCTGCACACCTAGATCCCACAGCCGCTTCACAAACCAGCATTCCCCAGGGAGCATTTGCTACTCTGGATCAGGGTTTTCTCCAGTTCTCCCAGCGCAGGAGGGAGGCTGGACCAGCCCTGGGGAGCCTCAGGTTCACATCCACCTTCCCGGGCATTAAGATGTGCTCCCTGGCAGCCCTGGGCAGAGCTTGGGGGAGATGGGCATCTTCTGCACACAGCTCAGTCCCACTCCCTTGTGGCTGCCCCCCCTCCCCAGCAAGAGGCAGCTGAGAGCAGCCCTGCCATCTGGATCCAGACAGGCGGCAGCTCCTCCCTCTAAGCCAGGACTGGGCTAATCGGTGTCCTCCCTGGACTGGCAACATGGCGGGGTGGGCTCTGCACGGGAGGGGTGTGGTGTGTAAATTTAATAAAGAATAATAAATAAATAAATGAAATGAAAGGACCAAGAGTGGAGTGGGGGGAAGGTGAGGCTGGAGCCCTATCCGGAGGACAGAGGTGACCTCCATGCCCATCAACCATCCGGACGTGCCCTGATGCCTCTCAGCAGGTGTGGCCTTGGAATGCAGCATCCCAGCCAGAGCTAGGCTGGCAGAGCACGCAGGGCTGCCTTCCCTGGGAACAGGCAAGCGTCCAACTGGATTAGCAGGAGGAGGACACAGGGGCCCAGTTGCACTGGGAACTGTGAACCAGGGCTCCCTTTGCTCTTTTCCCACCCCCCAACAACTCCCGGGTCTCTTCCTCCAACAGAACTGCTGGGAGGCAGCAAGCAGAGCTCCGGCCTGGGGCCTCCCTCCTTGCTGGAGACCTCTGGCTTTGGGGCAAGGTGGCCACAAAGATAGCTGTAACTCCAGAAGTATTGCCAGCTCCCCCTTCCCCACCCCCAACAGAAAGGGGGCCAAAGGAGGCCAGGTCCTCTGTGGAGGGCAGGGGGGGAATGGACAGGGGCAGGCGTGAGCTACCTTGGCCAGAAGGGAGACGGAGGAAAGGACCCTCTGGGCAGGACCTAAGGGGCAAGAGCGGCCGAGTGGGGGGACTCCAAGGGTAGGGGAAAGCCCACTCCCATCTTTGTGACTTGCATCCTTCGGCAGAGGGAAACCAGGAGACTCCCCCACTTCCTCTCCTGCAGCACCATCAGAATGAGAGGAGGAGGCTTCCCCAGCGTCACGGCCACCGGCTGGGTGGAGGCCCAGCAGCCGCTCCCCACAGGGGAAGCCTCAGCAGCCTGAGGCTGGAAGAGGGGGGGTGGCGGTAATTCAGAGAAACCACCCGTGACTCAGAGAACGTGAAAAACCGCAGGCCCAACTGCCAGGGAGAGGCAGCAGGAAGGGAGCTCTCTGGACGTCATGGCCCAGAGCCCCCAGGGAGCTGGGCTTCAGTGCCCCTCCAGGCTGCCCTCTGTTCAGCCACCAGGACAGAGCCTCACTTGCTGAAGGGGGGGAGGAGGGGGAGGAAGGGGCCTTGCATGACTGGATGCCAATTTGATGAAGACAGGCAGGTTGGCGGCTGCCCTCTGCCCATCCTCAGCAACTCAGCCTGGCCCTCAGCCACCAGCAGGCCTCAACTGAAGCCCTTCTGAGCTGCCCTGAGGCCCAGTCAGGAAGAGGAAGCAGCAGAGAGCAGAGTGAACAGGCCTCAGGGCTAAACACCAGAAGCAGCTAGCAGGGAAAGGGGAGGGGCTCCCAGGGTGGGCTCCTGTGTACCAGGCGGCTGCCACCTAGCTGGGAGTGGGGAAGCCCATGCAGTACTCTTCTGCTGCCTTTGGCTGAGGCCTCTGCCCCAAACCATGAGGATGGCAGAGAGGCACCACTGCAACATCCTTCAAGCCTTAGGCTACACGCCCACCCTCCTCCAGCTGCCTGGCACCTTGGCACCTGCACCTGAGCTTGGTATCCCCCTCACAACCAGCAGCCAGCCTCGGGATGGGCCCTGGAGCTCCCAAGGCACAGTGGGCACATTTCCCGTCCCCTTTGCGGGAGGGCAGAGTGGCCTCCCAGGACTCCCCCCTCCCCCACACAGAGAGGGAAGAAACCCCCAGAGAAGTGGCTCCAGCCCAGGCAGATGGAAGCAGAATTGGGGAGGCTAAGTAGATGGTGGCCTGATCCCCAACAGCAACTTCTCTGGGGGATCATCCCAACTTCCAGGCACTGCAGACAGAAAAGTGCTCCTCCTCCACCCAGAAGGGCAAACGCCTACAGCGGGCAGGAGTTCTCAATGCTGCATTATGCAGGAAAGGTCAGGGGGCAACAGAGGGTGGCAGGATCTGCGCCCTGAAATCTGTGGATTATAATGCCTGTGAAGCTCAGCACTTGACCAGGAAGAACCTCCCTCTCCTCTCTCTCTCACACACACACACACACACACATACACATACTCTCTCACACACACACATACACATTCTCTCACACACACACACACACTCTCTCACACACTCACACACATACTCTCTCTCTCTCTCTCACACACACACACACACATACACACTCTCTCTCTCACACACACACACCGGAGGGGGGGACGGGACAGAGGGAGAAATTGTTCAAGCCCAGAAGCTTCATGGCGCTCAAAGCAGCTCCTTGGCCAGGGACCCGGGGCAGCCTCCCCAGAAACCGGCCCTCCAAACAGAAAGCCCACCGTCCACTGGAATGAAAGTGGGGCTGCAACGTCCACACCCGGGCTGGCCTCTTGCTCACTCCCACAACGGGCGGCCTTTCAGCGGGGGAATCTCCAGAGTCTACAAAGAACCAGGCGAGGCATGGAGAGTCTCGCCGGCGGGCCGCGTCACTAAAGCATTTGAGCATTTGACCGGCACCCCGGGTGAACTCGCTGGCCCGCCCCGCAACGCCCGCCCCCGCCTTTAGCGAATCCAGCCGCGAATTTGCAGCCGCATCCCTGCCGGGACACTCGAGCCAGGCCCAGGCGGGACGTCGGTCCTCGGGGAAGGGGGCGGCTAGAAAGCAGAGAAGGAGACCCCCCCCACCCCGCTCCGCCTGCAACCCCGGGGACAGCTGGCCGAGGGCGAGACCCTCCGGCCAAGGTCAACGAGCAACTGGCTGCGGTTGCCTGGCGAAAGAACTGAGCTCTGGCAAAGCCCCGAAGACAGGCAGGAGGCGGCGGGGACAGGGACCTCCCCCCGGAAAAGCTCCGGCCAAGCCAGGCGCGCCCCGCACGGTGTCCCGCCGCCACCCCCACGTGCCTGTGTTTGCTACAGCTCGTGGGGGGAGGGCGAAGGGCTGGCGGGTGGAGGGAGGGAGCGAGCGCCACGCCCGCCTGCCCCGCCGCCCGCCCCGCGGGGCCCCAGCGCCGCCGCTCCGCTCGCTCTCACCGTCATCGGCGGCGCGGTCAGGGCTCCCTCCGCGCCGCCAGTACCAGACCAGCGCCAGCGTCAGCGCGTGACCGACCACCACCAGCGACGGGAAGAGGTTCCCCCCTCCGGGATCCATAGCGGCCGCGGCCGGGCAGGCAGGGCAGGAGGCGCACGGAGGACGTAGCCGCTGGGCCGAATGCCGGAGCCGAGTGAGCAGCGGCCCCTCCCGGCCGCGGCGGCCTCCTCCGCCTCCTCCCGGGCTGTCCGCAAGTCCGGCCCCCTCGGCCCGCCGCCCGCAATGCGGAGCCGTCCTGGCCCAGCCCGAAGCAGCGCACCTTCCCGCAGGCTGAAGCCCCACTGACGGGCAGCGCTCAAGGTTACCCGCCCCGCGCGCGCTCCTGCCGTGGCCGAGCCTGGCACCTCCGGACCCGCCTACCTGGCCCCCCCGCCCCCCGCAGGAGGTCTGGTTCTGGGGAGGCCCAAGGGCGCCGCAGCCCACAGCCTGATGGCGCCGCACAAACGTCCCTTTCCCGTCGGGAACTGTCGCCCAGTGCCCCGGCCTTCCCTGGACTGGAGTGGTCGCCTACCCGGCACGATCTTCATAGTGAGGCCTCGTCCCGGAAAGCAGCCCCCGACTGAGGGTCCGAAGCGTCTCTCGGCTGAACCCCGACTGCCCCCCCGCCGCGATACCCCGTGGCAGGGGAGACGGACTATAAATAGCTCTTTCGTCGCCGCCGGGCTGCGGCCCAGCTCGTCACGGCTCCAAGTTAGAACATTACGCGGAGCGGGGGAGGGCGCCCGTCAAGCACAGCACCTGCGGGCGCCCCCGCCACACCTGTTGGGGCTGCAGCTGCGTCCCCGGCACTCCGGCACCCGCGGGGTGAGGGGTCGGGATGGGGAACCAGGGCTCAGCAGCGCGACATAAATCGGCCCCGAGCCAGGCGCCATCCACGCCATGAATGAGCCTGGAGGGATTGGGGGGCATTTGCAATCCTTGCCATGGCGGCATAGGCCCAAGGGGGGAGGTGGAGCCAATCCTGCTTTCAGCCTAAACCACCAGGGAAAGGAAGGAGGCTGCCCCATAACTAGATAGGGGGTGTTGCAAGGGGTGACAGAGGCCTCTGTCTAGCTGGGAGTCCCTTAAGTGGGTATTCAAGGCAGGTAGCCCCTGTAGAAGCCCTTGGGGTTTAACCCCAACACCAACTAGGGGAGCATAGTGGGCCCCACTGCTTGCACCCCCACCTGCTGCCTCTGCTCTCCGATGCCAGGCAGCCCCTTGAGCTGCCTGCCAAGAGCCTCTGCCCCAACCAGGGATCCCTTGCTGTGTGAATGCATCCCCCGGTGACTTGCGCAGAAAACAGAAATGTGGGGATACGTACAGGCTCCTGGTCAAGGCAGGCAGAAGAGCCCCCCTTGCCACTTGGCCCTGCCTCTGAAGTCTCTGGGAGAGAGGGTGCTCTTCGCCACAGGGACCCTGCTCCAGGCCCAAAGGTCATGGCAGATCAGGCCCTGACCAGCAGGGGCAGTCCCAATGCTGAGCGCATTGGGTTGCGCTCTAAAAATTGTAAGCCGCCCTGAGTCTCCAGAGAAGGGCGGCATATAAATATGAATAAAAATAAAACAAATACAATAAGTCCGAGCAGAGAGAGGAATAGCTGAAGGCTGGCAGCCAGTCTCAGCAGGAGGATGGACGGACCTGCCACAGAGTCTCCCCACAAACCCAGGATCACCAGCCAGCGTGAAACCTGCCCCAGGTGCAGGTGGGGCCCTGGAGCAAGCTGCCCCACCATGGTGCATGCTCCAGAAAGCCCAGCCCGCCCCTCCGGCACCAGAGCCAGCCCAGGCCGGCCCTTCGGGGCTCCCAAGGAAAGCTGCAGACGGATGGGTGGCAGCCTCAATCCTGGCTGAGTCTGTAGCAGCCCTTTTCCCCTGAATGGGACCCGGCCTCTCTGTGGACCCCAACGGGGCTCTGTGCTGCCTCCAGCCCCCAGAAGTGACCTTCATGTTGGTTCCTGCAGAATCAATGGGCCACAGCCTGCCCAGGACCCCTCAAGCCCTCTGTGGGCCCAGGGCATCCTCCAAAGGGCCTGGCGGGGGGGCATCCTGAGCTTCAGGGGAGAGCCACCTTTGGGGCTCAGTGTAACTGCACAGCAGGCAGCATCCCCAAACCTTATGTGGGGGGCTGGGGCTCCTGGGTGAACCCGCTCAGCATTTTCCTGGAGGGAAGAAAGGCTCAGCAAGTCTCTGCCCTTCGACTGCTTTCCCCCTGCCCTGAGGAGGGAGAAGGAGCTACCTCAGGGTGGCACTAAACTCAGGGTGGCCACGTCTGAAGGAGACGACCAAAGAGCTGCCCTACAAGCCTCTCCTGCACCAAGCAGAGGCTGCGTGGGGACAGGACTCATGGCCTCAAGGAGCCTACCGATGCTACCTTCCCACCTCCCTTCGGCTTCAGATCTGAACCTTCATGCGGGAAACCGAGGAGCTTCCCAGGAGCTGGCAACGGGGTGTGGGACGCCGGCTGCCCTTTGCGGGGGGGCCAAGGGGGTTGGGGATGGAGCAAGGGAGTGCCCTGCCAAGCCCTCACCTCGCCTTCAGCTCCCAGCACAACCGGTGAGCTCTGCTGGTCCCGAGAGGCTCTCCCCCAGCCCGCTCCGCCTCTCTCGCGGGGTCTCAGCGCCCGCTCGGCTTCCTGCCTGCCATCCTGAGGGGAACCACCCCCCGCCCCGCGATACCTTGCCCCTGCTGGATAAGGTCCTCCATGAAGTAGCGGCCGTCCTCCCAGCCGGAGGCTGAAGCCGCCGCCATTCTGGCCCTGGAGTGCGGGAGAGAGCAGCCACCTTCCTCCTCTCCCGCCAGGTCGCACCCCGAGACTCCGCCAGTCAGACAAGCCCGTGCAGAGCGCGGAAGCCAGGCCCCCCTCCAGCTGCCGCCGCTGCCACACCCAGAGACGGCCTCTGGGCTCCCCTCCCCCCGACTCTCCTCCAACAGCCCCAAATTCGCTCCAGCTGCCATTTGAGTGCAGACGGGACGCCCGGGGCGCTCTTCCCGCTAAAGTTCAAAAATGAGTGCGGGATGTGTGTGTGGATAAGTTCTCTCCTGTACAGCCTCCCCTTGCAGGGATGTAGGACAGGGCTCACCACCACCACCCCCAGCCAGAAGTCAAAGAGGGACACCGCCCCCCAACATTGCTGTTCTACTTGAGTCATTCGCGGGGTTCCCCTGGCAGTGCCAATTGCCAGGCTGGGTTTCTGGCAGCCCCAGGGGGAGACCCACGCCCTTTTCCCTAGAGTTCTCCAGGATCGTCCCCCTCCCCATCAAGGCTGCCAGATGGCAATCAAGGCGCCCAACAGCAGCCCCACTGCAAGGCGCCGGGAAACAGCTGCTGGGGCAGAACAGGGTGTGGCCGCCCGCTCCAGCAAGCCAGCCCTCCCTCCGCGAAGAGGGGGGTCAGCCAGCTCATAGCAGGGGGAGGGGCCTTAGCTGACTCAGAGCCTGGGTCTACACACACACACACACACACACAGAGCTTCCTTTCCCACATGACCAGCTACGTCCGGCCCCTCCTGTGCCTGGCTGGCCGTCCCACACACACCACCACCCTGGCACTCAGAAAGAAGGCGCCCCATCGCTGGCAGCAGACAGAGAGAGCTCCTTCCCAGGCACCATGCCAACCCGTTCCCCACTTAAGGGCCCCCACTCAAAGTACCCAGGAGCTACTCTTCAAGGGACCGGCTTTCTACCAGCCGGGAGAAGCGCCTAAGACACCCACCGGCCTCCCTCCAACTACGGTCCACCGGTCCACCGGCCCCCTCACGCCACAGCTTCTTCACCCAGGAGAAAAAAAGTAGCTGCGAGGAACCTCCCTCCCCCAAGCCGAAGTTCCCCCCCACAAGCAAGGGGACGGGCAACAAGCAACCCTCCTCAGATACCTTCACCCAGCTGCCCACCCCTTCGCCTGCGCTCCCTGCGCCGCCGCCGCCACCGCCTCTTCTGCACCTCTCCCCCAGAGAGAGCTGGCCCTTCAGCAGGCTCCATGGGCACCAGCTGCCTCTGACCTTGGCAGGCGGGAGGAGCGGTGGGGCGCCCAGCGACGAGCAAGCAGCTGCTAAGGATAGCAGCACAGCAGCTGCTGCCCACCTGTCACAGCACAGGACCCCCCCCCAAGCATGCCATCACCAGCATGGAGGCTCCTACAGGGCACCGAAGGCGGAGCGCAACCCCCCCACCTGACCCTCCAGCCCCTCCCCCGGGATCTTCAGGGCGCAAATGCCCTCCGGCTGGAGCACCGACTCCCCCCCTCTCCTCAGCGCCAGAAGGAAAGAAGGTAAACACCTTGTGAGTCACGCCCCCCCTTTGACCGAAGATGCCCCCAAGTCCAAAAGAGGCCTGGTGGGCGCTCGGGCCCTCCCGCCCCCACGGCCAGCGCTCCCCCCAGAGGGAGGTGGTCTGACCTTCATCCGAGGAAGATGCCGGCGGCAGCACCGCCCTCCTGCTGGCCGACTCCACAGGTCCGGCGGCATCCTTCCGGCGGTACTCCTGGCGCGAGTCCTCCTGGGGCTTGGCGGGCTGCGAGAGCGGGCCCCGCACGGCTTGCACGCGAGGGGGGCGTGAGGCAGGCCGGGCCACGGGCAGGGGGCGCCGGGCACGCTGCAGGGTGGTGGGCACGATCTCCGGCGGCAAACGCAAGTAATGACGGAGGTGGGCGATGCCCTCGTCCGTCAGGTACCAGTAGCAGTGGCGCCAGGCAAAGTTCTCGCGGACCAGCCCCCGGGAGCGCAGGGAGCCCATCGCCCGCCAGACCTGCAGGTGGCTGACCCCGGGCAACTCTGGGTGGAAGCTGTGTGGGCGGGGGTCTTTCTGCCCTACCAGCACGCCGTCCCGAAACAGCCGCTCGTAGATGCTACGCAGCTGCCCCAGCGGCATCAGCATGCCGGCTACCATGTTGCCGCAGGGCAGGGGGGCCGGACGGCTGGCTTCCGAAAGGGGGCAGAGGAGCAGCAGCCGCCTTCGCCGCCGGGTAACCGGGACAGGAAGCCTCCGCCGGGCTGGACCGCCCACCCTCCCTCTGCCCAGCCCCAAGGAACCTCCCGCTCGAGCCCCCCTTCCCCACCCGACAGCAGGGAGAGGGAGGGAGGGAAGGGGAGGCCGGGGAAGCACATGGTCCTCCTCCACCCTCCCTCCCTCCTCACCCGCGGCTGCTGGGCCTGAGTCAGCAGGGAGGGGAGGGGCGTCCCACTCAGAGTTTCCTTCCACAAACTTCTGGGCAGCTGTGGGAGGGAAGGGGGGGCAGGACCGAGAAGTCTGTGGGGACTCAGGCTGGGCTGCCGGAGATCTGGTTTGAGGGCAGCCCAGTCAGAGTCAGAATAGGAAACTGAGGCACAGAAGGGGAATCGCTCTCCAGATGTGGATGGCTGCTAGAGAGCTCTGAGCCGCTCCCTCCCCCCAAGATAGAGGGGCTCAGCTGGCCTTTTGCATGGCTTGTTCCAGGGGCTTCCCTGGGCATGGAGCCTCCAGGCAGGCAGGCAGGCAGGCAGGGAGCAAGGAGAGGGAAAGCAGCTGCCTGCGCCCCCCAGCCCCCTTCCAAATCGCTCAGACCCACAGGCACCCCACCACTGCCCTGCTCCAGGCTATTCCTGGGTGGGGGCTGTGCCAGGTATTTGGAGCCAGATGGGGCTGCCTACTCCCCTCCAATTATAGCACCAGCCCCAATGCCGGCAGCTGCTCTCTTAGGGGCACACCCAGGCCTGTGTGCTGGGGGAATGCCTGGATCCTTGCAAGCCTTCCCTGAGCTCAAAAGGGCTGCCCAGGCCGTGGAGGGGGTTGGGTGGAAGAGAGACCAATAGGATTGGAAGGACAAGGACAGGTGGTGAGGCTGGTATCGCCCAGCCCCAGGCAGCCTGGGGGCCTCCCTCTTTCCAGGGAGAGATGGGGAGGAGCCAGTCATTGCTCAAAAGCCCTGGCACAGACCCCGCCCACCTGACAAGTCTCCGCCCAGCGGGCACCCTCCACTTCCATGGACACAGAGGGCAGCTGGTGCCCAGGGTACAGTCAGGACCCCCAGAGGCGTCTTGCCTGGAGGTCCTTGGGCAGCCAGCCTCTCTCGCACTCAGGACTCTGCACCTGCCAGCAACCACTCCTCAGCCTCCACTGGGCACAGGGCCCACTTGGCAGGAGGAGACTCTCCAAACCGGCTGGGCCATTTCCCCAGCACCTGGCCAGAGTCAACAGGATTTGTGCAGGATTTGCCTTTGGTGGTTGCTCTGCTGGTCCAGCCCCACCCTAAGCACACATGCCCCCCCAGCCGCACGCACAACAGCCGCGTTCCCTAGGTGCCCATGCCCAGGCGGTCCTGGAGAGAGGAACCTCTGTCCTCCACAGAGGGCAGGCATTCAGGGCCACAGGGGGCCATGCAGACAATGGGAAGACTGGGAGGCAATGGGGGCCTAAGGAGTGCCCTGTGCCTTCTGTAAAGCCAACCCATGTTGCACAGCCTCCCCTGATCCCCAGGGAGAAGTGGCTGCTAACAGACTGTCCTCCATCTCTCCCCAGTCTCCCCTCTGCAGCTGGTGAGAGGTGTGGCAACTGACCCATCTGGCAGCTCGCCTTGGGCCCCAGGGAGGCCTCTGCCCGGCCCCTCCCTTTGGCTGGCACCCAGCAGGAAATGCCATTGTTCAGAGCAGCTGATCATTGGCCCAAAACCTTCGGTGCTGGTCTGGGACATACCCCAGGGGGAGCAAACGAGGGGGCAAGAGGGAAGCAGTGCCAAAAGGACGACCATGCCAATCTTCTGGGCAGGAGGCCTGGCACACCAGACAGGAGCGGCTGCACCCACAACCTGCTCTATGCCAAGCAGAAGTGATCTTCTTCTTCTTCTTCTTCTTCTTCTTCTTCTTCTTCTTCTTCTTCTTCTTCTTCTTCTTCTCCTCCTCCTCCTCCTCCTCCTCTTCTTTTAATGTTATTTTTATTAAACAATTTTCCTCATTTTATAACACCATTTTCATTCTTTGCAACTTTTCGGTATAGGTATACATATGCTTTACATACATTTTACACACACTCTCCTTTATATATATTGTTGCTCTGTAATACCTTTATATCTACACCAATTATGCCATGCGTTCCATCTTGGCAAACTCTAATACTTTCTTTATCACACTTTCCCCAGAGGGTATAATACCGTTTTTCCAGTTTTGCGCATAGACAATTCTAGCCACCGTTATTGAATGTAGCTTAAGATATTGTGGGTTTTTTGGTCACATCTTCCTGTTATTATGTCTAATAAGAATATCTCCGGGGTTTAACTCTATTTGTTGTTTAGTTATTTCCTCGATCCACTTCCTTATCCAATATTTTTTTGCTACTGGGCAGAAGTGACCCCCTTCTGGCCACTCTTCGCGAGAGTCACTCAGCACCAGGGCCCCACAGGGGGGCCACGTCAAGGGCTTCAAGGAAACCTGCTGAACTGGCAGCAAGCCCGGCACAAGCCACACAAAAGGCAGGTGCAGCCCCTTCACCTTTGGGGTGAGGGAGAGGCTTGATTCCCACCTGGAAAGCAGGAGGGGCCCTGCCTGCCCCAACCTTTCTCCTCGCAGAGAGGCCCAGGCTGGCCAGGGCCGCAGCAGGGCCCTCCTGTCCTGAGGAGACTGAGCCAGCTGGTGAGGGGGGGCTGCAGCTGCCCACCCCAGAACCTGGCCAGAAGGACCCTTCTGCCTGCCTGTGGGGCTGTTTGGCTTTGCAGAGGGTGGTTGCTCCACAGGGAGAGAGGGATATTTGCACCCCGGGGGGCCCTTGGGTGCAGGGGGGCTGCTGTCCCTCCTGACACCAGGCCAGGGGCCAAGCCCTCCTGGGGAGCCCAGCCTCTCCCATCAGGACAGGCTGGGTGGGTGGTAGAGAGGGAGCCCCACTTCCTTCACCCACTCCAAAGAGTGCCCGGCTTCTCATCGGATGCTTAACTGGCTCTCTGCACATCTAAGCCCCTCCCCCAGTCCTCCCCCAAACCTTCCTCTCCCCCAGCAAGAAGCAAGCCTGTCCCAAGCAGTGGAGGGGGGAAGGGGAGGCATCCCTGTTGCCACCAGCGGTGGGGGTCCGGGGGTCTAGGATGGTGGCCTCAAGGCTGCGGCTGCCAGGGGTGTGTGTGTGAGATCCTGTCTCCCCAGGCAGCCTATGGCAGCCAGGAAGGAGCCAGGAGGCCCAAAGGGAGACAATCCCCTTTATTGGCCTCCGAGAATTGGTGGGGGGTGGGCGTTCTCAAGGGGCCCACACCCATAAATGAACTGGGGGCCTTCCTCTTCCCTGGCACCTTCTGCTGACTTTCGCCATGTAAGATGCCCCCCCCCCAAAAGCCTCTCTGCCCAGATTCACAGCCGGGTGGCTGCAACCTTCACCCTCCCTCCCTCCCTCCCTGGCCCGTTTGCCCACAGGCGATGGCACCTCCAAATGTCCAGTTGGACTGTGGGTTGTTCACCCCAGGAAGGCTGGAGGGGACTGCCCTGCAGGGATTGGCAGGGAGGAAGGGGCTGCTGAGCCCCAGGACTTGGCTGCCTGCCCACATTTTATGGGCCCAGCCCAAGCGACCCCCAGGCTCTGCAGCCCCCTCCCCTTCCAGCAGTGACTGCTGGAGACTGAGCGCCTAGCCTTCCTCGGCTCAAGGGTCTGGGCCAAGAAGCTCCCCCCCAAGACACGCCCAGCCCTTCACCAACCAGGCACATCACACACTAGAATCGGCCACTGCAGCAGATGCAGGGAAGTGCAGCGTCAGCGCAGCCGAGAAGCGGACTGTGACTGGCAGGCAGTCTTCCAGTCTGTGTCAGCTCTGCCGGGTGCTAGGCCTCTTGGTCAGCTGAAGAAGGGGGCCCATCCCCTAACAGAGCCTGCTTGCCAGGCCTGCCCTCCTTCCCCCAACAAGGCAGCTCTGCTCTCCCCCAGAACCCTCTTTGTAGAACCAGGCACATGGAAACGCCCCCCCCCCCCGGCAGGGAGGCAGCCCCCCCACCGTCTTCCAAGCCCAGCTTGCCAACTGGCCAGGAATCCCCAGGGCGTGGCAGGAGCTGTGGGGGGAGGGGTGGCTGGCCCCAGAGGCACAACAGTCCCCCTTTTTTGGCCTGATGCAGGAGTGGCTGCCCCCCCTCCTAGGCAGCCGTTTTGTGAACTCCCATTTACGCCACAGCCGTGCGAGGCCTTGGCACCAACCGGGCCAGCTTCCATTCAGCTGGAGCTCAAGAGAGGCCAGAGCCAGGCGGCACTCTGGAGGAAAGTGCATGAAGCAGTGGGCACTCCAGCCCTGGGGGGCAGGTGCCCCTCGGCTCTCTGGCCGCTCAGAGGGGAGACACCTAGAAGGGCCCTTTCAGCAGAAGCCGAGGTGGGGGCGAGGGGAGGGGTTCCGAGGGAGAAGGCTGGTGAGGCCAATCCAGGCCGCCTGAAGGGGGCACTGCCACCCAAGCCAGAGGGTGGGGGCACCAGACCAAACTTCCTCTCCTGGCAAACTGCCAGCCGCAAAAGCACACCTGAGGGCAACGCACACCTGTACCCACCCCACGCGCATGCCCTGCATTACGGGGCAAAGCCCCTGGCCCTTTGCAGGGTCTTTCCCTTCAAGGACCACCTAATCTTGCACATCTGAGGGGCTGTGAATGGGACACGGGGACACACACATACACACACACACACACAGAGCATCAGGTTTCCTCCCCCCCTCCCCGCAATGGATTGGCAGGGGCAGAAAAGGAGCCCAGGCCAGCCGTGAAGCCACCCCAGAGATGGGAAAGAGGGCCAGAGGAGACCACAGGGGTGAGGGAGGGGTGAGGGGGTATTCAGACAATGCACCAGGGACACTTCCCCCCCTTTCTCAGGTGCTTTAACTTGGATTCCTGCCAGAGAGCAGGAGTTGGGCTCCCCAGGCCCTCTTGCCCCCTGGAGCGCTCTCAACTCCCCCCCCCGCTGCAGGGCCACAGTGCGTATCCTGGCCCCACTGAAGCCACCAGAGAAAGGATGTTTCTGGGGAGCACCAGCCTCCCTGACCTGCCCCTCCACTCATCCACAAGGCACCTCCAACAAGAAGAAGGCGCCACTGGAGCTGGGTAGCCAATAAAAAGGGAGGGAGGGAGGAAAATAAGGGAGGGAGGGAGAGGTGAAGGGGAAGGGAGAGGAGGAATGAAGGAGGGGAGGGGATGGATGGAAGGAGGGATGAAAATAAGGGGAGGGAAGGGAAGGGAGGAGGGGAAGGAGGAAGGGCTACGCACTTCAAATCCAGGCCAGAGCAGAGCAGGGTCCAGGGAGAGCCAAGGAGCCTTTCCAGATTGAGGGGAGCAGAGATCTTGGGCTGCAGGAGAAGAGCCCCCCCCCCGCCATCTGCCAGAGGCCTGTGCAGGAATTAAGCCGTCCCCTCCCCCATCCCCAGGGCCTTGTGGACTGGCTAGAGGAGGGACCTCCCTGGCACTCCGCTCTTTTCATTCAACAGACCCCAAGAGCTGCTCAGGAAGGTGGAGGTTCTCAGCCATCCCAGTCACTCCCAAAGGGGCTTTTTCCTAGAGGCAACTGGACTTTCTGGTTTAGCTTTGAAGGCGTTTCCCTTCTCCTTCAAGACGCTTCTTCAGTTCTGACTATGGATGAGAAGCGAAAGGTCTTCCAAGAAAAACCAGAAAGTCCAAGTGCCTCTTGGAAAAGCTCCTTTGGGGCAGCCGCTCAAAAAATCCTGCTGATTGGTGCATTGCAAATAAAAGGAGCCAAATGACCAGCCAATAGGGTGGAAGGAGGGGCTGTCAGTCCTGCCAGAGTCCTTTGGTGGAGCAGGTGCCCCCCCCCAGGCAGAACCTGCTGTCCCCCAACCCGCTGCGGGGTTTCCAAGCTCTGCAGTTCCCTGGAGCAGCCGGGATGCCTCTGCACCCCTCCTCCCACGCTGCCTTTTCTCGCATAAGGACCCCTCCCCACTCAGCTACACCTGCAGCCACCGAGCCCGCTTTCCTTCCCACCGGGAGATTCAGGACGTTGGCGGGCCAGTCGCCCCACAGACAGCCTCCTCCATCAACAGCCCCGCCCGCTCCCAGCACCAGAACCGCTTTCCTGGACCGAGCACGGGAGGAGCTGCCAGCCCCGCAGACAGCATCATCCTGCAAGGAGTGCAGCAGCAGCCCCTCCCCCCGAGCCCCCTGCAACCGGACACGGAGGGTCTGCCGAGGAAGGCGGGTTTGGCCAAGCACCTGCGAACCGGCTTCACCTCCGCTCTTCTCCCGCCAAGGACAGTCCCGCGCAACCAGAGCCAGGATGCGCCCAGCCTTTGCCCGCACCCGCGCCGCAGCCTCATCTCTGCCCCCCTTGCGCCAAACACAGGGTCCCTCTGCGGCCACACACACACACACACACACCGGGCTACCTTTCAGCGAGCTGATCTCGTGCTGGATGGAGCGCGTCAAGTCCATGGCGCGAGGATGCGGAGCAACGGCGCCGGCGGTGCGCGCTCTCCCTCCTCCGGCTGACCGTGTACCCCGCCCTGGCGCCCGCCGGTGGGCGGGGCGTGTGAGGGAACTCCTCCCCGGGCAGAGTCTCAGCCAGTCAGCGCTATGGACTCCGGCCGGCCTCCTTCCCGCCGGCTCGGCCACTGCGGCACTGCGCTTCGCCCGGGAAGGGGGAGGGTAGGGCTGCCCCGCAGACCCCACGCGAGAACCGCGGGGAGGAGGAGACGCAGCGCGGCCCGCGTGTCACTGCGCTGCGGCGTCCTGGTTAATCAGTCTGCCGTGCCCCGCGGTCTGAAACTCGCTTCCGCGGGCTTCCCGAGCTGGGGCGGCAGCTGGGCGCTCCGGGGTCCGCAAGCAGGCGGAATCGTCCAGCCGGGGTCCGCCGCGAATAGCGGCCAGCAGGGGCCATTTACGCGCGACCCCCGGCTGAGGCCAGCGCCGGCTCTTCGCCCCCGCCAGCGCGACCCGAGGGCGGCAGGCAAGACTCAAAGCGGCAGGTCTTGCGAAGCAACGACGGCTGCGGCGACCCCCGGAAGGGTCCCCAGTTGCGAGCCACAAGTCAATCAGAGGATCAGCCGGCCTGGGCCTGCGGCGGCCCGGGACAGCCCTGTTGCTCCGGGCTTTGGGCCGCCGCCCTCCTAGAAAGGCGCGTCGGGGGTCCCCGGCCCGCTTTCCCCCAAGGCGGGGAAAGGAGTCTCGGACCCGGATGCCGGAGCCCCGCAGAGTCTCCAGCGGAGCCCTCTGGGCAGCCTGCAGTTAAAGCCTCGTCGCTGGTGCTCCCCAACCGCCCCGCTTTGCCCTGAGTGGGGCTCTTGCTGCGGGAGGTCCGTGGGCTGGGCGCAACAAGAGCTGAGGCCGCTTTCAGGCTCTCCCTCCGGGATGCCTCTGGTGCCCACGTGGCTGAAATGTGCCAAGCCTGAACTGGAGCTGAGCAAGGACAGAGCCCCCAAGGTTCCCCCTCTGCTCCCCAAGACTGGCCCCAACAGAGCTATGCCCAGTGGCCTCTGCCCAGGTAAGAGGAACCCCAAAGCAGAGAGGCCTGAGGGAAGGGGCTCTCCCCTTCATCTGGAACCCCCACACAGCCGGGGCCCTTCGCATCCTTTGTCTTCCTGGGCAGAGCAGTCTGCTGCACCCCAGAGGCTCCATCTCAGCAACAAAAGCCCCCCGCCCCCCGAGCCGGCTGCATGTCAGCAAAGGGAGGCCTGGTCCCTGCTGAGATGGCATGTGCCAAGTCCCGGGCATCTGGGAACATGTGTGCAGGACCAGCAGTGCCCCGGATCACCAGTGCTCCTGTCCCAGTGTAGAAGAATGCAAAGGGAAGGCTTCTAGGGAGCTATTCTGCCCCGTGGAAATGAAGCCCCTCTGCAGAGGGACCGAGAGGGAGCAGAGGGACCAAGAGGTCTCTGCGGACAGCCTTCCTGAGGTGCTTCCAGGGCTGCCCCCCTCCAACTGAACTGTGCTCAGGTTGGAAGGCAGCCCCACAGACTTGGGGGAGCTGTGAATCCCAACTCTCATTTCCCAGTGCCCACTCCCACTTCACACAGGCATTGCTCGCACCCTCATGCCCCCACCTCACAGGCAGACCTGTGCCCGCCGAGAGCAGGGCAGGGCAGGGCAAACACATTGGTGTCTTGCACGGGAGGGACTGCACCTCGCCAGCCTGGCATTCTGTAGGGTTTGAAAATAGAAGGTGCCAGGATCACTGCCCACTGGAGCTCCCAGAAGGGAGAGGGAGACTGTAGGGCAATGGGGGGCGATGGAAATGGGGCGCAGGGAGCTTGTGGGTGTCGAGGGCTTCACCTGCAGGAAGGGCTGGGGAGATGTGCTTCTCCAGGGGGTGCCATCTTTTGGTTCCATAAACAAGCCCAGGAATGGACAAGTGGCTGCGCCATCTAAGCAGGCAAGCAGTCATGTGCCCACAGAGAGCCTGGGGAGAGGAGCAACCACAATACAACCTCTCTTCCCCAAAATTCCTCTCTCCTACTGGCCACTCAGACTCCTGGCAGGGGTGTGTGTGTGTGAGTGTGTGTGTGACCTACAGTTCTCCACAGCCAGTCTTTGGAACTGTTGCACACTGGCACCCCTCCCCCCTCATGCAACCAACATAGAGGGACCCTCACCCTTTTTAGAGCCTCCAGATCAATTGCGCCCTCCTCCAGTGGCTCTGGTGGGACTCCCCCCCACTGGAGAAGGGCCACTGGGCGGGGGCCGCTCTGACTGCCAGCCCCCTGGATCAAGGCAGCAACTCCCCACGCCCACCTCTTGGGCCACACAAACTGCCACAGGCATTCAGTCCACAAACCACAAAGTGGGAAATGAGGCCACAAAGCTAAGCTAGATGGGAGCCAGCCAGTGCTCGCCTCCTGTCCCAGATTTCACTTCAGGCTCATAGAAGAACCAGCTCCTCCCAGTGGCGGTGGGTTCTCCGCACTGGGGCCTTCAAGAAGACCTCCAGGATCAATGGCAAAGGGTGGGATTGGACAACCCTGCTTGCGCCTCCCAACACCATGGCTCTGAGAGGCTGGGAGGTGCAGCAACAGCTGCCTTTACGTAAAGCAACCCGACCATAAGCCGTTTTACCTTCAAGGTGCCCTCCAGCTCTGCCAGATTCCTGAAGCAAATCGCATTTTCCAGCAGAGAGGATAATCATCTCCCCAGCAACCCAGGAAACTATGCCAGGAAGCACTCTGACGATGCCACTGAGGCGGCACCGCTGCCAGGCAGCCATCCGCCTTTTGCTGCCCTCTCACACACACATACACATTCTGGCCGTGCCCAGCCAGCTTCCTCATAGGAAGCTCTCCCGAGGGAGTCATGCCACCCGTGCCCAGCGTGCTGTGTGCCCAGGCGCTCCAGGGGTCTGAAGTCACTCCATGGCAGAGACTTCAGACTCCAGGCCCCACTGCTTCCCCACTGGCAGTCCAGGAATTCTCCAGCCTGACTCACACAGACCACCTGTCCCAGAACCTCCAATGGCCACCATTCTGGTTAGTCGCTCTTTTCCCTGCATGGTGCCCAACCCGGCATCACAGAATTAGAAGGGCACCTCCCCTGAAGTTGGGGAAGGGGAGAACGGCCCCCTCTGTCAGGCTGCCCCTCTCCAAGCGTCTCTCTACCTGCTCACCCAGATCAGCCCTGGCCCGGCACTCCCGCCCTCCCTCCCACCGGCCAGTGCAGGGGGACCAGCCTGCACCCAGGTTTGCCACAGGAGCCCCGGCTCCACCCCAGAGACCTCCACCACTGCCAGCTCCCACCCCGCTGGGAAGCCCATCTTTGCTCTGCCTGCCCTTCTAAGGGCGCTGAGGGAGAGCCATCGTGGGAGGCCGGGGCCGGGGCATAAGCGTGCAGGCGCCAGCAGCAATGCCCAGCTGGACAGGGCAGGCAGGGGAACCAGGCCTGGGGGAGGGCGGGGGGAGAGGCAGCTGATTTGCTGCCTCTTGGCATTCGCAGACAACGTGCCCCTAGACCAAGCGGCAATGGCACGGAGCCCTTGGGAGCCATAAATACTCAGCCTGCACAGAGCAGCTTCCCAAGGGGGCTGCAACACACACTGCCATATTCTGGCAGAGCAGCTGTGCCCCTCCCTCCAAGGCCCCCCCTCCCCCCCCCCCAAGGCCAAAGCCCAGCCTTGGAAGCCCACCAACCCCTGCCCCCTCCCTGCCTTCCCTCCAGCTCTGCGGCACCCTGGGGCGAGCACAGCAAGGCCCGAACTCAAGCCCCAAACGGACCAAAGCGGGACGGGAGCAGAAGGAACCACTAAGGACGCCATCCAGGAATTCCCGCCCCCCAAGTCAAAATCCAGAGCAGACCAGCCTCACCACCCTCCTGTTTACGCCCCCCCTCCCTTCCAGGCTGGGGCTTTTCCCTGCTTCCCCCTCCCAGGACCAAAACGTCGGGCCCTCGAGATAAAAGGGGGCGCCTGTGCCGGGGGGGTGGGAGCGGGGGCAGGCCAACTTTACTTCGCCCTTGCCGGGCTGGCCCTGCTTCGCCTCCCAGGGCGGAAAAGCCTCCCCGGCCCCAGGGCGCTTCGTTCCGGCCGAGCGCAGGGCGGCCCCCTCGCAGGCAACTCGAGCGAGGCTCTCGTCCCGCCACGGCCGCCTCCGTTTGCCCTATTAAGGGAAAGCGCGGCGGAGCAGCCCGCTCGGCGCCCCGGCCGGTGCCCACCTTTGTACTTCTCGCGCACCTCCTCGTAGGCCTGCACGAAGTCCTTCTCCTCGGGGTTGGGCGGCAGCAGGCTGAGGTTGAAGGTGGCCATGGCGCGGCCCGGGCAGACTGGGCTGGGTCGGGGGCCGCGCCGGCGGAGGGGGGCGAGGCCAGGCGGCCCGGCCGGCCAAACCCTGCGGCGGCATTCCGGCGGCGGGCCTGGCCCTACCCCTTAAAGGCACCGCCGCCCAGGGTCCCCTCCCCGGGCCGGACCTCCCCCGCCAGCCTCCCCTCTGCGCCGCCGGTTGGAGTCGCCGGAGAGGGCCGGCTCCCGAGGGCGGGGAGCGCTCGCCATGCCCGGCGCAGACCGGTCGGCTGCAGCAGGTGCGCCCGGGGCTCTGGCCCACAGCCGTTTCCTCCTCCGCCGGCCTGCCCGGCCTCCCACCGGGCGAACCTCCCGCGCCGCTTCCCGCCAGCCGGGCACGAGGAGCGCAGGCCGGAGATGCGCGGAAGGCAGCCGCTGCGCCCCTCGAGATCCTGCCAGGGACCCGAGGATGCCTGGCTCCGTGCCAGCCCCGGCGGCTGGCTGGGCGAGCCTCGGCTGCCGCTCGCGCGCGCAAATCGGCACCGGCACCACCTGCAGGAGGCCGGGCTGCAGCTTCTGCTCCCAGAGCAGCCACGAGGAAAACGGGCACGGCCTTCTGGGACCCCCTCCCTGCCCTTCTCCCTGGGCAGAAGGAAGCGAGTGGGGGCCCAGCCCCGGGGTCTTGGCTTCCCCACCTGTCTGGAGGCCCCCTGGCAGGTGCCCAGAAGCAGCCTCTAAGCCAGCACTGCTCTCTCCTTAGCTCAGGGCACAAGGGGGGCAAGGCAGCAGTTGCCAGCTACAGAGGTTCATTTCCCTGCATTCACACAGCAGCCCTTTGGAGGGCAGAGCTGGTGCTGAGGGCGGGGCTGGAGGGGCCTCTTCTGCCTGCAGGGAGCTGTGCTGAGCCACAGCCAAGGGACAAGCCCCCCCCCCCGCTTGGTCTCCCATGGGCACCCCGGGCTGAGAGGGGGCAGCTCTTCTTGGGGGGGGGTCCAAAAGGGACCCGCACCTCTCCCAATCCAGCCAGCTTCTCAGACTTCTAACATGAGTGGAAGGGGGAGTGGCAGCCTCCCCCTCCCACAAGGATGACAGAGCCCTTCCCAGGAGGCCTGGGGAGAGGGGGATTTTGTGGGGGATTTCACTGTATCACAATGAACAAGGAGAGCTGCATCCACACAGGACACTGGCTCTCTGGTTGGTTCAGGAGGGGGGCAGGGATGGTGCAAGGGCCACAGGGGCCCTAAAGCTGCCTGGTGAGGGTCCCGCTAGGATGTGGCCCCAAAGAAGTGCTGCTCCCCACCCATCATCCTGGCCAAAGTTGTGCTGCCCCCTCCACTTCCTCTGAAGCAGCCTCTTGCAGCCTGCCCTTCACAGACAGGCCATGTCCAGGGGCCTTACAGGGCTCATCGGAAGTTATGCTCCAGAGGCAGAAAAGGGGGGTGGGCAGGGTCAGAGGTCAGCCCACACAGCAGCAGCAGCAGCAGCAGCAGCCTGAGTCAATGGAACTTCCCAAGGTCTTCTTGGCTATGCAAGCAGGCATGTGCTTCCTGCTGTGCCTCCCAGCCCCCCCCCCACTCAGGGCTGGCCTTTGTGTGTCCTGTTCGATGGGACTCGGAGTCCTGGACAAGTTGTTGCCAGGGACAAGCTGCGGGTGAGCCGGGAGCCCCAACAAAGGCCCGTCTCAAGCTCTCCCGCCAGACGGCGCCTCAGACTTGGCTGCCCCTTCAGGCTCCCCATTCCGGCTGCAGGAGGGACCTGGGGGGGACTTAGGGGGCGGCCCAGCCCTGCCTCTCATCAAAGGATGTTCTGCCTGGGATTTGGCAAATGCTGTTTGTTCTTCCACCCAGATTCCTTTCCGCAATGGGTTGGCTTTTTCAGCAGATAAAGCAAGCAGTGGGGCAGATCCAGCCCCTCCCCTGCTGGAAGAGAGGACTGGCGGCCAGCACAAAGGCCCCTCTTCCCTCCTCACTCAGGGAGGTGCTGTTTGGGGCTCTGGAGGGCCCTCCCAAGGAGCGCCTGAGGCCGCTGCACAGCCATTCTAGCCCAGCCCCACACACACCAGCAACAGGGGCTCCCCAAGGAAGCTCCCGCCTGTCTGAACCTTCACTTGGGATTACAGGTCCCCACATTCCCAGCTAAGGCAGCCATTAGTCAATGGAAGTTGCAATCTGGCAGGCCTGGAGAGCAGTCGGGGGGGGGGGAAAATGCACTGAAGCTGGTCTACCAGGAAGGCTTGCAGAGTATTGGAGAGACCAGAGAGGTGTGACAAGGCAACATATTCTATGGCCACAGCACTGAAAGATAGCAGGTAAAGCAGATAACAAGACCTTGCAATGCCTGCGAGCAGGAATGTTGAAGCACAACTAGGAGGATTCAAGTCCTGGAGACAAAAACATGTGAAGAACAGTTGCAGGAACTGGGTGTGGTCAGTCATGAGAGGCGAGCGGGGACACGATGGCGGCCTTCCAGTATTTGAGGGGTGGCCATAAAGAAAAGGGGGGGTCAACCTAGTTTCCAGGCAAGACAACAAAAAATGGATGGAAAGTAACCAAGTAAAGAAGCAACCTGGAACTAAAGAGAAATTTTATGCCAGTGAGAACAATTAACCAGTGGAACCATCTGCCTCCAGAGGTTGTGGGTGCTTCAACACTGGAGGTTTTAAGAAGAGATTGGACAGCTACTTGTCTCAAATTGTATAAAGTCTCCTGCCTGAGCAGGAGGTTGGAGTAGAAGACATCCAAGGTCTCTTCCAGCTCTATTTTGATTGATTGATTGATTGATTGACTGACTGACTGACTGAAGAAAGAGACCAAGGAGCTAATTCTGGCTGCACAAGACCAAGCCTTAAGAACAGATGCAAACCGAGCCAGAATTGAGAAGACAGCAACAGACAGCATTAAATGCCACCTGTGCAAAGAACCAGTGGACCATCTGGTTAGCTGCCGCAAGAAGATCCACAAACTAATTACAAACAACGGCGTGTTGCAGTAGCAACAATGGTGCATGGGCAGATCTGCAAGAAATAGCATTTGCCTGCAAGCAAGAACTGGTCAGACCACAAAATAGAGAAGATAACAGAAAATGAAGAAGCTAAAGTATTCTGGGACTTTAGAATTCAAACAAGCTCTGCACATAACACCCCAGACTTAACCATTGTTGATAAGAAAGACTTTTGAACAGCAGACGTGGCAATAACTGTAGACAGCAGAAGAGAAGAGGAAGAACTGGAGAAGGCCACAAAATATAAAGCCCTGCAAATAGAACAACTGGGGCAAAAGAAAGCGGAGAGAGAACCAATGGGGATGGTCGGGGCAGTCCCAAAACCTCTGGAGCCCCGCTTGGTGTTGACCGAATCCCCACCGGTCTAGTGCAAAAGGCAGCTTGGCTTGGAAGAGTTTATATCCCAACAGCACCGTCAAACAACATCGGCCTCTCCCGTTAGCAAGGACCGGATGGGGGTGGGAAAGCATGGAGCAGAATGCAATATTCTTTATTTTTTTTTAATAAAAGGTTTTATTTTTCCAAAAACACAAACATAACAAACAAACATACACCACATAGATCCATATCAATTTCAAGTATGTCGGTCGGTCAAAAGTCACAGTGCCTTCCCCTCGTTATTCATACTCAATATTTCAAAAAGGAAAAACTATAATCATTATTATTAATCCTTTATCATATTATAATCTCTAATTGTTTCAACAGTTCTACCTATCTTTATTTTTTATTGGCCAAGCGTGATTGGACACACAAGGAATCTGTCTCTCGGCGTGCAACAAAGTGGGAAATCCTCAGGTAGAACCACGAAGGGAGCAGCACAGATACCAATAGGAGGAGGGAATAGGAAAGGAGAGGAGGATAATAGGCACAGGTAGTCCTCGACTTGCGACCACAATTGAGCCCAAAGTTTCTGTTGTTAAGTGAGATGTTTATTAAGTGAGTTGTGCCCCATTTTACAACCTTTCCTGCCACCATCGTTAAGTGAATCTGCTTCCCCCTTGACTCTGCTTTGCAGTGTGGATGGGAAGAGTCAGGTGCCAAGCAGCTGAATTTGGATCTCGTGACTCTGGGGATGCTGCAACGGCCACTTTTCCCATTGCTCTTGTAAGTTTGAACAGTGACTAAATGTCACAAATCAAGGACTGCCTGTAGGGCAGTGCACCTATTGGTTGCCGGACTCCGGGAGGGGAGCCCTGGGAAGGCAGCCTGCCCTGGAAAGGGCCCTGTCAGCTTCCTGAGCAGAGCCCCCCACTAAACCCCCTTTGCCTGGGCGACGGGAGGTCTAGAACCACTCAGGGCTTCCCCCTCGGGCACCAGCAGCCCACCCAGTTGGTCGAAGGGACAGGAAAGCCAGGGCTAATTTTGGGACAGGCAGGCAGCCCCAGAAGGGTGAGAGGAGAGGGAGGGTCCCGTCCCCTCTCAGTCTTCCCTAAATAAGCGGCTGGGCAAGGCTGGGGCAAGCGGAGGAAGGGAAGGCCGTGGGGGTCCTCGGGTGGGCGGGAGGCTGAGGGAGAGGAATTGCCTGGTCACTACTGGGCAGAGGCAAGATGGCGAGTGCTCGGCCCAGCCGCCCTCCAGCCCCAGTCAGGTCCTAACGGCCTGCAAAGGACACGTGAGGAGGAGGAAGAGATAGGAAGCTCTCCAGTTACACATTCCCCGGGAGCCCAGCGGCATCGCGGAGCAGGCTGGTGGGGGGGAGAAGCACAGCTGATGCCATGGAAGGGAAGGAGCTGTCCACTGGCTCCCCCGTGGCCTTTCTGCACAGGGACCCAGGCCACGGGGAACTGGCCTCGCTTCCTTCTCCAAAGCTCCGTGGAAATCCCATGCCGAGAGCCAGGCGGGTGGGATGGGAAGGAGGGGGAAAGCACGGCTGAGACCAAGGCGGGAGGGGGGGCAATAAGAAGAGAGCCCCTGCCCACCCTTGCAGACCAGGCACTTTCCTCCGCCTGGCCAAGAGATCCCAGAGCCCTCCAGCTGATCCCTCCACCGGGATCCGGCCGGGCTCTGGCTCAACCTTCAGGCTCAGCCAATCAGACGTGGAGGCTGCCCTGCCTCTTTTCCCTGGAAAAGCCAAGGAATCCGGGCAGGAGCCGGGCACTGCTTCGGCTGCTGCTGTCTGCAGGCTTTTGTGCTGTAGCAGCCCACCTGGCCCTGCTCCCAAAGCCCCGAAAGGCTTTGGCCTCTTGTGAGGATGCGGCCTTGTCCGCCCTGGCCTGATCCAGAGAGTGGAGAGACAGCAGCCTTCACACCCTGCCTCTTTGGGGGAGCCCTCTCGAGGCCCCAGGATTGGCCAGCAACTGGAGTGGGCCGAGGAAGGCAAAGAGGGACAGATGCCACACCAGAAAGTCTGGTGTGTGTGTGTATGTGTGTGCATGTGCTGCTCCCATCATTTTGCTTTATGTGCACCGGAGTCTTGGACCCCCCTCCCTCACACGTTGTCCTATTCTGAAAATGTCAGTCTCCTTCAACCAGGGGCTCTTCCTGGTGTGCCAAGCGCCTGTCATTCAAGGTCCAGTTGTGGGAGCAGGACAGGTGGCAGATGAGCCCGCCTGGCGAGGGACTCACCAGGCAGAAATTCTGAGACCCAGAGAACTTGGGCTCTGCACACCTGGCCTGACTGCCGGGGGGGAGCTCCCTGCAGAGCTGTGGGGCCGGCCAGCGGGCGGCTGCTCCTTGTGAATGATCCCACCTTGCAGAAGGCAGGGAGGCTCCCACTGACCCGTGCTTGCAAGGGGTGAAGGAAGGGCTGCCTCCTCACAGCTTCTCCTCACTAAAGAGAAGGGGAGCCACAAACACAGCCACGGAGGGCAAGAACATTAATGACTTGGGCTTAGCATGATCCTGATCCTGGCATGATCTTGGGACCACGGCTGGTAGCTTGAGGTGTCACATGACCCCCGTCAATTGTGGCCCATCCAATGAGTCAATCGTGGCTGAACAATCCACACAACCCACGCAGGGCAGGAAGCAAGTCAAATGGAGGAGTTTACTATTCTTTGTAGCGCCTGCTCTTTTGCCCACCAGGACCGTCAAACTCTCATCGTGGCAGGGATGATTTCAACATGCCAAGGGTGCAGGGCCGTCCTGGCTGCCCAGCTACAGGGAGCAGCCACCACTGTGGGGCTGCAACAGCTGCTGTGCGAGGAAGGCAATTGAGAAAGACCGCTGGCATTGGACTAAGAGAAGCCCAGGGTCAGGCAAGGCAAGAGGCTGCAGGGTGCCAGGTGGGGGAGCCTTGGGGCGGAGGGCACTCTGGAGCTTCTGGGCAAGAGCTGGCGGTCTCTGGGGACACTTGCGGGGTTTCTGCCCTGGCCAGATGAAAGCCTTTCAACCAGGAACGAAGAAATCGGACACTGCAAAGGCAGAACCGCCTCAGAAGGTAAGAGGCGTCAACACGGAAAGGCCCAGCCCAGAGAAGGGCCAAAGGCGAAAGGTCCAGAACTGGACACTTACAGGCAGAAGAGCATCCTGCTCAGCACACCAACATGGATCGCTTTGGTAGGCAGGAAGGGTAAGCAGGGGGTGGGCTAGAGGACCTCCAAGTCCCTTCCAGCTCTATTCTGATTGATTGATATCACACGGGGGCACTTGGGGCAAGGCAGTCTACGAGTGGATACTATCAGTCAGACCTCACGGACCGTCCTTCACCACAGGGGTGGGGAACCTTGGCCCTTTTATGACTGGTGGGCATGGCTGGCTCAGGAATTCTGGGAGTTGAAGTCTGCAAGTCAGAAAAGGGCCAAGGTTCCCCACCCCTCCTTTACCAAGACAATTGCCCAAATCTCCAACGGCTGGAAGGAGAGCAGTTTTGTGGTTTTCATGGTCAAGGTCATATTATAAAAATATGGTACATAAATAAATAAATGCAATCCGCAAGTTGGAACTATTGAGGAGGAAGTGTAGTTGGACTGCAAGACCCTGGAAGCCAACATGAAGCAGGAGAACAATTTACTGGTTTCACTCCAATCCAGGGGCTCCTTTAGGGTGGACACGGCCTTCCAGTCACCTCCGAGAGTAGCCCATGCAGGATGGATGGCCGAAGGAAGCCATTCCCAAGGCGGAAGGCTGTGGGAACTGGGGGAATGTGAAAGTATGAAAAAGCACAGAAGCAGGAGCAGGAGCAGGAGGAGCAGGAGCAGGAGCAGGAGGAGGAGGAAGAGCCTTGAAACGTTCTGAAGAAAGCAAGCCATGATCCAGCCTGCAGAAGAAGGACGAGGGCCGACAGTCCTTGGGAAAGAAGAGACCCTGACAGTTGGGGGAAAAGCCTTGGGGCCCTGCAGGGAAAGGGAAGTGTGCGAGGTTCAAGCTGGTTTTGGAAAAGGCCAAGACAGAAAAGCCTCCGAAGGGGTCCATGCCAGGAAATGGGCAGCGGCGGCGGCGGCGGCAGCAGCACGTCCTCTCCTGCTCCTCCTCCTGCTCCTCCTCCTCCACAGAGGCCAAAGAGCCGAAGGCTGAGCAGCCTCACTCCAGGCTGGGAAAGCCCCGGGAGGGGGAGGGGGAGGATTCCAATGGTTTCCTCCCTGGTTCAACTCACAGGCAGGATAGATGGAGGGAGGGAAGCTGGACGGAGGAGGAGGAGGAGGAGGAGGCAGGCAGGGGCTCTCAACCTTCAGGAAGAAGCATCCATATGGTGACCTGCACAGGGCATGTTATGGCCCTGCTGTCCCTCGGGGGTAAGACGGGCGGCCCACCCATTTTGTGAGCAGACAAGCAGGCACCGGACCTTCAGGCTCCGGAAGGGAAGGGAAGGGAAGGGAAGGGAAGGGAAGGGAAGGGAAGGAAGGGAAGGGAAGGGAAGGGAAGGAAGGGAAGGGAAGGGAAGGGAAGGGAAGGGAAGGGAAGGAGCGCAATGAAAAATGGGGTGAAAAAGAAAGAAGACCAGTTATAGGTAGTCCTCGACTTATGACCACAATTGAGCTGAGCCTTTCTGTTGCTAAGTGAGACAGTTGATAAGTGAGTCAAGTCCCATTTTATGACCTTTCTTGCCACAGTTGTTAAGCAAATCACTGCAGTTGTTAAGTGAATCTGGTTTCCCCAGTGACTTGGCTTGCCAGAAGGTCGCAAGAGGGGATCGTGTGATCCCGGGACGCTGCGGCCATCACCAGTGTGAGCCAGTGGCCAAGCATCAGAATCTGGATTAGGTGACCCTGGAGATGCTACAACGGTTGTAAGTGTGAAAAACAGTCAACAGTCGTAACTTTGGTCATTAAATGAACTGTTGTAAGTACCTGTACAGGAAGTCCTCAACTTGCAACGGTAACGGTAACTGGAATGTCCATCGTTAAGCAATGCAATGATCATAAAACGCGAGGCCATGTGGCCAGCCCCCCCCCCCAGCTGCGTCTTCCTCTTCCTCCCACTGGCGAGCCCCCGTCCCCCCCTCCTGCCCCACAAGAGGCAGCCAATGGGAAGAAGGAGGAGGAGGAAAAGAGCACGGGGGGGCCCCTGGATTTTGCATCGTGAGAAGCATCCGGTTGGGCGCCACAGAAGGTTGGCTTGCCTTCTGTGGCCACTGGGGGTTTACCGTGACTTATATCTGTCAATCATTCCAGGATGAAGTGGGAAGAGAGTTCCCGACTGCAAAAGCTGATAGGCGGTGGGGCACTTTTTGAGAAACAGAGGGACAGCCGGTTGTCCTGGATGGCCTGAGGATTCCTGTGCTGGGCTGGGGGGTTGGGCCACTTCCAGCCCTGTGATTCTGCATACAGAATCCTCTCCACCCAGAGAGGGAGATCCTCAGCAGCTGTTTCCTGCCTGCTTTGGCCACGGTTCCCAGCAGCTCCTCCCTGGTGACGGCTCCCTTGGAGGACGACAAAGGCGGTGGCAACAGAAGCAGCAGAGCTGTGACACTTTCCTTCATTCTCAGCCTGGAAAGGCCATCCTGCTTGGCTCCAGGCCCCTCCCTCCAGCTCCCCAAGACTCCTCCCCCCAATAGCTCCTCAGCTACTGACCACCAATCCACAACCACCATTGGACATCAGCAAAAATCACCCACAGCAGAAGACGCTCTTCTGAAGGACCACAAGGACACTCAGAGATGCTGTGATATTGCTGGCCGTGGCATTTGGTCCATGGACAGAGCATTACTCGCCAAGAAGAGGACCAAAGTGGGCCATGGAAACAGCTGGAGCTGGAGAACCCAGCAAGCCAAGTGGCTGCAGGGCACACAGCCAGACTGAAGCCTTCCAGTGCCAAGACCAACCTCCGGCCATTGGCACAGCCCTTGGTGGCCACAGAGAAGCTGCCCAGCTGCCTCCCAGGAGCTAAAAGTCCCTGCTTGGAGAATTAGGAGTAAGAGGTGTGGAAGAAATGGAAGGTGCCTGGAAAGAAGAGCCCCAGTGGGACCCCAGGGCTGGGGGGAGGGGCTGAGAAGGGCGAAGGGCAGCCTGGAGAAGGGCAGAAAACCCCAGAGTGGATCCACAGGAGACCCTGCACAGCCAGCTGGGCAGAGCAACTCTCTGCTTCCTCCCATCTGGTGGGTCAATTAATGGTCTGAGCATCGGCTGATGGACCCAAACCCCTCTAGTCCCCGGTGGCCCTTCTCTTCCCAGCTGCCAGCAATTAGAGGAGGCAAGCTGGGCTCATCAGCTATGGGGTGGGGGGGATGCTGAGGCAGAGCATGTGGCCTCTCCCAGCCCAAGGCCCCAATGGGGGGGGCTGCTGCCTTGCCTGCTGCACAGGCCACCTGCCAAGGAGACCCGGCCAGATGAGCAGCCCTAGCAGGCTCTGAACCACGAGAGAGCCAGGGGAGGCACCAGTTGCATATGGATCAAACACTCTGAGCGAAAGGGGAAGGCCCAGCTGGGCTGCAGAGGGGCCCACATGGGATGCACACAATGCATGCAAGGTGGCAACTCAGAATGCAGACGGGCGGATGGGCCAAGAGCAGGAGTGTGGGCTGCTTGGTGCTGCTCTCGGAGCTTAGTGGTTTCCTTGCTGACGTTTCAGTAGCTGACAAGGTTACGTCTTCCATACACCCACGGTGTGGCCTGGTCAGACACTGAAACACCTGCAAGGATCGCCACCCAGCTCAGAGAGCACCAGGATCCCGCATTTCAACCCTGAGCTACTCAGATTCCCCTCTGTTAATTACCAATTGGAACAGCTGCCGGCTGGGGAAATCAGTCCCCTGTATTGAAAGCCAAGCGGTTGGGCTGAGCAGGGGAAGGACGACATGACTGCCAAATGCGCACAAATGGGGGGAAACAGATGTTGGTGATTTTGTGTTCCATGTTCCAAGCAAAGAAATCCGAGCAGATTCTGTGCTGCTGCCAGGGAAGAAGGCCTGGGCTGAAGGGAAGTCTCGGCCCCCTGCTGGACACTTCACTCACTGCAGAGGAGTCCCAGCACCCCCTCGCCCCCCCCCCAGTCAGTGTCAGGTCCGTGCTCTTTCAGCCTGGGTGGGTCCAGCTTCTCCACTGGGACCCCCAGCAGCTTCCCACACAACTTGCTTGCTGGAGCATTTGCACTGCAGGGGTCATGCCTGGCTCTCTCCCAGGGAAGCCTCAGCAGATGCAGCCCAAGACAGAGCCCAAGTGGGGGGGGGAGAGGAGGAGGAGGAGGAGGAATGCAGGCCAGTTGCCCGCCTGCCCTCCTGAGATTTATTTATTTATTTATTCGACTTGTATGCCGCCCTATTCCCTAAGGACTCAGGGCGGCGAACATTAAAACAGAAATTTTTTTTACAGTAAAACAGAATTAAACAAGTAAACAAGCCAAATAAAGTTAAAATAAGACCCAACCCCCCCCGGGTCATTCGAGGCCGGCCTGTTGGAACAACCAAGTCTTCAGGTCCCGGCGGAAGGAGCAGAGGTCAGGGGCCAAACGGAGATCCACAGGGAGCTGATTCCAAAGGGCAGGTGCTCCCACAGAGAAGGCCCTAGCCCTGGGGACCGCCAGCCTACAATGTCTGACTGACGGCACCCCAAGGAGGCCCCTCCTATGAGAACGAACAGGGCGATCGGAGAGTGATGCTGGCAGGAGGCGTTCCCGCAAGTACCCTGGACCCAAGCCATTAAGGGCTTTATAAGTTGTAACTAATCCTTCCCCACCTTCCCAGCCCCTTCGCTCAGGAGCCTGGGAAGGATGCTGGCGATGAGAAGGTGAGATGCTCCCAATAGCCATTCCTCCCGCGTGGGCGTACAAGGGCCCCACAGAGAGGGGCAGGGCAGCTTGGGCAATATCTGTCCTGCTGCTCACCAGGTGCCTGAGCCCCCCAAAGGCGCCTGGTGCCCCCCACTCCTAGGCCCGCCTTTCCCAGATCAGCCTCCCCACCTTTTCGCCTCTCCCTGCAGCTGGTCCTGCTCTCATTTCTTTTGCTAGATCTCCGCCTCCTTCCAGGCTGACACAGCCAAAGAGGGCCGGGCTGTTCTTAGCTACGGTATGTAGGAGAGGCAGCACAAGGGCCCCATCCAGGCAGGTGCCCCACCACTGTTCCTCTGACGGGTCCCTCGGGGGCCGAGCCCCCACTACTCCCGGGAGGGGCAGTGAGATCCCATGAGACCCCAACCAGTCCTCCCCCCCATTGGGCTCATCATCCTGAATGCCCAGCCATCCTTGCAGAGAAGAGCCTGCAGGGGCGGGGTGTGTCTCTGCCTGAAAGTCTTCCGAGAGCCTGCCTGTGTCCACCACAGGCCAGCTTCCTGCCCTTCCTGATCCGCAGCCGCGTTGGCTGAGAGGGGCGGGTGGTTTCTGCTAGGAATTCCCTACATAAAGCCCCACAATGTTGCAGCAGGACCGGCTCCAGTCGGGGCCCTGCTCAGCTGCCTGGCCAGGCCTTGGATGGGCTCTCGGATGCAAGAGAGGAACCAAGTCGAGCTCAGGCAACCCCCCTCCCCCCCTGCTTTCCGTGAGGCACCTGCAGTCCTGGGGTTTCTGCCGACAGAGGGGAGAGCAGTGGGGCTCAGCTGTGGCTGCTTTAAGACGCCTGGACTTCAACTCTCAGCTATGCTGGCTGAGGAATTTTGGGAACCGAAGTCCACACACCTTAAAGTGGCCAAGGACGAGCAACAGTGACGTAGCCTAGAGACGGGACCCACCAACAAGGTGTGAGAAATGCTGGGCGCAGTAAATGAAAAGTGGAGACAGAAATGTTGCAAAACCAGCTTTCTCCCCCCCCTCAAAGCCCCCTTTGGTTCCGCCCCGAGGCAGTTGACGGCAGGCGCTCCCTTCACTGGGGACGCTGGGCTTCCAGGTGCCCTTCCGGGTGCTGCAGTCCGGCTTTAAGCCTGGCCAGGCCCCCTGCCCCCCTCCCCATCGGCTGCATCCCTTCTCAGGGACAGCCACCTGCCAGGTCCCTTCCTGGCCATCCCAGAACAGATTCTCCCTCCAAAGGTCCCTTTTGTCCAGCAGCCAGGAAGCCTGTTAAGCCTCAGGGACACACATAGCATTGGCTGGCCAGGTGTGTGAGTGTGTGTGTGTGTTTTCCTTGGCAACAGAATTTCATGTTTAACTGCGTCTGTTTTAACTGCAGAGTTTTGTTCTCAGGATGTTGGCTATGTGGTTTCTACGGGCCTGTAGTTTTCTTTTGTGTGCTTCGTACTTTGCTACTTCTTTTAATCTGAGTTATGGTGAGGGGGAAGAGAGGTTTTTCCCCCCCACTGCTCAACTGGAAGAGCTGAAAGCTTTGCAAACCTTCGGCCTCTTCCTCCACCTCTTCTTTTTAGTCCTTCAGCCTTTCCATCCGCCTCCTTCAGAGGCTCCGATCTTCCTCCAGGCCTCCCCAGCGCTCCCTTCCAAGTGATCAAGTGGGCAGAAGCGCATTCTTACACACAGCCCCATTGGCCTCTTACAGTCATGGTCCCCATTGTTCCCTGGAGCCCAAACCCACAGAAGTCGGCTCTCCTGCAGCCGTCTCCACCCCTGGTCTTTGCCAGAGTTGTTGGCTGCGCTCTCATGGAGAGGCCTTCAATAATTCCCCCTCCCCCCCAGTCCAAACCCTGAGCCTTTTCACAGCAGATGGTCCCCCATGGCCCCCACCATCCTGGGTCCCAAGGGACCCCATCTGACCCATCCCTTCCTGCTACCTAAGAGCTGCATCTGTTAATGGTCGCACTTCTTCCCTTGCATCACTTGCTTTCAGAATGGGATGTAGTTTCCCTGCACATCTTCCATGGAAGGATCACTAACAATTCCTCCTTTGACCAGGATCCACAAGAGAGAGGACAATCCTTCCAGCCCTGTCACACAAACACCATCCTGCACATCACAATCTGCCTTCGGCTCTGCTGCTCTATGCTCCCTGCCCAGGTCTCCCTCCGATGCTTGGAGCCACTTCAGTCCAGCTAATCCACTTCTGTCTGCAGGAAACCCACACTGGAGGCAGCCAGTGTGCAGATGCCCAGCGCCACGTTTGAGCTCCATCTCCGTTTGCCCTTAAAGCCTCCAGGCTCTGGGCCAAGATGCTGCGGCCAGTCCTGTCTGCTCAAGGGAGAGAGTGGTGGGACGAAATCCCACCACTCTCCCTCCCCATTACAGCGTGATAAAGTGCCAGAGACAGGAGGGACCTTGGAGACCAACTAACCCAACCCTCCCATCCAGGCAAGAGGCAGCCTCTACCAGCCAAGCCCCAAGGCAGCCTCTTACCATGGGCCACAAATGCAGGTGGCCCCTCCCAGGGTCTCCTGTCATCTCTGCTGTGGATCCTTGCAAAAAAGAGGAATTGTTCCGTTGGTGACCCTTACTAGCTTCCCTGAAAGAAGGGAGCTGGGCGAGGGGCAGAGGAGAAGGGATGAAGGGGGGGATATGGGAGGAGAACAGCACTGATGGACTACAGATGACTAGTGGACTGTCTGTCTGGACTACTGAATCAAAGCAATGTCTTCTCTTGTTCCTGCGTCCATCAAGTCCGTAGGCTGCCCTACAGCTTGCCACAGTCCTCCAATGGGAACCTTGTAAGTACAAGTATGTACTGATAGAAGAGAGTATTTGTGGCTCAGGGCTGGACCGTGGGGCTCCTGTTGCTCTCTGAGCATGCTGGTTTTCTTGCAGACGTTTCATTGCTAGCACTGATGACGTTCCCCAGTTGGGTAATGAAACGCCTGCAAGAAAACCGCCACGCTCGGAGAGCACCCAGGACCCCCAACCTTCCAAGTCTGTATTGATTCAGCACAGAACGAAGAAATAAGCCCTTGAAGGGAAAGAGTCCAAGCGTCATTTGGGGAAACAGGACAAGAATAAGGAAAGAGATTTCCTTCAGACATCAGGATCCAAAATCGGCCCATGGTAAGAGGCTGCCTTGGGGGTTGGCTGATGGAGGCTGCCTCCTGCCTGGACGGGGGTTGGGCTAGTTGATCTCCAAGGTCCCTCCTGACTCTGGCACTTGATCATGCTGCCATCTCCTGCCACAATGGCCTCCTGCTCTCTGCAGGCTCCAGAGGAATTTTCCAATGCAGAGGGAGAAACGCAGTTTAACAGAGAGGCATTTGTTCCCTTCTTTGGTGTAGGTAACCAGGCTTATACCTCCGGCCTTTTTCCTCCACCTGAGCTTCCACTCTGGGCCAATTTTACACTTCATGCAAGCTTAGCATCTGCTAATAATCATGATTACAAAGGAGCAGGTTGTTAAAAGAATAAAATACAAGAAGAACAAAAACTGCTATGCAAATCAGCTCACAGGCCATGCGCCAGTTTTGTGCAGCTCTCAAACCCATCCTGAGCTGATACCAAAATTTGTCTCCCCAACTTAAATGATTGTGAACAGCATTACGTGGTGCTTATAATGATGAAACCTACAAAGGAAATATCGGGACATTTTAAAAGGTTTTCCTCATGTCTGCCCAGGGGTGGGATGCTACCGGTTCTGCCCGGCTCCATAGAACTGGTAGCTCTGAAGAGCAGCAAACACTGAACCGGTTCTGTGTTTGCTGCTGTTTGGCCCACCTGCCCACCTGGGCTCTTACCTGTCCTTTATTTCCTGCTTTTTTAACCTCACTTGCTTTGCACGGCACAGCAGAGGTTGAAAAAGCAGGGAACAAGAGGCTTTTCAAACGATGCGCACTCGTGCGCAGCGCTTTTCAGCTGTCCAGGTGGCACAGCTTAAGGTTTTTTAGATGCACACAGTGCACATGCATGCAGAAAACATAGTCACTGAACCGGTAGTAACACCGGTTGAATCCCACCCTTGTCCGCCCCTCCTCTATGTCAGGGCAAAGGCTCCAGGACACCCCAGGAGAAAAGGACTAAGGGGTGTGTGTGTGTGTGTATGTGTGTGTTCTATACTGGCGACCCTTTGCTTATTAAAATAAGTCAGTCTTTGCTTTGGTCGAGCTATTTCCGCAAACACCAGAAGGCAGGACAAGAAGCCATGGATGGGAACTAATGCAGGAGAGCAGCAACCTGGAACTAGCCAGTGGAACGGCTTCCCTGCAGAAGGTGGGAATGCTCCATCACTGGAGGTCTTTAAGAAGAGACTGGACAATGATGTGTCCGGAAGTGTAGGGTCTCCTGCTAGAGCAGGGAGTCAGACTAGAAGACCTCCAGGGTCCCTTCCAGCTGTATTCTGAGTATGGGGAGGTGGGAAGAAGCCTCGCGAGGGACATTTTGCACTTGTGCAGGAAGGCGAGCAGAGAGGTTGACTGAACATCTCTTCTTTCTTTCTTTAACAACTGAAATGGCCGCCCAGTTCATATACTGTACCCAACTGTAAGTGACTGACAATTAAAACAATAAAAACACTGTCATGAATTATAAACATAAATAACATAAAAAGAGAAACTCAGTGACTTTGCCTTTAGATTGCAGTGCTGGCAGGAAGAAGCCCCATTCCACTGAGGAAAAGGTCGGCTTTTAAAAGTAAATACGATTTAAGCAGCACCTGTGTAGATGTAGAAGCCCCTCCCCCATCCCCCCCCCCCATCTGCAGATCAGCCTGGGCACGAGAGGGAGGACCCTCTCTGTGTCCACTCTGGTCCAGGAATGAAGACGTTAACCCTTGACCTCTGGGCCGGTTTGGGTAGCAAATGTCACCCTCCAGCTGTCAAATGGCAGGGATCCGCACTGCCTCCTCAAGCCCAGACCCACCGCCCCCCAGTCCTGTTTGCCCCTGACCTGGTCTGTGGCCAAGCAGCGTGGCCTCCTCCCATTTGCGGAGGACGGAGGAGGCCCATGCATACAGCACCGGCACCACCGATCTGGTGCGTAGACGACACACAGGCCATGATAAAAAAGGAAGAGCCGGAAAGAATCACCGGCCTCTTCCAAGGAATGAAATTCACAAGGGAAGAGAGGAAGAGGGCCACTCCGGATGCCTCACCAGAGGAGGGAATGGCAGCAAATTAGAAACACAAGTCTATGGAAAAGCACCCCCACACACACACACACATGTGCGATGGGTGTGCTGCATGCCAAGGTAACCTCCCACAAAAGGAGTTGTGTGGAAACAATGCTTAGACGAGCACAAACGTGGCAATCCTGAACACCAGAAAATGGAAACAGATCGTCCAAACCGCATCTTCCTACAAAGGGAGATCCACGCAAGTTCATCTGAAAGAGCCGGTTGCAGCACAGCTAACCCGACCAGTGAAAGCAATAACACTACCACACTATCACAACCTCTCAGAGTATCACAACCCTGCGGCGTCACCGAAACAACCCACGCCCTCCAAAACTCCACACGTAAACCAAAAGACCCAGCAGGGCCAGGAGGGTAACGGCGCATCCACGAAGGCCAACCGGCAGCCAGAAGACATGAGGCGAGCTCTCCCAGCACATGGACATGAACTCAACCATCGCTACAGCTGGGAAGCGGGGAGCATCCGAGACCAAGCCAAGCCAAACAGCCGGGGGATTCCTGGAAGCTTGGCACTCGGACAAATCAACAACCAACAGTCATACAGAGATAAACATTTCCACAACACTCAAGAGAAACAATAAAAAGGCTAAAAGGGAAACAGAAACACCCAGACGCCTCCTCTGCAGCAGCCAACACCCAGATAAGCAGGAATTCACACCAGGATTAACACTCAACAATCAAGGGGTACACAAGAGCCTAAAGCTACACCCCCAACAACACTGACAGAGCAAACTGTTATGTATAAACCAGAGGTCTCCAACCTTGGCCACTTTAAGACTGGTGGACTTCAACTCCCAGAATTCTCCAGCCAGCTATGTTTAAGTTTGGGGACCCTTAAAGGGAAGGAGACAGCAGGCAGAGTCTGCATTCACAACCAATTGCCTACAGCAGCATTTCTCAGCCTTTCGAACCCGTGAACTCCCACGCTGGCTGAGGAATTCTGGGAGTTGAAGTCCCCAGACCTTACAGCTGCGGAGGCTGAGGAACTCTGTCCTGCAGTAAAGGCACCAGCAGTCAAGAGACGTGTGCAGAGCAGCCCTTGGGTCAAGGGGAGATATTCAGATGCCGGGGTGGCAAGCCTGAACCTACGAGGGTCAGAAGTGTGGAGGCCAGTGGTCTTTTCCTGGGACGTCCTGAAGTTGGACTCCTGGTGAGGGCAACCAGCAGTAGATGGGAGGACTCCACCCCAGCAGGGTGGCCGCATCCCTGGGAGGCCTCCGGGAGGCAAAGCCCCACTGGAGAGGGTCCCTTGCTGTGTCTGACAAAAGCCACTACCAATTAGCCAATCACATTCAGAGAAGAACATCTCCTAATCAATGCTACCAGCACGCAAGTGCTCAGACTGAAACTCTGGGACCCCAACGGCAGCCGAGAGGCCCCAGGTTGGGAGCTCCTCACCTGCCCTTCAGGAAAAGGCCGCCTTCTGCTCCACTCCGGCCCTCCCGGATCAGCAGGCAAGAGGAGAGCAACGGCCCCCTTGGCAAGGCCCACCCCTGCCCAGGAAAGACCCACCAACCTTCAGGGCATCAACCAGGGTACGGCAGGGGGTCTCGCTTGAGGCCTTGCAGGGGAAGAGTTTGGGACGAGGCGGAAGAAGCCCAGAGGAGCAGCAGCAGCAACTCAGCTGGCTGCCTGCCCAGCCCCAAGGCATTCACCTCACCATTGGGCCAATTGGATAGCATCTGCCACGCTTTGCTTTCAGCCACGATTCCAGCTCAGGTGGGGAGCCTCCAGAACGCAGAGCAGCCGAGAACCTGGGCACTGCCAAGTCCTCCGTCCCAGGCCACAGAGGAAGCTCCTCTGCAGGCCAGAGCAAGCAACCAGCCAGCCGACTCTGGCAAAGACCAATTTCCAGAAGCTGCTGCCCAGCAGGGCCTCCACAGGACCAGGGCAAACACCTCCCCCAAGAACACCCTAGGAAACTAAGGCTTCCCTGGCAGACACCACCCTCATTGGAAGAGCAGGGCATTGGCCCTGCAGCACACGGTGCCCACTCCAATCCATGCCCACTTCGACAAAGCACGCTGGGCCAATGCAACCCAAACCTGAGCCCAACTGGCAAGACCAACGTGGGTGCTCAGAACTGGACGCGCAAGGCGGCAAGGGCGAGAGATACCACTGGAGCCAGCATCCCAACCCCACTTCCCCGTGGGCGCTTGCTGGCCCTGGCCTACCTGCAATGCGGAGGACGGCCCTCTCTGCGGGGTCCAGCACAGATCCGTTGCCGCCCGCGGCTGCCTTGGTGCGCTTGGTGCGCTGGTGCTTGGGCAGGTTCCATGGCAGGGTGTCTCCCGGGGTGGGGGAGCTGCTGCTGCCGCTGGAGTTGTCTTCAGCCATTGGTGGCTTCTCTTTCCATTGGGCAGACATCACCTCCTGTAAGGGGGGGCAGTGTCAGAGCTGTGGGCACCCAGCCTCCCCAGGACTCCCTCCTCGGTCTGCAGCAAGGGGCCTACTCACTGCCACTCATCAGCCACTGCCAGGCCTTCCCTTCCCCCTGGGCGGCCTCAGTCGTCATTTGGGGGGGGCAGGGATGGGGGAAGACTGGCTCCCTCCCCAGACTGGACCCTCCTGGCATCCTGGTTGCTTTTCAAGCATCTGTTCATGCAGCAGATGAGGCCAAAAGTGCTCCAAGGTGCCAAGGCTTCAAGGCCGAAGGCAAAGCGGTCCGAGACTCCCCCACCCCGCTCTGCCTAGGAAAGGTCCCCTGGAGGTGCTCCACGGATGAGGCATGGGGGCCCAGAAAAGCGGCAAGGCTCTCGGGGGCAGAGCCGGCACTTCTGCGTTGCCATGGTGGCCGCGTCCCCGGCGCCAGCGGGAGGAAGGGAGGCACGTGCGCGCGACCCCCCCGGGACGAACCCCCGCCCGCCCCCTCCGCCCAGCGCGGCGACGTCTCCCGCTGCCACGCTCCGCACGGCTCCCCCGGCGGTCTCCGCCTGGGCACCGGGCGCTGCCGGAGCAGCCAAGGCAGGAGCAGCCCAGCCGGAGGCGCTCGTGCCAGCCGCACCCGTCGCTTCTCCTCCGCCCGCCGCCCCACGGCCGCCTCTGCCGCCGATCAGGCCGGGCGAGGGAGGAGCGCAGGATGGCCGGCCCGGCCGCCTTCCCTGGCGACGCAGCGGGCCCGGAGCTAGCCCCGCGGGCAGCCTCGCCAGCCCCGCCACGGAGCCGGCGGCCTCGCCCGCGATCCACTCACCGAGGGCGGGAGCCGCGGGGCGCCGGGCCGCTCTCCCGCGCGGGCGGCATGCTGGCGGAGCGGCGGGCGGGCTCAGCCGGGCGGCATCATGGCCGAGCTGGGCAACCTGCCGCGGCGTTTGGCAGAGGCGCCGCCCCGCGCGGCTCCGGCAGGGCGTGTGCGCAAGTGCTGGTACGCGACAGCCGCGCGGCCCTATCTCGCGGCCCCACGCGCGCGGCTCCAGGCGGCCGGCCGGCCGGATTAGGCGCCGAGCTCCGGAGGGCGGCGGGAGGGAGCCCGGAGGCGGCGGCCTGGCTGGCTCGCCTCGCCTGCCGGAGGAGGAGTTGCCCGGGGCCGGCCCCGGGGTCCCAATGGGGGCGTCGGTCGGAGGCATCAGAGGAGCCCCGGGGCCGGCTCCGGCCGAGGGCCCGCCGGGAAGCGCCTCCCCGTCCGGCTGGAAGGAGCGCCTCGGGGTGAGAGGGGAGCCGAGGGCGATCAGTCCAGCAGGGTCGCCGGAGTCGGTCCCCCCGCCTCGCCTCGCGTCGCCTCGCCTGCGGACACCCGGAACGTCGCTGCCAGCGGAGCCAAGCCCGGGACGGTTAGGCGAGGTCGGGACCCTTTGCTGGACTTCGGGGGGCGAGTCGCCCCCTGGGACGCGCAAGAGCCGCCGCTGCCAGGGACTTCAGTCTTCGGGGCGCAGACGGGACGTGGCGGGTCCAGAGCCACCGCCTTACCGTGCTCGGCCCCCCGCCGCCGCCCGCCACCCCCGAAGACCGCGACAGCTGCTCCTTGAGGCGGGGGGTGCGCGGGGGAGCCTTCAACCGGCTGCTGGCACCGCAGCGGAGCTCCTGCCGGACCCCGTCGAGGCTGCGCCGCTCGCCTCCATTCACCGCTGCCCTCCGTGCCGGCGGGGGGGATAGTGAGGCTGGACTCGGCCTGCCCAGGACCTGCCCTAAAGCCCCGACCGGGCGGGACGCGGCTCGGCTCCCACCTGCCAGCTGCTTCTCTTTCCCTCGGGCCGCCCCCGCGGTACCTGCCCTGCCCCCCGGCCGGTGGAGGTGCTCACACGGGGCCTGACCTGGGGTGCCCCGCCCCGCTGGCCTCCTGCCCCGCCCCCGGGTGGCCAGACCCCGCCCCCGGACTGCGGCTCGCCATTGGCCGGCGTGTGCAGCTGCCCGACCTGCTTCGGCCGCTGCAGGTACCCGCTGGCCGCGGCCTTCCGGAGCCGAGCGGGGCCAGCGAGGGAGACGGAGCTACCGTCTCCCCCGCCCCGCTCCGGCCGGAGAAACCTACCGGCCTCCTGAAGCAGCAGGAGCGGCAGAGCGCCAGAGCGAAGCGCCGAGGGGGCGGCTGCATCGGGCAACCGGGCAAAGTCGGAGGCCGAGGGGAGCCGGCGAAGCGGGTCGATGCAGGCGGAGGAGTGGGAGGCGCGGCAGCCGGGCTGCCTGAGTCGGCGGGCGGGCGGGCGGGGCGGAGGAGGGTCCAGGCGGAGAAGAACAAGGCTCCTCTGTCCGGACCCGCGTCCCGCAGCCCCACCCCGGCCCCGAGGCAGGCGCTTGGCCAGGGCTCCGGCCTAGTGCGGCTCTGCCGGGGCCGGGCAGCCTAGGCCAAAGCCAGCTGAGAGGCCCAGCCGAAGTAGCGGGGCTGGTGGGAATGGGGGGGCTGGTGGGGGAGACGCCCAGGTGAGCGTCTGCCTGAGAAGCTCCAGGTTAACCAAGGAAGCCAAGGACGGGGGGGGAGGCCAAGAACAGGTGTGCACAGGGGCACATGGGGGTGGGGGTCCTTGGGGGTCTTCAGTACTTTGTAGCTTTGAAGGTGCCTCTGGGCAAGGGGGCTGTGCTCTCAGCCGACCTGCAGGGATTAGCCCAGAATGGAGGGGGGGAGGCCCAGGCAGTCCGACAGTGCCACGTGGGGGAGGGGAGGTGGGAAATGCAGGTGCTCCGAGACCCCAGTTGGTGCCGGCAGAATCTTCTCTCAAGGCACCGAGAAATCTTCCCTGGGTCAGCTCAAGCCCATGCCCCCCACCACCCAACCCCCGCACCAGGCTGCCGGTGCAGTTGTGCCTGGGGGAAGCCTTGAGCTCATCTGGCTAAGCTGCCCAGGTTGTGCCCCCAGCTGGAGCCCCCTTACCTGTTCCTTGGCAGCTGGAGAGAGCGCCCCCTCTGTGGCCGAGTTCCTGGCCTGGTCCCTACGTGGCTTGGCTTTGGCGGCCTTTTTCCGGCGCTTCTAGAGATGCAAAGAAGGGAAGAGCCTGAAGCCCCCCAGTGCCCAGCTCTCCTGACCCCTCCCTGCTGCCCCCCTGCCTGAGAGGTGGGAAATGCCCAGCGATGGCTGCGTGCCAGTCACTGGCGGAGGCCCTTTCCCCACCAAGAGCCTTCTGTGCTCTCTGCAGTTGTGGGCAGAACTCCCCTCCGCCCCCCCCATCCCTGTGCCAGGGGGCTGCACAATGAAGCCTTTGAGGGCGCTTGACCCGCTCGCGGCAGAGAAGGGCGAAGGCCCGGTGTCTGCAGCCCCTTGCTTTGGGCACGGCACCCTGCTCCAGGGCTCTTTGAGGAACAGCCAGTGGGCACCCCAAAGGGCTGCTGGGCCCTTGTAGGGCAGGGGGGCTTGAAGCAAAGCTTACCTCTGAGGGGCCCGAGGGCCTGGCTGCTCCCAGCTGCGACCCTGGCAGACAGAAGGGGAGAGAGTTAGGGGTGCAAGGCTGCAGGGAGGGGGAGGGGAGGCTGCTGTGGTTCATGCTTTCCTCTCCAACCTGCCACGGAAAGTGCAAATCTGCCCCCACGGCTGGGACCCAGGCCGGCAGGCAGGAGGGCCCATGCAAGCCCGTCTCCCCGGGGTCTTCCAGGCTCCTGTGGCTGCCCACCCAGGGAGGCAGCAGAGCTCCGCCAGGCCGCTCCCTCTGCAGTGGCACCCTCAAAGGGGCCCAAGGCGACGGCTGCCTTGAGATCCTGTACCCTTCTGCTCCCACAGGCCCCTCAGCAGGCCCAAGGGCTCTGCCTGTGCCAAAGCCAGCCAAGGCGCCCGAGCAGAGGGTTGGATGTAGAGGGGCCCCAGCTGGCCTCCCCCGCACCCCGCCCCGTCTCCTGTCCTGGGAGCTTCCTGAGCGAAGACTTGGAAGCTTTCCTTGGCTGTCCGGGGAGAGGGGGAGAGGGGCAACACTCGGCTTCAGGCCTTCTGGGATGGCAGGAGGGGCTCCCCCCTCTCATGGCTCTCTCCTCCTGGACTCTGGGTGCCCAGTATGGAGGGGGGGGGCAGAGAATGATGCAGGAGGCCGTCTGGGCTCCACAAAAGCACTTAGGCCTCCTTCCGCAACGCTTCCCCCCTCGCCTCCTCTGGGCTTTGGATCTGCAGACGTCAGCATGTCCAGGATGTTGGCTGGTCCACCGATGAGTGTCCCTCAGCCAAGTCCCTGTCAAGCAGCCGGTTTTGCCTCTGCAGTGGGCAGCCCCCCCTCCAGCCCTCTGAATTGGTAGAGACTCTGCAAGTCCCCTGCCAGCAAGGCGGGGGGAAGCTCTGCCCCCTTGGAAGGAAAGCGTTAGCTGGTCTTCTCTGCTGGCCAGGCATCAATCTGGGCAAAGGCACAGCAACAGGAGATGTGGGAGGGATGGGATAGATGCGCTCCTCCAGCCCCCCTCGGCAGCCCAGAGAGGAGGGAGGCGGAGAGTTGCTGCTGGCTCTTCTTCCGCATCCTCGGCATTGGCAGCTGGTCTGCCCAGAAAGGGCCGCACCTGGCCTGCCACCCACTGATTTACCTACCTACCTACCTACCTACCTGACCAGAGGCTGGGGGGTGGGTGTCCCTGCCAGGAGCAGACCAGGAAGAGGGCCCACACCCCGAGAGAGCACAGCACCAGGCCAGCCACCCAAACAACACGGAGCCAGGCAGGATCGGTCGGCATCCACGGGTTCAAGGAGGCCATGCTCAGCTCCACTGTGCCACGCGAGCCACGCCACGCCACTGCACCCAGCAGCAAGGGAGGGAGGGAGGGAGGGGGAAGGCAGTGGGTGTGCCGGCCTCATTAACCCTCACTGGCTTCCTTGTCTGCTGCTGGCCCAGATGGGTTCCAGATGTTCGTGGCCCCTCCTTTTCCCTCCTCCCCCCCAAGCAGGCCACTCCCTCTGAGTCAGCCAGGCGGCCCAGGCCTTTAACCCCTCCGGCAGTGTGGCCAGAGCTGTGGGGCAGGAGAATGGGGAGAGGGCTCCAGTTGTCTGGAGAGGGGACCCTCCTCTGGGGTCCCTTCCTGGCCTTTGGGGGGGGAAGAGATCTGGGCTTTGGGCTCCAGCTGGGGATGCCAAAGAGGCACTGAAGGACTCGCCCTTCTGGGTTTGTCTCCCCCCTCTTCTGCTCCTGCTCTCACTGCCCCCCCCATTCAGATTCTTTATACAGCCCGAGCAGCCCATTAGCCTGTTCAAAAGGGGTGGGAGGAAGCCTGGCTGAATCGGTTCTGCTCACCTGTTCTTCATCAACTCCGTAATTTGCTCTTCAGAGACAGAGAGGAGGTGACCTCTTCATCGGGCCTCTTCCGAACTTCTCTCACTCAAGCGATGGGTGGAATGATCTAGTCCAATCCCTCACCTGGGGACCCAAAGGATCCAACCAGAGCCGGTTTCTCAACCTCTGGAACTTCAAGGCATATGGACCTCACTCCCAGAATTCCCTAGCCAGCACCAGGATGGCTGCATGGCTGGCTGGCTGGGGAATTCTGGGAACTGAGGCCCCCACATCTTAAAGTTGCTGAAGGAGAGAAAGACTGAAGGGTGTCGAACTCCGTTTCATTGAGGGCCACTTCAGGGTTGTGTTTGACCTTGGAGGGGTGGGGGTGGGCAGGGGGCGTGGCCATAGGCGTGGCCACAGCGGGTGTGACACAGGACTTGTATCGGCGGGGGTCACCTGTGGTGGCCAAGTGCTAAGGCAGGACTTCCCTGAGACCCTCCCTCATTATAACCTCCCTTTTCCCTTCCCTCTTCATTCTTTCTCCTTCCTTGCTCTCTCCCCACCCGCACGTGCCCTGTCCGAGGTGCATTTGGGCTGGCAGAGGCACCGTGGGCTGGTCCATTGCCGTTTCCAGGCCAGCCCCGCAGGCCAGATCTAAGCACCCAACGGTCCGGATCCTTGAGTTTGACACCCCTGAACTAGAAGCATCTCTGCCATGTTTGAAGTTTTCCAGTGAAAAGTGGGATTTTATTTATTTTATAATTTCAGCTCCTGTAGCCACCACTTGGTCTTGACTCTGGGCAGCTGGCAAAGTTTAAGACAATGTGGCAAAAACACTATTTTCCCTAACCAGGAAGCAGGACGAACTGATTGGTGAACTGACAAAGCTGAAATTGATTATTTTTTCAGTCATGTTATGGTACCGACTGATATTCAGTTAGCACTTGGTTTCTGTTCTGCATGCTTTTCTTGGGTATTATTGTCAACCAGACATCATCCAATCTCCCATATCTCTGAATTTAATTTCAGTTTTCTAAACAAAGCACTGGGCACTTATCACTGCTAAATTTCACTCCTGTTATGATCAGTCCATTTATTTAGCTTCTAAATTTTATTTGGACCTTTTAGAATTATCATGTCCAATTTGTATCACTTGGTAACCATTCCTTCTCCACTGTCATCTGTATGGGGGGGGGTTGCAAACTCATCACAGCAGCATCATGTGATGCATCACAACTTCCCTCTTTGCTAAACTGGGTGTGGCCAGCGCCTGATGCGTCGTTTGACACCCCTGATCTATATTGTGAAGGGCAATATGAAAGAATTATAGAATCCAAAGCCTGAACTGAAAAAAAAAACATTTATGTATCCACTTAATTGTGATGTCCTCCAAGCCATACCTAAAAGGGTTACTAATTAAAATCTCATGAGTTTAATTACTTTGTCAAACATGGTACAAAACTGGAGTTATGTGTATATCACTCCCACAGTCTCCTAAGGAAATTATTCAACTGAACAATATGATCCGTAAGGCTTGCTGTGGCCTCCGTTGTTTTCAATCTGTTTACAGATTCATTGCTGAAAGGTTTTCCAAACATTCTTCTCAGGTTTATAGTTCTTGCACCTTGTCTCCCATTCCTGAAGATCAGCATTTCTGGAAAAAAACGGCAAGATTTAGCCTTGATCCTTTAGCTGCCTGCAGCCAGCTGTTACTCATTTAATCCTCAGGATTTAAACTGATCCACATTAAAGCCGAAGCTTTAATAAACCAAAGCTTCCATTCCGACCCTTCGTCCTGCTTTTCAAATTTTTCCGGTGAAAAACATTGCCTTCTGATTTGCTTTAAATCAGGGGCCTTCAAATTTGGCAGCTTTAAGATGGGTGGACTTCAACTCCCAGAATTCCTCCTCCGGTCTTGTTAACTCAGGAATTCTGGGAGTTGAAGTCCACAAGCCTTAAAGCTGCCGAGTTTAAAGACCCCTGATTTAAATCATGAAACTAAAATCGGAGCTGAATAGCTCTTGACTTCCACTACCTTCGGCCTTCTCTCCTGAGCAGCTGCTGCGCTGGCGCTCTGGCTTCACCAGGGCCCCCTCCAAGGAGCCCCCTGGACCTCCCGGGCTGCCTCCCTTGGCCCAGACCGGCCTGGCAGGGACGGGCTCCTTCGGCACTTCTCCTTCCCTGGCCGGCCCTCCGAGTGCCTTCCGACCCAGAGGCTGCAGAGCAGAAAAGGCGCGAGGGGGCCGGGGTCCCTCTGGCAGGGGGAGGACACCCCCTCCCCGTTTGAGAGAAGCTCGCAAAAGGCAGGCTGAGCCCGGGTGCGCTGGATGCTGCGGGGGCCGCGGAGAACAATCCCCCACCCCCGGGGGAGGGGCGAGGCTCGGAATGCGCCGACTCCTCCGCTGCCAGCCCCTCCCCCCAACCAAGGGAGGCTAGGCAGGCACGTGGCAGGAGGGACAGCCGGCCTCGCCCGAGTCCAAAGGGCCGGGAAGCACCGCAGGAGCCCCGTCCTCGGAGCGGCCCCCCCGGAAGCCTTTTGCGCTGCCCCTTGAGGGGCTCCGCCAGCGCCCCCTCCCGCGCCCCCGCTGCTCTCCCTCCCGGAATGAGCTCTGCGCATGCTCTCTGCCTTTGCTCCAGGCGGAGGGGTGCACGTGCAGCTCCTGCCCCCTGCTGGCCAAGCCGCCTTCCAGCAGAGGAGCGCCTGGGACCCCAAAGCCAGAGCTGGGCTCGAGGAGCGGGGTGTTCGAGGCTCTGGGCTCCAGGCTGTTCCAGCCCCCCCCCCCCGCCTTCCGAAAAAGCTGGAATACCGCAGTCCGGATCCGCCCGTGGGGAGCCAGCGCCCCTTTGATCGCCGCCGCCCTGGCCCTTTGGACGGCGGGGGCACAATATTCCCACGCCTTTTGCAGGGACGTGGGGGGGCGTTGCTTGCTTTCAGTTCGCTGTCGTGCAGCGCGGAGGGGGGCGCAGGAGCGCCGGGCGTCTCCTTTGAGCAGCACCGACTTCCTGGCCAGAGTCCCTTCGGCCCCCCTCCCCCCATTTGCGAATGCCCGGGCCTCAGTCTCGCGGGGGGGGAAAGCATATTGGCTCGTCTCCGCCCGCCTCCTCCAGGGAGCCAGCCCCAAAGCCTGGCAGTGCCCGGGGTCCCCTGTGCCCGCGGTCAGAGCAGCGCCCCGCCCCGTCCCCCAGAGTTGTTTTTCTGTTGCTTGGGATCCCCCCCCCCCGCCGCCAAATGTTCCGCCAGCGATGAGCAATCCGGGAAGAATGGCCCCCGGCATTTCCTCGCCCGGCACACAAAACCGCGGAGCTGCCAGCCTCGCCCCCGCCCGGCGCTTGGCTCTGGCTCTGGCTCTGGCTCTGCCCCAGGGAAGGAGCGGAGCCGCGCCCGCAGCGCCCCCTCCTGGCCGAGGATGAGGAGAGCAGGCGGGGCCGGAGCGCCCAAGACCCCGTTGCCTCCCTGCGTGCGGCGCTCGGGAGCAGCGGCGCTTGGCGGGGCCTGGCCGGGCATCGGCAGCTTCGCTCTGGAGAGCGAGGAGGGCTGGATGCGGGTTCCTGCCCTGAGGAAGGAGGGGGCCCTCAAGGCTGCCGTGCTGTGGTTGGAGGTTAACCTGGCTCCGACTGAGCAGCGTCTGCCCGCCCCCCCGGTTTCCCCCGTCCCGAAGACGCTGCGCGGCGGGTCCTTCCTCCCAGCTGGGATCCTCCTTTTCGCCGCTTTGGATTTCTTCCCCTGCTTCCCTGAACTCCAAGGCTGGGTTTGCTTCCTCCTCTTTTACTGAAACCCAGAAGCCCCTACGATAGAGTCGCTTTTTCTCCCAATATCCCCGCTCAGATTAATCCATTGAACATTAATGGATCCTTGAACTTTCTCCATAGAATCTGAGAAGTTGTGGAGTTTTAAGTGGCCTGCGAGCTGCCACCTCCTTCCTTCTGCGCCCGCCTGCCGGGAACTATGCGAGGCGGGGCTGCTGGGGGGAAAGCGAAAGTGACGGCTGCCTGGGGAAAACGAGAGCAACTCTCTCTCGCACGCACGCACGCACACTGCACCACATACAGTATTCGCCCGCCTCCGCCCCCCTTTCAAGGCTGGAGAAGGCGGCAGCTGCTTACCGCCCTGCGCTTGAAGGGGCCGTTCTCAAAGCATCTTGCTGGAACCTGATTGATGGGCGGGGGGAGGCGGTGATGGGATGCACCTAAGGGAGGGAAAAGTTGAACTTGGGGATCTTGGGGCTACGCAGGACTGCAAGGCACTTGACTTCTGCTAAAACTGTACCATTCTCGCCAAATGGGGAGCCAAGGTTGGCTTCTCTTCAGAGGTTGAAGTTGGAACAGGTCTGACAGGAGAACTAATTAAACCATGCTCAAGACTGGCCTCCTCTCAAACCCCCAAGATGGGGGATCCCCAACTTCCCTAAGGAGATAAGTTTGGGTAAATGCAACGTATGCCCCATTTTGTTCTCTATTTTTTTGTGGCCGTGGAAAATGTGGCCCCGTTTAATGTATATGAACACTGAGTTTAGGCATCTCTCAATCTTCTCTTTGTCAGGCTAAACACGCAAGGGGGCTTTTTCCAGTGCAGGGATGTCCAACCTTGCCAACTCTTTAAGACTTGGGGACCAACTCCCAGAATTCCCCAGCCAGCCCTGGGGGATTTCTGGGTGTTAAAGTTGCCAAGGTTGGGCACCCCTGTTCTATAGCAACCCAGAATGGGTGCTCTGGCTGGCTCATGTTCAGCTTGCTGTCACTGGCTGTGCTCAGATTCTTCTCTGATGTAGCCATGAATCCCACATCTTGTATGTCTCCCATATATTCTTCTCAAAGGAAACCTTGTTCCTCTCGCCTCGTCTTCTTACCTATCCAGGTTTGCTTGCAATCTCATTCCCCCACCTGGGTCTTGGCCAGACCTCCCGGTGTCTGTCAAGTGCAGATCTGAGCAGCGGCCCCTGAATCCCCTCATCTGGGCGTGAATAGGAGGAGGACCACCGAAGAAGACTGGCCTCCCAGCCAGATCCTTTTGAGATCGACTGGTCTCTGCTTCCAAATCAACACAGAGCCATTAATGTCAGGTCTCTGAGGGTGGGTTGCCAGCCAGTTGTGGGCCTGGGTTACTCTTGTACCCTCCAAGCCACATTATACCAGCCTATCAATGAGAAGATCACCTGGAGCCTTTCTTGAAATCAGTGTAGATCAGTGGTCACCAACCTGTGTGCTGGGGACTACTGGTGGTCCATGAGCAAATTTTGGTGGTCCACAGAGAAACGTCCCCCCAAAAGCACTCCCCCCAAAGCAATTAATCCAGGCTGTGTGGGAATACAAGGCTGTGCCGCCCACATGGCCCATCCACCCAATGGCCCCCACCCATCGGCCAAGCACAAACCTTACTTAGAGTAGAGCCACACGAGCTGGAACTAGAAGGTAAGACCAACGGCAGGGGAGGGAAATCGTTCCAGGGTGGCTTGCTGATGTTGGTGGGAAAGTTGGTCCCATATTCTGGAGCTGCAGGAGTCACAGGACTGGCCCTTTGGTCATCCCAGAGCAGCTCCCCTAGTCCATGGCAGGCCGGTGCACCCGGGTGGAGGAGCAGCTGCTCCGGGATGACCAAAGGGCTAGTCTTGTGACTACTGCAGCTCTGGAATATGGGACCGACTTTCCCACCAATGTCAGCAAGCCACCGTCAGTCAAAATTCATATTAGTGGTCCACGGGATTTAAAATTATGAGTTTGGTGGTCCCTGAGGTCCAAAAGATTGGTGACCCCTGGTGTAGATTATATCACACATTCTACCGGTTTGGACCGATTCGGTAGAACCGGTTATGATTTTCTCTAGTTCAGACAATCGGTAAATCAGGCCTCTGGCTGGCCCCACCCCTTTCCCCCAGCTTCTCCACTCCCTGCCCAGTTAGTCCCTACCACACATGTGCAACATTGTGCGCATGTGTGACATGCCTGCAGCCTGCTTTTGCCCACCAGGCCAGCCATTGCTGCCTGCCTTTCACTGTGGCCCTGGGTGAGTGCAAGCCCTGGTCGCCTTCCCCAATCCCCACTTGCCTTTTGTTTTGCCCCTTCTCTCACCACCACTTGCGTTTTGCCGCTGCTGCCAGTCACCTTTCCCCCCCCACCACCACCACTAGCCTTCCTCTGGGGAACACGTGGAGAGGCTCCTGTTGGCTCCAGCCAGGTCAGTGGTGCTTCTCTCACCTGCTGCTCCATCTGGAAGAGCGAGAGGGCCTCTCCCGGCACAGCGAAAAGCTTGCAAGTCCACCTCCCTTCGGGAAACGGCTCCTGGGCAGCAGAGAAGCAGCCTGGTTGAATCCTGTTACTCTCTGTTGCCCAGGAGCCGTTTCCCAGAGGGAGGGGGGCTTGCAAGCTTTTTGCTGTGCCAGGAGAGGCTCTCTTGCTCTTCCAGCAACAGCAAATGAGAGAAGCAGCCTCTGACCTGTCCGGAGCCGACACAAGCCTCTACACTGTTCCTTCCAGCTGAGTTATACTAACCCTAACCCCAATTGAGCAGCCCTAATATGCCTGCTCACAGGTAAGCCTGCGAGTCACACTAGCTCCTCCCCCACTGTCCCCAGACCTTGCCGGGCCCCATTGCCCTTGGCCTAGGCTGGCTGGCTTCCCCACCGGCGTGGCCCCATCCCGGCAGCAGCGCTGGATGGGGCCTAGCTAGCCTCCCCCTCACCATCCTTGGGCTTGACTGATTGGCTTCCCCACCAGCGCGGCCCCATCCCACCAGCAGCGCTGGGTGGGGCCTAGCAAGGAGCCGCCCCCACAATCTCTGGGCTCAGCTGGCTGGCTAAGCTGCCATGCGGTGCTCTCCCAGCTCTCCCTACCATGTAGCATCTGTGGCGCAGTGAGCGGCGGTGCTCCAACCGGGAGGGCAGAGGACCTGGCTGCCTCCCATAAACAGCCGTTGCTGCAGCACCTCCGCCCCCTCTGCTGCCTCCAGCCGCTTCTCCCGGGGGCAAAATGAAAAGAAGCGGGCAGAGGCAGCAGAGGCCCTGTGGCAACAGTGCTGCTTATGGGAGGCAGCCAGGTCCGTCGCCTCTGCTGCCTGGGGAGGTGCTTTGGGAGGGCTGGGGGGGTGCTCAAGGTCCTGCTGCCACCTCTGCCGCCGCATGCTGCCCCCCCCCTTTCTTCCTTTTCCCGCCACTCGCTGCTGACTGGAGCTTGCCAGATCATTCAGTCCACCCCAGACGTGTATGTGTGTGTCTATGCGTTTGTGTTTGTGTGTGTGTGTGTGTGTGTGAGAGAGAGAGAGAGAGAGAGGGGAAAGAAAGAGCAAGAAAGAAAGGAAGAGAAAGAAAGAAAAAGAAAGAGGAAGAGAAAGAAAGAAAGAAATAGAAAGGAAGGGGGGAGAGAGAGAAAACTCTGTGCTATTATTTTTAATTGTTCCATTATTTATCATATATTAATATTTTATGCTGTCCCTACACCTAGAGCGATTTTACTGCCTTTCTTTTGCCCAGGTATTTTTCAGGGTTTCCATGTCTACAGGCCAGAGCATAAATACGTGTGTGTTTAACAGAGTTGAAAGGGACTTTGGAGGTCTTCTAGTCCAATCCCTCAGGCTCAGGCAGGAAAACGGAGGATGCTAAACTCTGAGTAGAGGTCCTGGGAAAGATGTCAGAGTAACAGAATAACACTTAGAAGGGACCTTGGGGGAAACTCTATACCATTTCAGAGAAATGGCTGTCCAGTCTTTTCTTAAAAACCTCCAATGTTGGAGAATCCAGAACTTCTGGTGGCAAGCAGTTCCACTGGTTAGTTGTTCTCACAGTCAGGAAGTTTCTCCTTAGTCTTAGTTTGCTTCTCTCTTTGTTCCGTTTCCATCTGCCCCTCCCTTCTTTCTGGCAGCCCCTTAAAAGCCTGTTGCCTATCACCCTCTTGGGCAAAGCATGTGAGCCATTTCCTTCTTTCAGGGGTCCATGAAAGTACATCTATAGCATGTAGATAATAAAATCAAAAAAGGGGACAACATTTTTACAGAACTATAGATAAGTTCAGGCTGGGGGTGACAAGGAATGGCTGGGAGGGGAGGGGCCAGGCGAGGCATCCCTTGACATGAGTGACATCAAGTTGGTCATGCCCACCCAGTCGCATGACCACCCAGTCACATGACCACCCAGCAAGCCACACCCACCCAGTCACATGACCACCAAGCCACACTTGCAAATTAAGCCACACCCACAGAACCAGTTGTTAAGAAATTTGAGTCCCACGCCTGATTATATCCACACAACCAGGGGTGGGATTCGAATTTCTTAACTGGTTCTGTGCCTAATTTGTGGTGTGATTTGGTGACTGGGCACAGCTTGGTGGTCTCGTGACTGGCTGGATGTGGCTTGTATGTAAATATTGTAAATGTTTATGTAAATATTGCATTTTTTATTTAAAAAAGAGCAACTTTTACCCAAAATCAGGCAAAGCAGGCAGGCAGATTGAGTTGCTTGCAGAATCACAGATTCACTGAGAGATCTACCTTTCTGTGATCTATTGCCTGAGTCTGTACTGAAAGATAGAAGCTTCAGTCCTAAGGAAGGTTCAGCCTGCTTTTAGATTAGCTAGAAAGCAAGAAATCCAACAATTTCCTGCTTTCTAGCTAATCTCAATATCCTTTCACAGCTGATGGTCGGGGCTAAAAAAAGAAGGAAAAATAGCAACTTACCAAAAAGTAGGTGAAGGCACAAGGCAGGCAAGTTGGATGGCATGCATGCCAGGTAAGGAGTGAGTGGGCGGGGAGGGGCCAGCCAGTGGCACAATTTGCCGGTTCTCCAAACTGCACAGAATTGTAACAACCGGTTCTATAGAACCGGTCTGACCAGGTAGAATCCCACCCTTGCAAACAGCTCCTTTCATAATAGTTAGCCTCTGTGGGCCTCTATTTATTTTACAGAGCCGCTTTTGTGTTGGGAGGGCTTGCGAATGGCCTCCTTTATTATCTGCTGTAAAAGGTTGTCAAGTTTTTGAGTCACTGACCCATCATGAGAGGATCCTCTTTCCTGCTGGAAGTGGGGAGCCCCGCTGGCTGGCCTTCCGTCCCCTGGCATCTTCCTGGGTCTGCAGGATTCTCCTAAGACACCTGGCGGAGGCCCAAAGAGCTCTTTGCCCTTCAGCCTGCTGGGGCGTATTTCATCAGGGACTGGCCACATCCGGCTTAGCCAGGAGGTCCCTTCCGCATCCTTTGTGGCCTGCACCCTCCCCTGCTGAGCTCCTTCCTAGTCTGGGCTACACAAATTGGCTTCACAAAGAGCCGTGCTGGCGCAGGAGTCAGAGTGCAGTATTGCAGGCCACTTCTGCTGACTGCCAGGAGTTCGATCCTGACTGGCCTGAGGTTGACTCAGCCACTCATCCTTCCGAGGTCGTAAAATGAGGACCCAGATTGCTGGGGGCCGTGTGCTGACTCTGTAAACCACTTAGAGAGGACTGGAAATCCCTGTGAGGCGGCATGTAAGCCTTTGCTCTTCTTCTGGGTGCAGAGAGCCGAAGAGAGCCGAGTTGCTCTCCTTTTCCGTGATGGTTCCCCACCAGCTCCTTTGGCCCCTGGCATCTCAGCTGCCATTTGCCCCTCTAGCTGTGGAGCTCACCTCCACCTTTCCTCCCTGACTCATTCTGACACTTCCCAGGTGGCCCTGAGCTCCTCCTTCAGTTTTGGCTCCTTCGTGGGAGACCTCTTCACCCTCCTCACCTCCTCAGAGGCTCCTGCTAGTTTGCTGCCTCTTGGAATTGAACCTAGAACAGCGCTGGCAGGGGGTCTGGCTCTTCTAGTCCACCCCCGTCCATGACAGGAGACCCTAAGCCATTCCAGATTTTCTTTGCACTTGATGGGAGGGATACGTAGAAAGAATAACAGAATAGAAAATAGAGCTGGAAGGGACCCTGGAGGTCCTCCATTCCAGCCCTCCACCCAAGTAGGAGAGCCTACACCATTCTGGACGAATGGCTTCTCAAAGACCTCCCTTAAAGACTTCTGGAGGCAAGCCATTCCACGGGTTAATGGTCATCCGGTTTCTCCTTAGTTCTAGGTCCAAGGCTGCCAAGCCCTCGATGGTACAACTGCCAGGGGCCTGCCAGCCTGGGACCCTGGCAAGGACTGGCTGAGTTGCCAGAGGAATTCTGGGTCTTTCCAGCAGCTGAGGCAGACCCCCACAGGCCCCATGGGGGTAGGAACCAACCCTGGCCATAGGGTTTCCCTGAGAAATAGCCCTTTCTTTAAAGATGGGAGGAAAAAACCTGGATTAACATGGGTGGAAAATGGCAGCTGCTCTGCATCAACGGAGGAGCAAACGATGTTTCTAAGAGTACAGAAGAGACATTATTGGCTATTATGCCTAATATTATGGCTAGTGGACTGTTGTAGGATCTCACCCTTTCCACCCATTGGCTCTTTTTATCCATTTTAATATGAATTTTAATGTTTTACCTCTTAAGATCTGATGTTTTAGTATTCTAACCCTGTAATTGTTTTATTCTCTTATTTATGACATTGTAAGCTGCCCAGAGAAGAAAGATGGGCGGTATTCAAATTGAAATAAATAAATGAGACTATTTACCAAAATCAGCTGAATAGCAACACTTCTGCTTACTCTGGATACTGTAGCAGCCACTGAAAGCTCAAAACTATTGAATCCACGACAGGATTTTCTGGAAGCAAAGCAATAGCCCAGCTATATTATTTTTTCTTAAGTTATTAAAGTGCTAGAATTGAATACTACTATCTCTCTAAGAGCCAGTTTGGTCCAGTAGTGAAGGCTAGAAACCAGGAGGTGGTGAGTTCTAGTCCTTAGCATGAAAACTGGCTGGGTGACCTTGCTCCAGTCACATCCTCTCCACCCACAATGACAGGATCGGGCAACAAGCTGGTTGATCAATTCCAGAAGAAATTGATTGGAAGGAAAAAATAATATGCTCTTAATGTTATTCAAAAATTTAGAATTGAAAACGGGATTTTAAAGGTTTGGGGGAGAATTGAATGTTCAATTTTATCAGAGCAATTGGCATTCACGTAGTTTGCAGGCTTCCCCTGTATTCTGCTCGGACTGTTACAAAAGAGGGAAGGATACAGTCATGGGAGGGAGGTTTCAAGGGTCCGCTAGATGGAATTCACCAACTCTGCCCCTTGACAAACATTAAAAAACTTCTTTGATTCTGGGTGGCCAAGGCTCAATTTCTTCTAACAACTGAGTATGGTCACCTGCACATCGATGGATTGTAAAATCCTGCTCTTTTGGGGTTTAGCAGTTTTATAACAAATCTTAATCAGACACACTCAAGTTCTTTATTTTTATTCACGTCTGTAGCTTTAAACAAAAAAACAGTTATTTTAAAAAAGGAAAAGAAAAGAAGAGCAGGACGTCCCAGTGTGTGTCTTGGCCGACCCAATCATCCTTGGGGCTGCCTGGAAGGGGACCTTGGCAAGGGAGCCCCCTAGGCGCTGCCCTGGGGCCTGAGGACCACCTTCAAGGAAGGGGGCGAGGCGAGTCTGTTGTGGGTACCGCCCTGCTTTGCCCTCCGTGAACCGTTCCCACTGCCGTGCCCCGTTGCCCTCCCCAGCTCTGCCCTTGCCTGCTCAGGAGCCCCCCCCCACGGGAAACCAGCCGGTCTTCAGCAGGAGGCAGGGGGAGGCCTCCCCTTCAGGTCCACCCACTGACAGGTGAGGAGGTATTCGGGGTAGGTCTGCGTGTCGTTGAAGATGACGAAGATGGAGGGATTCTTCGGGTTGTCCACTGTGCTGTCATACCGCCGAAGGGCGGCATCTCCTTCCCGCAGGGGAGGGGCTCGCATGCTGGCGTTGCCCGCTGTGTAGTCCCCCACTAGCGTCCGGGTGACAAAGATGTATTTGTTGCCATTGGGGCTGCGAGGCGAGTAGCGATCCTGCACCGAGAGACGTGCCCTGACCGCGAAGTAGACGCCGTGGCCGTAGTGCGTGGCTGGAAACGGGGGTGGAGAAAGGAGCCATTCAGTCAATGGAGGCATGGAGAAGGGAAACGCATGGAAAATACGCAGAAGAATCCAGACAGACAGGAATGCAGTGAGTAACCCGCAACAAATTAACGGACATTTACAGAGACTGTAAGCCCTACGAAGGTTTGAAAATGTGAACAAAGTGCAAAGGGAGCCGTATTACAGCGAAGGTTGACACTGAAGAGCAAGAAAACACAGCATGCAAGGAACACGGAATAATGCGGAGTATCTCGCACGTATGAAGCTGTGGGGCGCTGCCCCTCCCGTCCCTTCAGGGAGCGAAGAGGAAGCGAGGCCCGGGCTCGGCCGGCCAGCAGCTGATGTGGCCTCCAACAGCCCCTCCGAGAGGCCAAATGCCAAAAAGCAACCTCGGCGCCATCTTGCCCACTTTCTCTCTGTCTCAGAGACTGGCTGGGCACTGACTGGTGCTGGGCACCTCAGTGAGCCTCCTGCCTTAGGCTGGCGTTGGCACCCTGGGGTCCCAAGGCTGGCCAAGTCACCTATAAGCCACCTCCTGGCAGCGCAGTGCCCAGAAACCCTCTCCACCAAACAGCCAGCTGTGCAGCCCCTCTCCCCACCCAATTCAGCCTCTCCAGCTGCTGCCAGTCCCCCTCTTGCCCCAACCCCCAAGAGCACCAATGTGGCTGCTACAGCCGCTCTCACTTCTGGTGCGGCTTCTCTGTGGCGTGTGTGTGTGTGTGTGTGTGTGCTTCTTGGATAGGGGCACACATCCGCAGGCCACCCCCTGCCCCCCACGGGAATGCCCCCTTAGGAGCCGCCAAGGAGGGGTCCCTCTGCGTGCAGTCACTGACCGTTCCTGCCACAAAAGCTGCGGTTGAAGCCGTGCTGGCAGATCTCGTGGCTGGACTCCTCCGTTGTGCCATGGTACAGGATCCGCTCCACCGCCCGGTGCCCGCAGGCCTTCTCCATGGCAGCCTTCTTCAGCTGGTACTGCTGGTAGAGCAGCGGGTGTATCACCTTCTCCAGCTGCAGAGCAGGGAGGCAAGCAGGTCACCCCCACACCCAGCTCCATTCCCTCCCTGCCCCACTGGGCGCACTGGGCTTAGGGGCCACTCGACCCCAAACCTGGGCTGTCTCCAAGCAGCCCCCTCCCCTTTCTCACAGGGACCCCCAGCTCCATCTCTGCTCTGAAGCAGCCCCAGAGAGGGGCAGCAGCTCTGAGGAACCAGGGGGGTGGGCAGGGGAGGAATTCCCATCCCTCGTCCTCAGCGCCAGGGGTGCCAATGGCAGAGCCAGGCTGGGCCGGCTTTGGGGGAGGCTGCCCTAGCGTCCTCCGCGCCAATCCTGGACCACTGCCCTTTGCAAGGAAAGGGGGGCCCTGTGCCCCAGTTGCGAGGCCAGGTGGGGGCCTCTCAGCAAGGCCGAGGGGCTCCCCCAGATGGGGGCTGGCAGGGGCTTGGGACAGAGGAGGCCAGCTGCCATCCCTCCCAGCAGGGCCGAACCGCCAGCACAGAAAGAGGCAGCACATCCTGGAAGGGGCCCCGCTCCCACTGCTCTTCGGCAGCCCTTCCCAGCCCGGCTCTTCCAGAGGGGACTTGTGGGGCAAAGGCAGGGTGTCCACTGAACCCACAGCAGGGGGAGATGCTGAGGAGGGGGCCTGGACTGCAGAACTGAGGCCCTCTCCAGGTTTGGCACAAGGGAACAACCCCGCATGGAATCCCAAACATAGCAGGTAGAACTCCATCTGACCTGGTTAGGGGTCTTCTGCTCCTCAGAGCCCCACAACCCCCCCTCTGGACCTGGCTGAGACCCCCTCAAGGCCAGAGAGGCGCGGCCCTGCTGCCTGCAAGGGATGCCCCTCCTTGAAGGGGAAGGAGACAAACAGCCACCTTGACGATGAAAAGCTGGCCGCGAAGGCTGCCCAGCGTGTCGCAGAAGCCTTGGACGGTCGTCTGAAACTCCGCGGAGTCCTCAGCCAGTGGGAGCAGCTTCACTTCGCCCTCAACTGGGGGGTCTAGCAGGGCTGCAGAGAAGCACAGACCGTGGAGGAACAGCTGCTCTCCCCACCCCACCCCAAGGCCAGGCGGGGCCACTCTGCCTGCCCAGGGAGGCCTGTGCTGCCACAACAGGGGCACCAGGAACCCACTGGGTGGGGCACATGTGCAGGGCATCTACCTGGAGAAGCGAGCGGCGGCTGGAGCTCGGTGCGGCCAATGGGCAGAGTGCGGCCGTTGCCAACGTCATACTCCTCCATCCGCTCAAAGTCCACAGCAAAAGGCCGCCCGTCGAAGAACACCTCCATGCGCTTGTGGCCGCGGCACCATGCTTGCTCCAGCAGGGCACTGGCCTGGGCCGAATAGGGGGTGGGGAAGCCCTGCTCCGAGGGCTCCCACCGGACCCAGCGGGCATCCCCACTGCCCACAGCCACTCCCACGTGCAGCAGCCGGGCCAGCAGCAGGGCGAGGTCTCGGGTGGCGGCCACAGGATAGTCCAAGAAGCCCGAGACGGTGGCTACGGGGCCGGCGAGCGTGATGCTCACCGCATGCTTCCTCTCCAGGTAGGCCAGGTAGTCAAGGCAGAGAGCGGGCAGGGACAAGAGGGCCTCGTTCTGCACCGTTTCCTCCCGCAGCTGCATGCCCAGGGCACGTTCCAGCTCCTGCACCAGGGCCTCTGCCTCCTCCTCTGAGGCGGTGTAGACCTGCAGACAGGTTGCAGCTGCTGCCTCCAGAGAGGCTTTCATGACAGACAGGATGTCGGCATCGGGACTGGATGGCTGCTCCTGCTCAGAGCGCAGAGAGAGCTCCGTGGCACGCGCCAGCTCCTCCACTTCCTGCCGAGCGCTGTCCATGGACTGCTGGATGGCCAGGAGCAGCTGGGCCTCCTCCTCCTCCTCCAACGCCGTGCTTGGGATGGGGCCTGGGGTGGGCAAGGGCCCTTCTTCCATCACGTCAAGGTCAGCCAAGCTGGTCTGCTGCTCGAAGGCGGGGGAGCCCTCCGCCAGTGGCTCCACGGCCGTGGCTGCCTGCCCCTCCTGCCCTGCTGCAGGAAGGGCCATCCCGGGAGGCTGGAGGGCAGCCAGCAGGCCCTTGATCTCTTCTGCAATGAGAGGGGGACCCAGCTGAGCAGGGAAGCTGCAACGTAATGTAGGCCTGCGCAGAAAGGGGGAGCCCTGAAGCCACCCCAACCCCACCCCGAGCTCCAACCTCAGAGCAGGAAAGGGAAGGTGGGCGCCCCTTGCTGTCCTTCACCTCCAGGGACAGGCATTACCCAGGTTAGCTTCACATGGCTGGTCGGCCACCCCAGCTGGGCTCTTCAGCTGCTGCTTGAGGCCATGCAGGGAACCCCGCCGGCACACGAGGGCAATTGGCTCCTGTGACGTCTCCAACTCGTGCTGTGGGGGGAGAGGCCCTTCAGAGGCAACCCCTGCTTGCCCAGCTCTCCTCTCCCCTCCAGCCTCTGGGCCCCCTGCACTTCCCAAGCCCCATCCCCTCCTCCAGGGTATGCACCTGGGTCTCTGGGGAGTGCCACTGGAGGTTCTCCAGCCCGAAGGCACAGCAGAAGCTCCTCTCCAGGCCCTGCAGGATGGCCCGGCCACGCTCCTCCAGCAAGAAGCGGCTCACACCAGGCAGATGCAGCTCCACAGTCCGAACATGGATGGCACAGAGCACACTCTGGAGGAGGTCAGCCATGGCTCGACACGCCCAAGAATCACCGCTCAGCTGCACAAAAGAGACACCGTGCCAGTTTCCTCAGGCTCACTTGTCTTGCTGGACAAAAGGTTCACAACAGCAGGATCTGACCCCCTCCCTCCTCTTTGGCCACGGAAGTGGGCCATTTGCCCAGTGCCCAAGGACTCGTGGCAACTAGCATGAGAGGGAACTTTACTAAAGTAGGGCAGAGCTGGCAAGTGCCTGGCACCCTGCGGGCAGGACATGGAAGGCCCCCGCAGCAGCTGCACCCTTTTACCCGCAAGCCCGTGACCTCGGCTCCCTCCAGGGGCAGCAGTGTGACATCAGCCAAGCCAGCCAGCAGTTCATGGTGATGGAGCTGAAGGTAGCAAAGACGGCCAGGTTCTGTGGTCACCAGCATCTCATCCGGCAGGCAGTCCTGCAGGCCTCGCTTCAGCTCAGCCACATTCTCCTCCTCCAGGCCAGGCAGGGTGAGGCCCTCCAGGTGCTCCCCATCCTCAGCCAGATGCACGAGGCAGCAGCGCAGTCCCGCCTGCACCTGGGCCCAGTGTGGGGACGCCAAGGCCAGCAGCTGCCGCTCAGACAAAGGCAGCGAGATGGAGCTGAGAAAGGAGTCCAGGAGGGAAGCCGCTAGCTGAGCCACAGAGGGCTTCAGGGCCACGACCAGCACCTCCTCTGCGCTGGGAATGTAGCAGGCGCCCACCCCGCGCTCAGCAAGCCGTTCCACCAGGTGCTCCCGCACTTCTGTCAGCTGCAGGAACTCGAGCACCCAGGTTGAGCAAGGCAGCCGCTCCTGTGCCACCGCATGCAAGGCGGCCTGGATGTGCTCCCGCAGCTGCTGCCGACGAGTCGGATTGCCACCTGAGATGTGCAGCCCAGCCTCCTCGCAGCGCAGAACGCACTCGGGAGCAGAAGCCCCCAGCTCCTGCAGGACACCTGGGGACTGCAGCAGTTGCCTTGTAGTTGCTTCTGTGATAGGAAGGGAGGTGGACAGGGCCACGCCAGCTCCTGCCGCCTGCAGCTCTGCCGCTGCCTCCGGGGGCTCCAGGAAGTCGTAGTGAGGGGAGACCTTCAGGTTGCCAACTGGGAGCTGGTGGGGCTGCTTCAGCACCCGATCCACCACTGTGGGAAAGGAAGGCAGCAGCATGAGAGGAGGCTTTTGGGCACCTCTCGGAAGTGGAGCCAGGAGGCGCGTCTCGAACAGCCCTCACCTGTGCGGTCCTGAAAGGAGACCACAGCCAACATGCCTCCCGGGAGAAGCCGCACTGCCTGCACACGGCCGCCGCCACTCCGCCTGCTCTCAAAGTAGAGGGTCAGCACCTCTGGCTGCAGCTGGCTGTCGTGGGAACTCCGGACCAGAATGCTGTCTGTCTGCTCCACCCAGTCCAGCACCAGGCTTGCCCCGTCCAGCAGCTGGCTCTGCACACGATCCGCCAGCGCCAAGAACTCTGCCAGGGAAGCCAAGGAACCAAGTCAAGGCAGCCAACAAAGACAAGCGACTGCCGTTCAGCTTTGCCCTGGGAACTGCCTTCTATTCTCCCCCGCCCCAGCCAGATTGCTGGGAAAGGATCTCCCATTCAACTTCTCTGGAGGTTCCAAGAAGGGGGGAGCCAGCTAACCTTCCTCCCTCCTTTGGAAACTGATGGCACAACTGGAGGCCAGAGGCTGGTTTCCAGGCCCAGCGAAGCCAGGAATCCCTGGCAGATGATGGCTAACTCTGCCATTAATGCAGGATCCTTCCTGGTGGGCACACAACCCCAGCTAGCCAAAAGCTGCAGCCTACGTGATGTAGCTCGGTGCAGGACTGTGTGATGACCCGAAGCCTCTCAACCCAAAACCCAAAACATGAATTAAAGTCCGTCTATGCCTTCAACTTAACTGTTTTATTAGTCACAGTTTACAGTCCCAAACGTAAATAATGAGGCAAAAGGAAAAACAAGAACAAACCGTAGTGGCAAGAGTTCCGAAATCAAACCAAGATAAGTAATTATACGTTCCAAGCAGATAACCAGGGAAGTCCTTGGGAGGCACACCAACAAATACAAACCTCATTCAAAGGAAACACTAACTTTGACTCCAGCAATTCTGCATACGCAATTACAAACTTATATACATAGCTCCCAGTTGTAAGCCCTGAGGAGGATCATGGTCCTCTCCTCCCGAGTAGAGCACGCTTTTCCCTGATCCTCTCCTCCCTGCCTGCCCTGGGATGGAGAGGGGATGGGCCTGGATCCTCTTCTGATTGCTCAGCCGGCCTCTGCCCTTCCCCAGCCTCCTCCACCACCTCTGGAGCCACACTCCCACTCCCTGTTGGCTGTTCCTCCTCTTCCTCCGAGTCAGTCTCCACCAGGGGCATGACAGACTGCAACATTTGGCAAGGCAGTGGATTCTCTGCCCTTTTGGTATCTGCCCCTGCTGGTGTTTCTCGGGGGAGGGGGCAGAGCAAGGGGGCAGGTGCAGAGAAGAGGCCCAAGGCACCGGGTGGCAACCACGCTTGGGGGGCAGGAAGGCCCCTCAGGTGCCCACCTGTGAGGGAGATGGAGGCTCAGCTGGCTGCATTTTGAATGGAGGAGAGCTCCGCAAGTACCTGAGTGGCTGAGCACCGCCTGCAGCTGCACCAGCACCTGGTCCCTGGCAGGGCTGCGCCAGATGGAATAAGCGTCCCTCTCGCAATCCAGCAGGTGCTCCACGAACAGCTCCACCAGCTCCAGGCTGCTTTGGGGGTTCAGGCCCCGGAGGACCACCTTCCCGTAATCCCGAGGAGCAGCAGGCTGGACCGTCAGCTGCACCTCTTGCAGGGCATGGTCACTTCTGGAGAGGACCCTCTGGGCATCTGCAAGGAAGGAGACCAGCAGGTGAGCTCCAGAAGGAAGGTCCTCACCCCAATGGCCAGCCAAGCCACTACCAGAGACAGGCCTAGGCGGACCCCACGCTGGCAGGCCTCTGTGACCAGCCTCCCATCTAGGGCCTCAAGCCCTCACAAGCCACGTCCAGAAGGGCCCAGCCACCTGTTTGGGGCAAAGCTGGAGCACAAAGACCCTAGCCCCATAGCCACCTGGGTCCCTTGCGCAATGGACTATGCTTTCCATCATCCCCAACCTCCTCAGTCTTAGAACACACAGTCTCTGTAGCCGAAGGTCATTGGCTGCTTTTGTAAGGCCTGCTAAGCTCAGCTGGTGTCAACGGGTAGCCGCTGGGCCTTAGTGTGCCGCACAAGCCCACACACGGCACGGCCCAGGAAGGGTAACCGTGTGGTGGGAAGGCATTGCTAAGAGGGCAGCCGCTCTGTGAAAGCCGCGGTGGAAGGGAGGCAACCCTTGGGGCTGCCGGCCTCCACCTTGGGCAGCGCACCAGGGCCGGAAGCGTTTCTCCCCGCCTCCCGCCAGACGAGGCCCTCACCTTCGGGGCGCTCAAAAGTTAGGGTGGCGCGGCCGCCTCTCCGCCGCCAGCTCTGCACCGGCCCGCCGCCCGAGCGCCGACGGTTCTCAAAGTAAAACACCAGCAGCTCATCGGCCACGTCCGAGGGGACCCCGAGGACCGCCACGTCCGCCGCCGCCGCCTCCGCCATGGGAAAAACCTGCAAGTCCGCCCGAAGGAACGAGAAAGTCCGGGAGGGCGGAGACCCCGAGGCCCGCAGCTGCAGCCTCGCGGGAAACGAAAGCGAAACGGCCCGCGAGCAAGAAGGGGCGCCGCCGCAGCTGCCTTCCTCCCTCCGGGCGGCCGCCCCACCCCTGCAGGCAGCCGCCGTCGGATCTCCCCAGGTGTGCCGCTGGACTCAATCCCTCCCAGCCCTTTGCGACCACCGAGCTTTCCCAAGCGGGGGCGGGGGTCTGCTGTCCGGCTGCTACTTCCCCAGGCTACGGAGCGAACTACGATTCCCAGGCAGATAGACCCCCGCTGCCCCGCCCCTCGGCCACGAAACCCCGCCCCGATGTGGAGAAGCCTTCGCAATCCTCCCGACTCGGTTCTCGGGGTGCTGCTGTACCCGATGCCTGGAGGCGGGGCTGGCGAGCGAGGCACCTGCAGGGCCACGCGTGGCGTGGATGGTCCGTGGCCCTTCAGAGCCACGCGGCACCCTCCGGCGGAGTTGCCCGGGCACAGCCCTGTTGGAGGAGCCACAGGGGCTTCAGGAGGACCCTGGGACGCCCCCCCCCCATGACCCCTTCCGCAGCGGAGGCTCTGGAGCTTTTCCAGCCCAGCCCTGGGGTGGCGCTTCCGAGAACCCCTCGGAACCTCCCGGGGTGCGAGGCAGGCCTGCCGGCCAGGGCCAAACGCTGACATGGCCTGGCAGGTGGTCCTCTGGGGGGTGGGGAGCAAAATACGCTCCCCAATTGGATTGACCAAAGGAGGTTTCCTTCTTTCTGCTGCCGTTGGTGAGACTATTTTTTTTTAAATTTATTTATTTATTTATTTATTTATTTTATTTATTTTATTTATTTATTAGACTTATATGCCACCCTATCTCCCTAAGGACTCAGGGCGGCTTACAAAGTAAAAACAATAATACAAATATACAGATATTAAAAACTCAAGGTCTCATAAACAATTCCAATTAAAACTATACTAAAAACCCTCCCCCCCAACATCAGTCCGGGTAGGCTAGTTGGAATAGCCATGTCTTTAGGCCACGGCAGAAGGAGCAGAGGTCAGGGGCCACCTGGAGCTCTAGGGGGAGCTGGTTCCATAGGGTGGGTGCTCCCACCGAGAAGACCCTACTCCTGGGGACCGCCAGCCGACATTGCCTGGTTGATGGTACCCGGAGAAGGTCCTGTCGGTGAAAGCACACAGGATGTTGGGAAACTGTTAGTGGCAGCAGGGTCTCCCGCACATACCCTGGTCCAATGCCATGAAGGGTTTTATAGGTCAACACCAGCACCTTGAATCTCACCCAGAGGGCAACTGGTAACCAGTGCAGCTCACACAGGAGGGGTATAACATGGGAGTATCGGGATCCTCCCATCAAAACCCGCGCAGCTGCATTCTGGACAAGTTGAAGCCTCCGAATGGTCTTCAAGGACAGCCCCATGTAAAGAGCATTGCAGTAGTCCAGACAGGAGACAACGAGTGCTTGAGTGACTGTACGTAGGGCATCTCGGTCCAGATAGGGACGCAACTGGTGCACCAGGCAAACCTGGGCAAATGCCCCCCTGGCCATGGCCCCCACCTGCTCCTCCAAACAGAGCCGTGTGTCCAGGGGGACACCCAAGTTGCGTGCCCTATCTATGGGGGGCAACACCTCTCCCCCCATAGCTAAAGATGGAATCTCCTGGCTAACTCGAGGTGCCGGTACATACAGCCACTTAGTCTTATCCGGGTTGAGTCGGAGCGTGTTCCGCCCCATCCAAACCCGCACCACCTCCAGGCACCGGGACATCACTTCGAGGGCGTCACTGGGTTGGTTAGGGGTGGAGATGAAAAGCTGGGTATCATCAGCATATTGATGATACCTCACCCCAAAACCACAGATGATCTCACCCAGTGGCTTCATGTAGATGTTGAACAAGAGGGATGAGAGAATCGACCCCTGAGGCACCCCACAAGGGAGGGGCCTCAGGGCCGATCTCTGCCCCCCTGCCAACACTACCTGTGTACAACCCGAGAGGTAGGAGGAGAACGACCATAAAACGGTGCCCCCCACTCCCAACACCTCAAGGCATCACAGTAAGATACCATGGTCAATGGTATCAAAAGCCGCTGAGAGATCTAACAGGACCAGGACAGAGGAATAACCTCTGTCCTGCGCCCTCCAGAGATCATCCACCAGCACAACCAATGCCATCTCCGTGCTGTACCCGGGCCTGAAGCCCAATTGATATGGGTCTAGATAGTCGGTTTCCTCCAGGAACAATGGGAGTTGTCGGGCCACCACACTCTCAACAACCTTCGCAATAAAGCAAAGGTTGGAGATCGGATGAAAGTTGTTTAAATTAGCTGGATCCAAGGCAGGCTTCTTGAGGAGGGGTCTCACCACCGCCTCCTTCAAGGCGGAAGGGAAGGAACCCTCACTCAAAGAGGCATTTATTACTGCCTGGAGCCAGCCTCGTGTAACCTCCTGGGTGGCATAGACCAGCCAGGAGGGACACGGCTCCAATAAACACGTGGCAACACTCAGCCTCCCCATGATTCTGTCCACCTCAGTTGGAGTCACAGAGTCAAACTCCCCCCAGATAATGTTGCAAAGACCAGTCGTCATACTCCCGTCGGACTTTGCCCAGTCGGAGTCCAAGCCTGCCCAGATCTGAGCGATCTTGTCTGTCAGGTGCTGACTAAACTCCTCAGCACGTCCCTGCAAAGGGTCTTCCCCCCCTCCCACTCTGGTTAAGGAGGGAGCGGGAGACCCTGAACAGGGCGGCGGGGCGATTATCTGTGGACACAATGAGAGCAGAGAAGTACGCATGCTTCGCCGCTCTCATTGCAGCAAGATAAGACCTAAGATAAGATATAGGATCTTAACTGCGATCGGTCAGATTTGGACCTGGTGGAACTCCAACAGCTCTCTAGGCCTCTCTTCCGCCACTTCCTTTCCCGAAGCTGCACGGAAAACCAGGGAGCTAATCGGGACCTGCAGCGGGTCAGAGGCCACAAAGGAACAACTCGATCTAATGCCCCGGCAGCTGCCGTCTGCCAGGCGTCCACCAGGGTCTCGACCAAGCTGTGGGCAAAGGAGGCCGGAATTGACCCAAGCGCCATCTGGAACCCTTCCGAGTCCATTAAGCGCCTGGAGCGGAACCATCTCGTTGGTTCCGCCTCTCAGTGATGAGAGGTGGCATATTGGAAGGCCAGTTGAAGGAGGAAATGATCCGTCCGTTTCCCCCTCGGTATCTAAAGGGTCCTGACAGACTCAGCACCTGCGTTCAGCAATTCCCAGGGAGAAGAGGTGAATTTTTAGTATAAAACTTAGTCTATGCCAGTCATGAGTACAGTCCACACTACACAACTGCAATTACACGGCAGTTGCAGTGAACATGCTGTGACTATTGGCTTTGTGGGTCTAATATCCTTACTTTTTAGTTTATGTTGTTATTGTGCACTTTCCTAGGTGGACCATGGCACATTTTCTTTGTTTTTCTGTGCTGCAATTTTGATTATCTGATCTTTGATCATAAAAATCAAACTAAACAAATCATAAAACAATCTGTAAGTACATTGAGAATTGGGCATGGCTTACTGGAGGGGTTGCTAATAACAGGCAGAAATATGGATGAATTCTGGAAAGGAGTCGAACAAAATGGAGCCCACAAGAGAATGCCAGGGTCTTCACAAAGGGGAAGGAAAGCAGGGCCCATCACCCCAACTGGGCTCCTTTCATCATAATTGCTGTGTTCCAGATCTGTGTTGGAGTAGTCACCAAAGTAGTTTGATTGCACACTCTGTGATCAATGAAACATTTTTGAGCCATGCACTCATAAATATACAAGGGTTTATCGGAGGGAGGGAGGGAGGAATGAATGAAGGAAGTGGGAACAGCTCCCTGCAAGCACCCAGAGAGCTGCCTGGCTGGGGATGGACTCCTCTCCTTGGGCTCGGAGGGCAGGAGAGAAGAGGGTCAGGCCAGAGAACTAGAGCAGAGGCGTCATTCATTTCCTGGAGTCGTGGAAAAATCCAATGGAAGAAACAAAAGACAGCAACACAAAACAACAATTCTCATGGTACTCAGGGTATTGGGGGATTTCAACTTGCCATCCCTGGGGGAGCGTCGAAGTTAGATCAGGAGTTCATGCCTTCCATGGCGGCCATTGACCTAACTCAAATAATACAGGGCCCCACCCACGAGGGGGGACACACACTCGACCTTGTTTTTATCTTGGGACGGTGGGGTAATGATTTGGGTGGGGGATCACCAACTGTTCATCCCCTGCCATGGACTGATCATTCCCTTCTATGGCTGACCTTCTGGAATGCCACCCCTCGCCGCTGGGAGGTGGAACCGATGAGATGGTTCCGCCCCAGGCGCCTAATGGACCTAGAGAGGTTCCAGACAACGCTTGGGTTCATCCCGACCTCTCTCGCCCACAGCTCGGTTGAGACCCTGGTGGACGCCTGGCAGACGGCGGCCGCCGGGGTGCTTGACTGAGTTGTTCCTTTGTGGCCTCTAACCCGGTACAGATCCCAGTCGGCTCCCTGGTTTTCTGTGGAGCTCCGGGAAATGAAGCATCAGAAGAGCGGCCTAGAGAGCTGTTGGAGATCCAGCGGGTCCGAATCTGACCGATCACTGTTAAGAACCTATATTAGGTCTTATCTTGCTGCGATGAGGGCGGCGAAGTGTGCTTACTTCTCCGCTCTCATCGGGTCCACAGATAATCGTCCGGCCGCCCTGTTCAGGGTCACCCGTTCCCTCCTTAACCAGGGGAGGGGAGGACCCTCTGCAGGGACGTGCCGAGGAGTTTAGTCAGCATCTGATGGATAAGATCGCTCAGATCCAGGCCGGTCTGGACTCCGACTGGTCAGAGTCCGATGGGAGTGATGTGACGAGTCTTAGGGATTTCATCTGGGAGGAGTTTGACCCTGTGACTCCAAATGAGGTGGACAGGATCATAGGGAAGCTGAGTGCTGCCACATGTTTATTGGACCCGTGTCCCTCCTGGCTGGTTTATGCCATCTGGGAGGTTACACGAGGCTGGCTCCAGGCTGTAATTAATGCTTCTTTGGGTGAGGGATTCTCCCCCCCCCCCGCATCTTGAAGGAGGCAGTGGTGAGACCCCTCCTCAAGAATCCTGCCTTGGACCCAGCTAATTTAAACAACTTTTGTCCCGTCTCCAACCTTCGCTTTGTTGCGAAGGTTGTTGAGAGCGTGGTAGCCCAACAGCTCCAGGTGTTCCTGGAGGAAACCGATTACCTAGACTCGCACCAATCAGGCTTCAGGCCCAGGTACAGCACAGAGATGGCGTTGGTCGCACTGGTGGATGATCTCTGGAGGGCACAGGACAGAGGTTATTCCTCTTTCCTAATCCTGTTAGATCTCTCGGCAGCTTTTTTTTTTTATAAAAAAGTTTTTTATTTTTGATACAAACATACAAACAGGACATACAAAACATAAAAACCATCTTCCATATATACATACAGTGTGTCAGTTGGTTACAAATCCTTTGTGTCATCCTTTCATATTCATCACTCACAATTTATCAAAAAGAAAATTTCTCATATTATCAATAAAACATTATGTATTTATCAATTATTACTTGTATACAATTAAACTATTTATTTCATCATATATACGAGATATATTTTTAATCTAAAATTTATGTTATACTTTCATCCAATGGTTATATATATCAACATTATATTTTATATCAGCCTGTTATATTTCTATTACAAAATTATATAGTCTATTGCATTACCAAGTCTTTTTATCCAACCATTGATAAAACAAATCCCATATCTTGTAAAATTGTTTATCTTCTTGTTCTCTAATTTCAAATGTCAATTTACTCATTTCAGCACAGTCCATAATTTTCCTAATCACTTCCTCCTGCATAGGTATTTTATCATTCTTCCAATTTTTGGCAAATACAATTCTAGCTGCTGTTAAAACATTTACAATCAAATATTTCAACTCTTTATTGTGGATATCTGGTATAATTCCCAATAAAATATTTCTGGTTTCAAGTCTATGTGTTGTTGTATCATTTTTTCCAACCATATGTGGATTTTAGTCCGAACAAGTCCACCACATATGGTAATATGATCCAGGTATCTGATGACATTTCCAACATTTATCCGATTTATTCTTAAACATTCTTGCAATTCTCGTCAGGGGTAAGTGCCACCTGTAAAACATCTTATACAAATTTTCTTTATAAGCAGTTGACATTGTCATTTTATAATTCTGGGACCATAATTTTTCCCATTTCTCTAGATCAATCCCATATCCAAAATTTCCCCCCCAAGCAATCATTGTTTCTTTAACTTGTTCCTCTTCCATTTTAATTTCTAAAAAATATCCATAAAGTTTTTTAATCACCTTTTCATCAGTACCCATAAATATTTTGTCTAGCCCAATCTGCTTGTTATAAATACCTTCTACTTTAATATCCTTATCAAATCTAGATTGTACTTGCAAATATTTATTTATTAGTGGGACTATGAAATATTAGTGGGAATATGAAAACCAATTCATTTTTATACCTTGTTCTTCCAACGCTTGCATAGATTTAAGTTCACCCCTTTCATTCAATATCTCACCATATCTAACTGTTTGTTCCTTTTTATATATTACTGGATATGAAAAGGCTTCAATAGTAGATATCCATATTGGAATTTTCAAGTAATGTTTTTTAATCTTCTCCCAGTTTAAAAACAAAGCTTCTTGAATATAATGTCTTCTAAAATACCCTTGTGTTTTAGTTTCCTTATACCAAAGGAATGCATGCCACCCCAATAGCAAGTCATGTCCTTCTAGTGTCAATAATCTAGTATTCCTTAGTGTTATCCAATCTTTTACCCACATCAAATTTGCCACCTGATAGTATAGTTCCCAATTGGGCAAAGCAAACCCTCCTCTTAATCTTGCATCCTGCAATAACTTGAGCTTTATTCTTGCTTTTTTGCCTTGCCATATATATTTCAACATCATTCGATTTAGGTCTTCGAAAAACTCTTTCCCTAATCTGATTGGAATTGTCTGGAATAAGTATAGAATTCTAGGCAATACATTCATCTTGATTGTTGATATTCTCCCAACCAAAGATAGTTGTAAGTTTTTCCATTTTTCCAAGTCTGTCGCTGTTGTGGCCCCGCCTCGTGAGCCTGTGCTGACAGAGGAAGAGGACCTGGATGATGAAGAAGAGGAGGAACGGGCAATGCCTTCCTCACCAGGGCCTTCCTCCCTAGGACCTTCCTCCCTGGCAAGGTCTCCCTCCCCAGGACTTTCCTCCCTGGCAATGCCTTAGGTTTCTTCGGAAAGCCAAGAGGAACAGCCTGAGAGACGCGTACAGCACGGCCACCGAGGGAGGGAGGAGGAGGATTCCTGGCTTGATCCCAGGCAACGTCGGAGGGAGAAATGTCAGCAGCAACGTAGGGGGCGTGGGAGGGCCAGAGATTGAGCTGGACCACACCCCACCAGGTATAAAAGTGGGTGTGCTATGTTACAAACTCTGTACATGACAAAGTGTGGAATAAGCCAAGGATTCCGTCTGTGTGCCTGATTTGGTTTCTGGACTTTGAGAATAAATCAGTCCTTCTGTGAGTACTTCATTTCTTGTCAGCTCCAAATTTGGTAGTGAGAGCCTGGGTGACTGCCAACACTCTTATCGGGAGAGATAACTTGGATTTTGGAGACAGGCCAGCGTGACTCTCTGTGCTAGTGTTGCTGCCAAGTTCCTTACCTTCTGGGGAAGGGAAGGGGAGACAGAACATGTCGCTATCTGCTGTTTAAGTTTAATGTAATTATCCTCCTTCAGTGTACTACATCTTGCTGTAATATATATCCCTAGATACTTAACCTTACTTGTGACCTGTATTTCTAAAGCTTCTTCCAATTCTTTCTTCCGTCTCGCTAACATATTCTTTGTTAATATCTTTGTTTTGTCTTTATTAATTTTCAATCCTGCTACTTCTCCATACTCTTCTATTCTTTCAATTAGCTTAAGCGCTGATTCCAGTGGGTCCTCTAATATAAATACCAGGTCATCTGCAAAGGCTTGTAACTTATATTCTTCTCCTTTAATTTTCATTCCTTTTATTTGTTTATCTTCTCTAATACACCTGTTTTAACACTTCTAAGGTTAACACAAACAGCAGGGGTGACAGTGGGCAGCCTTGTCTAGTCCCTTTTCTTATATTTATAGGCTCTGTCAATTCTCCATTTATCAAAACCCTTGTGGTTTGTTCAGAATATATAGTCTCAATAGCACGTATAAAATTTTTGCCAAAGCTCAATTGTGTCAATTGTAGTAACATGAAGCGCCAACTCACGTTATCAAAGGCTTTTTGAGCATCCAGAAACATCAAGGCCATTTGCTTTTCAGGATGTGCCTCATAGTACTCCAGAGTCTCCAGAATTATTCTCATATTATGTTTAATTTGTCTTTTTGGCAGAAACCCATTTTGGTCAACATGTATAAAGTTGTTTAAGTATCTTTTCAGTCTTTCTGCCAAAATTGAAGCAAAAATTTTATAGTCTGAATTTAATAGGGAAATAGGCCTATAATTTTTAACTTGTTGTAAGTCTGTGTCTTCCTTCAGTATAAGTGTGATATAAGCTTCTGACCAAGTCTTTGGTATTCTCTTCTCTTGCACAACTTCATTCATAACTTCTAATAATTGGAGGTTTAACACCTCCTGAAAAGTCTTATAAAATTCCACTGGTAAACCATCCGGGCCTGGTGCTTTCTCTGTATTTTGTTTCTTTAAGGCTTCTGTTAACTCCATCATTGTTATATTCTCTTCTAACATTATTTCGATATCTTTAGGTATCTGTGGTAACTTTGCCTTTTGTATATATTGTTTAATTTTTTCTTCTTGAATACTCTCTTGATAGTACAATTTTCCATAACAGTCTTGTATGATTCTTTTTTTCCCTTCATTTCCGTAACAAGGATGTCCTTCTTCATCTATTAAATGGCTAATTTTCCTTGATTCTCTTTCCTTTCTTAATTTATAGGCTAACCATCTTCCTGGTTTGTTTGCGTCCTCAAAATAATTCTGTTTAGCATTTTTAATCTTTTGGGCTAGCTCTTCTTTTCCATTAATTCCATTTTATGTTTGGTTATATCCATTTTGATTTTAACATCTTTTTTGTGGAAATTTCTGTAGTTCTTTTTCCAGTTTTTTATATTCTTCTTCTAATGTTTTAAAAGTCTTTTTTTTTGATATTTCTTTTCCTTGTATAATCAATTATCGCCTTCATCGTGTCCCAGAGATTCTGTAACGATGTATCCTCTTTCTTATTTTCTTTAAAAAAGAATACCAGTTCTCTCTCCATTTTCTGTTTAAAATCTTCTTCCTTTAATATCTTATTGTTTAATGTCCATCTAGATCTCATCTTTTGTCCTTTCCAAATAATAATCATTGGATTATGATCGGCCCAAATACTTGCTTCTATTTCAATTTTTTGTATATTAAAAAATAGATCAGCTGATGTCCATATCATATCTATTCTTGACCATGATTCATGCCTGTTTGAGTAAAATGTATATTGTTTATTTCCTATATTTCTCTCTCTCCATGCATCTTTTAAATTTATTTCTTCTATCATTTGAAAAAAGGGTTTTGGTAGTTTCTTTCTAGCTTTCTTTGTGGCTTTTTGTGATTTATAATCCAGCTGCTCATTAATTATTCCATTAAAATCTCCCATCATGCATAAATTAACGTAGTCCAGTTCAATTATTTTTTATGGAGTTTATTATAAAATTCCTCTTGGTGGTGATTTGGAGCATATATTGCTATTAAAAGTATTTTAGTATTATTGTCCATTATTTCTACCATTAAGATTCTTCCATCATCATCTGTATAAATTAATTCAGCCAAAATTGTTTCTTTAATATATAGAACCACACCTCTTTTTTTACATTGTGCCAATGAAGTAAACAATTTTCCTAATTTTTTTGTTTCAGTACGTGTTCATGTTGTTTTTTAATATGTACCTCTTGTAGGCAAATTATATCAAATTTTAATTTCTCCAATTTGTGAAATACTTTCCTTCTTTTAATGATTGAATTGAGTCCATTTATATTCATCGTAACCAGTTTTCTTTCCTCCATTTTAGATTTTGTAAGAGGAATTTATTGCTCTCGTGGATCTTATTTCTCTTCGCTCTCTGGGCGCCCCGCCTACTGCGCCTTCTTCTTTTTCCTTTTCTTTTTCAATTACTGCTATCAACTCCTTTTGAGGTTCAATCAGGGGCTCTTCTTTTCTTGTATCTTCCTCCTTTCCTCTAATATATTCATAATAAAATGATTCCGCCTTTTTAACCATGTCAATTCTATGTCTTTGTTCCCGCCATGTAAACAGGAGGCCTTCTGGTATCAGCCATCTATAATTTATTCCTTTTCTAAGCAGTTCTTTGGTTAAAAAGAAGTACTGTCTCCTCGTCTCCCTTACTCTTCTTGGTACCTGTTTCAGCACCACAATTTCTTTGTCTTTATACTTTAATGTCTTTTCTCTTGTCATTTGCAAAATTTGTGTTTTAATAATTTTCTTAGTAAATCTAATATGGACTTCTCTTGGTAGCTTATTCCTCATTGCATATCTTGTATGTACACGAAACACTTCATCCATTCCATCCATCATTTTCTCTTTCGTTATTTCTAGTGCTTCCGCCAATATTTCTATCATTTTTCCAACGAGGTTTTCATCCTTTCCTTCCTCCACATTTTGAAATCTCAAGTAAAATTCTGATCTATCCATCTCTCCTCTCAATGATTCAATCCTGTCTTTCTCAACTTCACTCAATCTGATATTGATATTTCCAATTTCCTTATCTCTATGTTCGTCCTGCTCTTCAATTTTCTTAATCTTTTCATCATATTTGGTCATCATCTCTTGGATATTTTCCACTTTCTCGTCTGTCTTTCCAATTTTCTGTTGAATATTTTCAACTTTTTCATCCGTCTTATCTATTTTCTGCTGAATCTTCTCCACCTTTTGATTTGTCTGTTCAATTTTTTGGGAGATATTCTCATTACTCTTTTCAACATTTTCTACTTTTGCCTGTAAAATTTGAATTCCTTGCAAAATCTTCTGTAATGTATCCTCCTTCTCTGTTTCCTTTTCCTGTTGCAACATTGCCTGTATTGATCGCTGACCTCCAGATGGTGAAGAAGCAGGAGTTGTTGATTGAGAGCTTGGAGCTATTGCTTTTCTACTCATTTTATAGTTATTTCCTAGTAGGGCCCCCAAAAAGCAGAGGGCCCTCCAAAAATAATAAAAATAAGTAGACAAAAAAGGGAAAAGAAGTAAAAAATTAAAAATATTAAGGGATATATAAACAAAATTAAAGAAACGAAAAAAATTCTTCAGGTTCTTGTACACCTTAATCCAGTTGGTTCCACTTGTATGCAAAAATAGAAAAAAAAGTAAAGAAGAAAAGGAAGGTCTCAAAAAGCAACAACAGGTGGTTCCCAGTTCAAAAAATAAAAAGGAAAAAAAAGGGAAGAGACTTCAGGTATTTATATACCCTAATCCAATGGCGAATCAACAAGATGGGAAAAAAAAGCGAAAAGGGGAGCAAATCATAGGCAGAGAAAAGGGAAAAAGAAAAATTCCTGGCTAAAAATTGAAAAAGGGATAATCCAAACAATAAAAATTCAATCAATGGGGGGGTGGAAAAGATAGAGCAGCCACAAATCCAGCCAAAGAGAAAAAAGAAAACTACTGCCACCAGATGTCCAAGGCTTTTTTAGAATATCAAGTCAAATTTCCAGTAGAATATATTTTCAAGGTCACTTTAGTCTTCTTTCTTTCAGTTCCAACTCTGGGTTCCGCTATCAATAGTTCACAGATGGGCACCTGTGTATACAATCCGTCATGCTCACCCCACTATCTCTTTCAAGAAGGAACTCTATGTCCTTGAATGCAGCTCACATAGATAAACAAATGAAGAAGAAAGGAATACAGTATATCCAAGCCTCTAAATGGCAGTGCTTTCACTTTCACTCCTCCCCCTCAAGACCAAGAAAAAAAGGGAAAAAAAGAGAAAAGGCACATTGGTATTGCTCTCTTTTCTAAAAAGTTCTTAAAATCATTAAAACAGCATTTAATCCAAAAAAATATTGGTGGAAAAAAAAGGAAAAAGATGATCAGAACAAAAGATTATTTTACATAGAGGAAAAGCCAGTCCCTTTTAAAATCAAATAGTTCCAGAAGAGATAAAAAGGAAGAAAAAAGCCGTCAATCTTAAGAAAAGCTTAATCTCGCCGCTTATAAACTGTTCTCTTTACTTTTTAAGTCCACTTTCCAGTTATTGGGGTGTTCTCTTCAGAAATAAGTAAATAAAAAAGAACCTCTCACTAAACCGACACACCTTCATCCGATCTTGCCTTTCTTTCGGAACTGTCCCAGCTTCAGCAGCTTGATGGCTGCCTCTTTTCTGCTGGCAAAAAGAGCTTCTCCTGGATCAACCAGGGACTTTGTGATGTCCCTGGGATCGACAGGATGTGCTCTTTCCCTTCACCGTCTCTTCGGGATGGTTTAGGTCCAAATGGACCGTCCAGCTGAGAAGATATCTACAGCGATCCAGGAGCTTCCCGATCGCATGTAGTATCACTGGGACACAACCCCACCCTCCCCCTCTCGGTGGCTTTTGATACCATTGACCATGGTATCCTACTGTGACGCCTCGAGGTGTTGGGAGTGGGGGGCACTGTTTTGCGGTGGTTCTCCTCCTACCTCTCGGGTTGTACGCAGACGGGAGGGCAGGGATCGGCCCCGAGGCCCCTCCTATGTGGGGTGCCTCAGGGGTCGGTTCTCTTGCCCCTCCTGTTCAACATCTATATGAAGCCGCTGGGTGAGATCATCAGTATGCTGATGATACCCAGCTTTTTATCTCCACCCCTAACCAACCCAGTGATGCCCTCGATGTGATGTCCAGGTGCCTGGAGGCGGTACGGGTCTGGATGGGGGGGAACAGGCTCCGACTCAACCCGGCTAAGACCGAGTGGCTGTATGTACCAGCATCTCGAGTTGCCCAGGATATTCCACCTTTAGCTATGGGGGGAGAGGTGTTACCCCCCCGTAGATAGGGCATGCAACTTGGGCGTCCTCCTGGATGCACGGCTCAGTTTGGAGGAGCAGGTGGGAGCCATGGCCATAGAGGCATTTGCCCAGGTTCACCTGGTGTGCCAGTTGCGCCCCTACTTGGATCGAGATGCCCTACATACGGTCACTCATGCACTCGTTACTTCCCGTCTGGACTACTGCAATGTACATAGGGCTGCCCTTGAGGACCACCCGGAGGCTTCAACTTGTCCAGAATGCAGTGGCACGGGTTGTGATGGGAGTGTCCTGATACTCCTATGTTACACCCCTCCTGAGTGCACTGCAGTGGTTACCAGTTGCCCTCCAGGTGAGATTCAAGGTGCTGGTGTTGACCTATAAAGCCCTTCATGGCTTAGGACCGGGATACTTATGGGAGACCCTTGCTGCCAGCAACTGTGTCCCGTGCACTCTCACAGACAGGGCCTCCCTGGGGTTCCATCAGCCAGACTGTTATGTATGCAGAGTTTGAAGTGATTGGTTGTTCTTGTAAAGTGTTTGAAATCATTGGTTAAAAAGTGCGGGAAAACCCTGCACTCTGATTGGCTGTCAGCTGAGGCATCCGGCTATATATAACTGCCTCGGCTAAGCCAAATTGGGTCCATTCTGAGCTGACGTCACAATAAAACTTAAGAGCTGAAGCACTCCGTGTCTGCCTCTCTATGCAAACTAACACTGGCGACGAAGGTGGGATTCCCCTGAAGAGAAGGCAACGCGGAACAGAAGCAGAGCAAGATGGCTGCGCTGAACACCCCCCCAGCCCCGTTCGATCCGACGGCAGAAGACTGGGAGTCGTATGCAGATCGTTTCCAAATGTATCTGGAGGGAAATGATCTGGCCGCCATTTCTGAGCAGCGGAAGAGGGCGGTCTTTCTTACGTACTGCGGTCCGGCGGTTTTCAAGATGGCGAAGGCACTCGTGGGAGCAGCAGACATGAAGGTAATTACTTGGCCTGATCTGGAAAGGCTGTTAAGAGCCCATTACACGCCACAAGTATCGTGCCTCATTAAGAGACATGAGTTTTATCGTCGTGATCGAGAAAACGAAAGCCTAAACGATTTCATAGCAAGTTTAAGAGACATTGGGGGTGCATGTGAATTCAACAGTTTAGAGGAGGCCATGCGCGACCGTTTTGTGTTGGGCCTTAAAGACAAGGTATTACAGAGCAAGTTATTAATGAAATCTAAGATCACGCTGAAAGAAGCCATAGAAGAAGCATCTTCAGCAGAAGCCACCAAATCCTCAGCAGCAGCCATGAGGAAGATGAACAGGGCCATGAGCCATTCTGATGGGGAAAAGTCCACCACAAATCATTGTGATGACCTAGATTCTGAATCAGATTACAGTGAGGTGGAGGAAGGAATTTACAGACTCAGAATGGAGCGGAAAAAGAAAGACCTGGGAAGAAAGAGGCAAGATTTCTACTGCAGAGGTTGTGGGGGAAGCCACCCCCGCACTGAATGCAAGTTTCTAGACACCATTTGCCTCCGTTGTGAAAAAAGAGGGCACCTAGCAAGAGTCTGCAAATCATCCAGAACTCCACCAAACAGAAGGAAGTTTGCTGCAAACAAAGACAAAGAATTCAAGCCAAACAACCTCAGTGAGAAAATGGGGCGCAGCACAAAAGCAAAGGGGAAGAATGAAACTCATCAGAGAGTAACTATTGGTCATTCATCTTCTATAAATAACAGAAAAGTGCATGTCAAGGTACTTATTGAAGGAAGGCCTTGCCAAATGGAAGTGGACTCAGGCTCATATCTATCTATGGTGTCATGGGACACTATTCAAAGACTGTTACCAGATATTCAGAAGACTCACTTCAAGAAGCAGGCGTTGACTCTTTTTTTAAATAAAGGTTTTATTTTTCCAAAAAAAACAAACGTAACAAACAAACATACAACACATAAATCCATATCAATTTCAAGTATATCGGTTGGTCAAAAATCACAGTGCCTTCCCCTCATTATTCATACTCAATATTCCAAATAGGAAAAACTATAATCGTTATTATTAATCCTCTATCATATTATGATCTCTATATTGTTTCAACAGTTCTATCTATCTTTATATTCCCAAAAATATATTACCAAATTTTTTTATCTAACCATTGATAGAACATATTCCATATCTTATAAAACTGCTTTTCTACTTGGTCCCTAATTTCAAATGTTAATCTACTCATTTCGGCACAGTCCAAAATCTTCTTAATCACTTCCTCCTGCATAGGTGTCTTATCATTTCTCCAGTTTTTAGCAAATACAATTCTGGCAGCTGTCAGTACATTAACAATCGAATATTTCAGTTCTTTGTTAAGTGTCTCTGGTACAATTCCCAATAGGAATATCTCAGGTTTCAAGTCTATATGTTGTTGTGTCCTTTTTTCCAACCACATGTGGATTTTAGTCCAATATCTTTTAGCATCAGTGCAAGTCCACCACATGTGGTAGTAGGAGCCAGGTATCTGATGACATTTCCAACACTTATCCGATTTGTCCTTGAACATTCTTGCAATCCTTCTCGGGGATAGGTGCCACCTGTAAAACATCTTATACAAATTTTCTTTATATGCAGTTGACATTGTCATTGAGATGGGCGGAGCTGGAGTCACTGCGAGATGGAAGTGATCTTGACTCCTGAGATCACCCCCGATACTGCCGCTTCGGGACGGTCCCCCGGGATCTAAACCGACTCGTAGGGTTGGTGAAAGTTGGGGGCGCCTTCTGTTGATCCCAGGGACGTCGCAAAGTCCCTGGTTGATCCAGGACAGCCCCTTTACCCAAAATGTGCTGAGGCAGCCATCGGGCTGAAGAAGCTGTGACAGCTCCGGAGGAATGAGATCGGAAGAAGTTTGTCGGTCGGTGAGATCATTTTGTTTTTAACCCTTTGGGAACACCCTAGCAATTCTAATGGTGTGAAACTGAGAGTGAGATGGACTAGGCAGCGGAAGAGATTGGGTTTGAAAATAAAGATTTTTGTTTCTTCTTTCTTTTTATGGCTCTAAAGACTTTCCTCTTACTTTTTCCTCTTGGGAGTCCTTGAATACCTTTTATATTTTTTGAATTTTGTCTCTTTTTCCTTTTTTTTGGCACTAGGGGTTCTAATGTAATTTGGTTATTTTGATCCGGTTACTTTTCATTTTTGCATATAAGAAATGGCCACCAAGGTTTTTTTTCTGTCTTTCTTGTTTTGAATAAGACAGGAAGTGATACATTTTGGGAGCCATCTGGCAAGGAAGTGAAAGTTGGTTGCGAGATACAATATTGCTACCTAGAGGCCCGTTATCTTATATAAACATATAAGGAACATATGTTGTAGGTCCATTTCTTCTTTAGGTATAAGGGTAATATAAGCTTCCAACCATGTCTCAGGTATTCTCTTTTTTAGTAGCACTTCATTCATCACTTCTAGAAGGGGAACACTTGCAAGGACTGTATCCAAGGCTCTGTTGATTAGAAAGTGCTGGATAGGTGCTTTTGGAATTTCTTTGAGCCTGCAGTTCGGAACTGAAGAGTAAAGCGACCTTGGAGAGTTTTAAAATAAAAGAACTGGATTTCTTCGAGAGGCAAAAACAGAGGAACTGCTATCTTTCCTCTTTCACTAGTTAAGCTCTGGACTTTGCATAGTGGCAATGGAATAAAGAGTGATATTGCTTCCTGCCAAGGCTTTTTATTGTTTGGAATTTAATTCTTTATAATTGGAGCCCCTAAAAATATATTTTGTTATTCCTAAAGGATATTTTACTACTTTACTATTTTTTAAAATTAGAAAGGAAAGAGAAACAAAGAAAATTAGCCAATTAATAGATGGAAAAGGGAATATAGAGCATGGGAATGACGAAAAGAAAAATATTATTCGAGACTACTATGAAAAACTGTACTCTCAAGAAGATATTCTAGAAGAAAAAATTGAACAGTATCTACAAAAGACAAGACTACCACAGATACCTAAAAACATTGAAACAATGCTAGAAGGGAACATAACCATGATGGAATTGACAGAAGCCTTGAAGAAACAAAATACAGGAAAAGCACCAGGTCCAGATGGTCTACCGAATTTTACAAGACCTTCCAGGAAGTGTTAAGCACTCCCTTCTAGAAGTGATGAATGAAGTGCTATAAAAAGAGACTACCTGAGACATGGTTGGAAGCTTATATTACCCTTATACCTAAAGAAGAAATGGACCTACAACAAGTTAAAAATTATATACCTATTTCACTGTTGAATTCAGATTATAAAATCTTTGCTTCAATTCTGGCAGAAAGAATGAAAAGATACTGAAATGAATTTATTCACACGGATCAAAATGGATTTTTGCCAAAACGACAAATCAAGCAAAATGTGAGAATAATTTTAGATACTTTGGAGTATTATGAAGCACACCCTGAAAAACAGATGGCACTGATGTTTTTAGATGCTCAAAAAGCATTCGACAATGTGAACTGGCGGCTTTTGATATTGCAAATGATGCAAATGGGCTTTGGAAAAAACTTTATACAGGCTATTGAGACAATATATAATAATCAATCAGCGAAGATATTGGTAAATGGAGAGTTGACAGAATCTATAGGGATAAGAAAAGGAACTAGACAAGGTTGTCCTCTGTCGCCCCTACTGTTTGTTTTAACACTAGAACTACTGAATAGAGCTATCAGAGAAGATGAAGAAATAAAAGGAATGAAAATTAAAAAAGAAGAATATAAACTACAGGTGTTTGCAGACGATTTGGTATTCATATTAGAGGATCCACTTAAATCAGCACTTAAGTTGATAGAACAAATAGAAGAATATGGAATGGTGGCAGGTCTAAAAATTAATAAAGACAAAACAAAGATCCTAACAAAGAATATGTTAGCAAAATGTAAGAAAGATTTAGAAGATTTATTAGAGATACAGATTGCAAATAAAGTTAAATATTTGGGAATATATATAACATCAAGATGCAGTACTTTGAAAGAAGACAATTATATAAAACTCAAACAGCAGATAGCGACAGATCTTGAAAGATGGGAAAATATACAACTATCCCTTATTGGCAGAATATCGACAGTTAAGATGAATGTATTACCTAGAATTTTATATTTATTTCAGACAATCCCAATTAGACTTGGGAAAGAATACTTTGAAGATTTAAATAAAATCACATCAAAATTTATATGGCAGGGCAAAAAGCCAAGAATTAAATTTAAGCTATTACAAGATGCAAGGTCAAGAGGGGGATTTGCACTACCAAATTGGGAATTGTATTATCAAGCTGCAAGTTTGATGTGGGTGAAAGAATGGATAACATTGAGAAATAATAGATTGTTAACTTTAGAGGGTCATGATTTATTACTAGGATGGCATGCTTTCTTATGGTATAAGGGAACTAAAAAACAAGGATATTTTAGAAGACACTATGTTCGAGAAGCTTTATTTTTAAATTGGGAAAAACTAGAAAACAAAATTATATACAAATTCCATTATGGGTATCTACTATTGAAGCTTTTTCATATTCAATAATATATAAGAAGGAACAAACAGTTAGATATGGAGAGATTTTAAATGAAAAGGGTGAACTCAAATCGATGCAAACACTACAAGAACAAGGTATAAAAATGAATTGGTTTTCATATTTGCAAATACAATCTAGATATGATGAGGATGTTAGGACTGAAGGTATTTATAAAAAAACCAACTGAACTAGATAAAATTTTGATGGGTACAAACGAAAAAGTGATTTAAAAACTCTATGGTCATTTATTAGAAGTTAGAATGGAAGAGGAGCAGGTTAAGGAAACAATGATTGCTTGGGGGGGAAATTTTGGTTATGGGATAGTTCTAGAGACATGGCAAACGCTGTGGGATCAGAATTATAAAAGCAGGCATTGACTCTTAAAGACTACCAAGGGAACAAGATTCCAGTAGTTGGAACAAGAGAATTCAACGTGAAGTTCAAGGGCCACACCAAATGTCTACCCCTGACCATCGTGGACAAGGATCGCCCAAGTTTGCTGGGACTTGAGTGGTTCAACCCGCTGGGCATCGAGGTGACTGGCATCAATCACGTGAGCAACACTGAGTGGGAAGAGGCCTTGAAGTCTGAGTTTCCAGAGGTCTTCAGCAACAGATTAGGCAAGTACTTGGGGACCCCTATCACTTTCAATATAGATCCCAAGGTGCAACCAGTCCATTTAAAACCCAGAAGGGTTCCATTTGCCTTAAAGGAAAAAATTGATGCACAATTAGATAAACTTATAGCTCAAGGGGTTTTAGAGCCCACTGACCACTCCAGGTGGGAGACACCCATAGTCACACCAGTCAAGGCTGATGGGTCTGTAAGAATCTGCGGAGATTACAAGGGGACATTGAACCATGCGCTACAACAGAGCACATATCCAGTTCCAGTAGTGCATCATTTATTACATTCTCTTGGCGGGGGCACAGTCTTCGCCAAATTGGACCTAGCCCAGGCATATCAACAGTTAACAGTTGATGATGCCACTGCAGAGGCCCAAACCATTGTAAGCCATAGAGATGCTTTCAAATGGAAAAGGTTACAATTTGGAGTAAGTGTGGCACCAGGCATTTTTCAAAGCCTTATGGAAAGGATGTTACAAGGTTTGCCTGGGGTGGTGCCCTATTTTGATGATGTTTTAATCTCTGCTGAAAATGACACTCAGTTACACGAGAGACTCAGAGAAGTCCTAACCAGATTCAAAAAAGCGGGGTTAAAAGTCAAAGAAGAAAAATGCACACTTAGAACTGACAAAGTGGAATTCTTGGGTTACATGATTGATAAACATAGCATCCACCCCACAGAAGCCAAAGTTCAGGCAATCAAAGAAGCCCCCAGGCCAAAATGCAAAACTGACTTGCAAGCATTTCTGGGCCTCATTAACTTCTATCATATGTTTCTACCTCAGAAAGCAACCACTGCAGAACCCTACATAGATTACTGGACAAAAAATCTGCATGGGTCTGGGGCAGAAAAGAACAAGCTGCATTTAACAATATTAAGAGACAAATCACGTCTGATTCTGTACTGATACAGTTCTCTGAGAATTTGCCTGTTGTACTGACTTGTGATGCATCCCCTTTTGGAGTGGGGGGTGTTGAGCCACATGCTTCCCAGTGGCAGGGAAGCCCCTATTGCATTTTACTCTCACACTTTGACTAAAGCAGAGAGAAACTACAGCCAACTGGACAAGGAAGCTTTGGCAATTGTTGCAGCTGTCAAGAAATTCCATGAGTACATATATGGGAGAACATTTACTATTGTCACAGATCACAAACCTCTTTTAGGCATTGTGGCAGGGGACAAACCAGCACGATCCTGTCACCAAGAATGCTGAGATGGACTGAATTTCTTGCTGCTTATTCATACAAACTCATCCACAGACCTGGAAAAGACATTGGGCACGCAGATACTTTGAGTCGCTGCCCACTTCCATCACACACTGAGGACCCTGCTCCAGAGACTTACACCTTTTTTCTAGAAATTGTTGCTAAGCTTCCAGTCCATGCTGCTGAGATTGCCAGAGAAACTGCCAAAGACTCTTTATTGTCTCCTATTGTAGGCTGGATCAAAAAAGGTTGGCCACTACAAGATCTACCTCAACTTGCCCAACCTTTTAAATCCAGACAAACTGAATTATCTGTATTAAAAGGATGTATTTTGTGGGGTAACAGGGTGGTTATTCCTGCAAAACTACAGAAAGAGGTTTTGGAAATGTTACATGAGGGTCATCCGGGAATTGTCAGAATGAAGGGATTGGCCAGGAGTTATGTATGGTGGCCAGGTATTGACAAAATGGTTGAAAACTGGGTTGCATCCTGTCCCAACTGTCAGGTAGTCAGGCCTGCCCCACCTCTCGCCCCCAAACAGGAATGGGAATGTCCTAGGGGCCCATGGTCCAGGATTCATATTGATTTTGCTGGCCCTACCAGAGGCACACTTTCCTTATTATAGTAGATGCATACTCCAAATGGCTAGAGGTTATCCCTATGGCAGCCACCACAGCTGAAGCTGTCATCAAACAGCTTAAGAAACTTTTTGTAACTCATGGGTTACCTGATGTACTCGTTTCTGACAATGGTCCTCAATTTACGTCCAACCTTTTTTAATCATATTTAGCACAGCAGGGTATCAGACATGCCCTGACAGCCCCTGGGCATCCTTGCTAACGGCCGGGCTGAACGCATGGTACGATTTACCAAGGAAAAACTTCAGCAATTGGGTCCAGGGGACATCACTGAGAAAGTTGAAAAACTACTCAGTGTCCAGCATATCACGCCCAACCCCTCAACTAACTTAACCCCAGCCGAGTTGTTGATGGGTAGGAAACTCAGATCTCCCCTTGACGGCCTTCATCCCACTTACGCACCCAACGCACCACTAGATTCCACTAGCAAAACTCGCACATTCACTGTGGGTGATTCTGTCTATGCAAAAAACCTTGTGGGTGAACCATTATGGATTTCTGCTGAGATAACCCAAATCACGGGCCCTAGGTCTTACAGGGTACAAACGGAGGATGGTGTCCTCTGGAGCAGGCACATTGATCAGTTAAGATCCAGACTACCTCAGGAGCATCGCCATTGTTCCTCTCTGGTTCCCATACCTACTGCCTCTTCTAGGGGGGAAGGGGAGGATTATGAGGGTAATCAGCAAGCAAGAATCAACCCCATGTGTAACGAGCTAACATGACAGGAACCATCACAAAACCTGTCACACTGCCAACAACCATTTTTACAAATGGAAGATTGCACATCACTACCAGATTTAGGTGCTGACATTGGGTTGGAGATGGATTGGGAGAAGAGACCAGGTTGTAGTAACCAAACAGGTTCTACCATTACTAGAAGTCCAAGTAAGGAGATGTTAACAGACACATTTCCTCCCTCACAATGTGAGAACCCTAAAACACCTGAACCACGTAGGTCTCAGCATTACACGTAAGAGCCCCACCTATTTAAAAGAATACATCAGATAGATGGGGTTTGAGTATGGACTAAACCTAGTGGGGAGGGGTGTTATGTATGCAGAGTTTGAATTGATTGGTTGTTCTTGTAAAGTGTTTGAAATCATTGGTTAAAAAGTGCGGGAAAACCCTGAACTCTGATTGGCTGTCAGCTGAGGCAGCCAGCTACATATAGCTGCCTCGGCTAAGCCAAATCGGGTCTGTTCTGAGCTGAAGTCACAATAAAACTTAAGAGCTGAAGCACTCCGTGTCTGCCTCTCTATGCAAACTTAACACAGACAATGTTGGCTGGCGACCCCCAGGGGTAGGGCCTTCTCTGTGGGAGCACCCACCCTATGGAACCAACTGTCACTGGAGCTTTGGGTGGCCCCTGACCTCCGCTCTTTCTGTCAGGGCTTAAAAACATGGTTGTTCCAACCCATTGACCTGGACTAGGGAGGGATGGGAGTTTTAAATGATTGTTTTTATTGTTTTAGACTGCAAATTGGATTTTTTATTTAATTTCTTTTTAATTGTATATTCTGCACTGTTTTTTATGTGTACGCTGCCCCGAGTCCTCAGGGAGAAAGGGTGGCTTAGAAATCCAATAAATATACATATACATATACATGTAGGTCTTGGTGTATTCGGGTCTTGTCCCTTGTCACAGCCAGCACCTCAGCCACACAGGGTCTCAGGAAAAAGCCATCCAATCTGCATACATCAACTCCACAAACCAATCAAGAAGTAACAACACAGCCAACTCTAGAGTTTAAAAGGGGAAAACAGCCACAATCACACACTTCTCCCAGGAGAACGAAGCTGAAGACACCAGCCTGAAGATGACGGATGAGATTTATCGAAAGCGTTGCCAAGGTATTCTCAACCTTACAGGGACAAGACCGAATACACCAAGACCTACATATATATATATATATATATATATGTCTTGGTGTATTCGGGTCTTGTCCTTGAGAATATATATATATAAATAAATAAATAAATAAATAAATAAATAAAAATAGTTCTCATTCATTTTCATCCTATCTAAAACTTCGGTTCATGTTGCTTTGCAGGGGATGGCTGTTTTCCACTCCCCCCCACCATTATAATAGATCAGCGGGGTTGTTTTTCTTCTCCCTCACTGGGAACTCAGCTCGACAAGAGGCCTCCGCCCGGGAAGAGCTGCCAGGTGCAACAAGCTGGTCCACAGCTGTACAGTGCAAGCCAACTCTCGCCTTCTGCCTATTCTGCATCCCCCGGGGAGATGCCTCCCCTGGACCAAGAGGCAGAAGTGAGGGGGGGGGGCAGTCCCGGGTCTGTTGCGGCTGCGCAGGGGTTCGGCCGCGGAGGGGCGGGGCGGGGCGGGGCGGGGGGGAGGCGGCCAGTCCGAGCTGCCCGTCCCTCGCGCCGCTCCTTCCTCGCCGGCTCAGCGCTTTTCCCTGCCGACGATCCGGACGGAGCCCCGCGCGCGCGCTCGTTCCAGCGCCGCGGCAGTTGGGGAGCCCGCCCGCGTTCCCGGCACTGGTTGGCGGGCGAGAGGCGCGGCCGGTGCGTTCGTGGTCGCCGAGTCCGACCCCACCAGCCGCCCCGTCGACGCGGAGCCCGCCAGCGGCCAAGCCAGGCAGGTGAGGGCGGGGCGGCGGGCGAGGGACGCGGCTCGGCCTCGCCGCCTTTGCCGCAGAGCGGAACCGCCCTCCGCCGAGTGGCCAGCTAAGCGGGCGCAGGAGGAGGAGAGGCCGCCGCCCGACTTGCCTCCGCGCTACACCGCCGACCCCGGCCCGGCCGCGCCGGAGCCCCCTGCCCGGAGCCCCGGCCGCCCAACCCCGGGGCCGGCGGCAGCGTCCAGGCAGAGGACGGACTGCTGTCCCTCGGTCCACTCCGGGGAGGAGCGCGCCCCGCCCGGGCCTCTCCGCGCCGGCTGGGAGAAAAAGCGCCGGGCTCCTCGCTCGGGCATCTGGCGGAGGGCGTGGGCGACTGCGTCTGCGCGGACCCGGCCTCTTCCTCGCCCCCTCGGTTCTCCTCCGGTGCCGCTTTTGGGGGGCTCCTCCACCGCCCCCCCCCCGCGGCCTTGGACTGAGGGGTGGCGGGAGACGCTTCCGGCAATAGGCGGGCAGCCCGGCCTCCGTTGGGTGGGGCTCCTGGCGCCTCCTTTATGGGGGCGGGGCTGGAGCTCGGAGGGGCGGGAGGCAGATGACCGGGAAGGGGAGCCTCTTCCTCCGGCTCGGCCGGCCGACTGTTTCCCGCCCCTGGGATTGTGATAAATCTGCTCCTTCTTGCACGTCCCGCGAGAGAAAAGCTCGGTCCGTCCGCTGTGCTGAGACCCGGGCCTACGCAAGGCGGGCGGTTGCTTCCCCAAAGTCCCTGGGCCCTTTGCCCGGCTGAGGCCCGGCTGGCCTTCCCCGGCTCAGCTCTGGGAAATGGAGTCTGGCTCCGGGAGTCCAACGTGGCCCCTGGGATCTCCGGTCCTGGCCTCCGGGACGGGCGGTGTCCCCTGGTCGCATCCACTGACGAAGCGCCCGCAGAGCCCACCAGTCTCGGGAGGTGCCTGCTTGAGGCCCGGCTCTTGCGCCTTAGCAACCCAGAGGGAGGCGCGTCCCGTAGGGGAACTTCCAGCCAGACCAGGAGGAGAGATTAAGCAGGCAGGGAGCCTCGGGCCCTTGCCCCGCCCCCGCAAGCTTCGCGGAGCCTTCTCTGCCTGTTCCCAAGGGGGTTGATCACCCTGGGGAGATTCCTGGACTACAGGCAGAATACAAGGAAGTTACGCTTCAACTGTGGACCTTGCGCCTGGCCCATCCCCCTAAGCAAAGACCTCGTTGAGGGCTCAGCCCCCCCAGCAGGGCAGGCTGTTTGCAGAAGGACTGTCCTGGCCCTGGTCTCTCCTGTCCTCCCATCCCCTGTGCTGCCAGGCAGCTCTCTGGGTGCTTGAAGGCAGCTGCTCCCCTGCCCCCTTAACGGCTTTGTTTAGAGGCCGGATGTACCTGGGTGTTTTTACCTCTCCCCCAACAGCTTCCTTTCTGGAGCTCTCTCCATCCTGACACCCCCCCTCTGAACTCCTCCCATCTAGCATGGTCTTTTTTTTAATGGGGCAGGAGGGGGAGCCTCCACTGCACACAGGACTCCAAAGGGCTCTGGCCAGGGACTGTGCCAGCGTTCCTGGAATTTGAAGAGTGAACATGGCCAGTTCCTTGGCCCTTTCGTCCTCAAGCCCTCCGCCCTCCGTGTGACTCTTCTCTAAGCAAGGGGTCCCTGGTGCTGCCTGAGCCGGGTTGTTTTCTTGCAGACGTTTCATCACCCAAACTGGGCAACATCATCAGGGCTAGAAGGGAGTGGGGTTTGCTCTCCTTTTGTATTCTGGTGACTTGCTCTTGAATGCGGGTGGGGGAAATCTCAGAGGCTCTTTGGCTGGGCTGTTTACTGTTAGTTTCTTTGGTAGGTTGGGGTTTTGTTTACTTCTTGATTGTTGGTCTGAGGTTAATCTTAGTGGCAGGCTTCCAGGAATTCCCTTTTTGGACTTGGTTTAGGATGGTCTCACAGTTTCCCAGTTGACATGATGGCTACGTCTGTCCACATGTTGTGCAATGAACGCGTTTTCATCATGCCTTCTGCCTGCTAGTTGATGTTCCTGGGTGCGCTCTGCTGGTCTTCTAAGCCTGCTTGTCCTGTGGCTGCTGTGGTCTTGACACTGCATGTTGTAGATTACGCCTGCCTTTTTTTTCTTGTTTGCTTTTTTCTTTTGGGGCTACTGGGTCTTTTGGTTTACTTGGGCGCTTTGGAGGGCTTCTCTCTCTCCCTCTCCCCCTCTCCTTCCCTCCCTCCCCCTTTCTCTCTCTCAACCTCTTGCAGTGTCCTTAACCTGCATTCCCTTGACTTCTTCCTCCTGTGGTGGTAAAAGATACTCCACCACTACCACACACACACACACAGAGAGATGAGTTGCATTCATAGTCAGCATCACATTCCGATCGCCCTGTTCGCTCCCACAGGAGGGGCCTCCTTGGGATACCGTCGGTTAGGCATTGTCGGCTGGTGGTTCCCAGGGCTAGGGCCTTCTCCGTGGGAGTGCCCACCCTTTGGAATTAGCTCCCCGTGGATCTCCGTCTGGCCCCTGATCTCCGCTCCTTCCGCCGGGACCTGAAGACCTGGTTGTTTCAACAGGCTGACCTGGAATGACCCGGGTGGGGTTTTTTAATTGTTTTAATTTTAAGGTTTTAAGGTTTTATTGTATATTTCGGCTTGTTTAGATTTAATTTGTTTTTAGGTAAATTCTATGTAAATATTTGTTGTTTTATTGTTAGCCGCCCTGAGTCCTTAGGGAGAAGGGTGGCATACAAGTCGAATAAATTATTATTATTATTATTATAGTCAACCTCTGAAATTCCCCCCCCCCATCCCCATTAAGTGCGAAGGGCTTGAAGTGCCCTGGAGCTGAATTGGCCCTGGCAAACCACCGTTTCTATTCCCCGCCAGCCGTACCTCAGAGAGCCAGGGCGGCTGCATGCTGACCTCGGAGGAAGGGATCGAAGGTCGCCAGGTGGGCTTATCAGGAGCAACCCAAGGCCATCTTGTAATTGCGGGCCCTGCCTCTTTGTCTTGCCTGGCAATGTAGTTGGCCCAAGGGACACTCTGGGTTTGCTATTGTTCAGGGCTGGCCACCTCTTTGTTGGTATTTGGTGCACACAGTTTGTTGTTTGCATGCTTAACAACTGTGGGTCCTGGGTGCTCTCTGGGCTGCGGTGTTTTCTAGTCAATGTTTTCATTCCCGAACTCAGCAACATCATCAGTGCCCAGAGGGCACAAGGACCCCACAGTTCAGCCCTGAGGTACAAATTTTACTGTCTGTCAATACACTTCATAAATTTATGTTGTATCTTCAAAACAATTTGGTTGCTTTAGGTCAGGGAGCTCCAAACCTGGCAACTTTAAGACTTCTGGGCCTCAACTTCTTCTGGGAATTAAAGTCTAGAAGTCTTAAAGTGGCCAGGGTGCGAGACCCCTGCTTTAGGTAAAGAAGGTTTTGGCTACAACAACCCTAATTGGTAATGGAAATGTTGGAGGGGAGGGGAGTGGGGACCAATCTTGCGGAGCCCCACCCAGTAGCTCTCTCCAGTTTGATGAGGAACCAGTGATGATGATGATGTAGGAGCCCTGGTGGTGCAATGGTTAGAATGCAGGATTGCAGGCTGACTCTGCCCACAACCAGGAGTTTGATCCCGATGGGCTCAAGTTTGTTCCATCCTTCCGAGGTTGGTAAAATGGGGCCCAGATTGTTGGGGGTCATAGGCTGACATGTATGGGGCGGTATATAAGCCTAAGTGCTATTGCTATGTATGTTTTGACTACAGTTCCTCACCAGAGTTGAACCCACGTCGTGGCCATGCCACCCAGCCCATAACCCACCTGCTATCCAACATGCCACAGGGGTTCTTTGCCAAATGTTTTGCTCAAATGGAGGCAAACTCCGGCTACAGTGTTCCCACTAACTGGTAAGGAGCTCTGGTGCGGTTTATCCTTGACCGATTCATACTGGCTGAAGGGTCAGCCTCTTAAGGGGTGATCCCTTTTCACAGGTAAAATAAGAGGAGGGAGGTGTGTTGGATATTTTGCCACCCTGAGTTATTTGTAAAAATAATAAAGGTGGGATACAAAATAAAAAATAGGTAAGCATCCATTTTTCTTCCTCCATTTGCTTGGCCTGCCAATAATTCACTTTGTTCCAGAGAAACTGGGGTGGGAGCTATCAGCTTATCCCCCCACATACCGAGGCGGTTCCTCTGGTCTTGGAGACTTGGCTCCTGCAGAGGGAGAGTCCGGGCAGAATGTGCAGGTGGCAGCTGAGCTCGGAGAAGGAGTGAAGAGCCACCGAGCAGCCTCCGGACTATCTTCCTTTGCTTGAGATCTTGGTATTTGGAGCCTCCCTGGTTCACCTCCTGACCAGCGCTGTGCAGTTCCGGGGCTCCTGGTCGCTTCCTTTGCAGGAGGACTCTCTCCCCAGCCGCTCTGGCCACCCCTTTGGGGACCCCCTCCTCCCTCCTCCTGACTGCCATGGGTTCCAGTGGGGCTTTTGGCATTTCCTTCTCTGGGAACTTGCTCCCTGCTTGATTTCCTTTCCTTGATGCGGGACCCTTCTTTGCGGGACTCTGAACTGATTAAAGTCCAGTATCAATCAGGCCGTTTTACTTTCCCTTAAAAGCCAACAGCTTCAGCCTTCTGGACTTCTGCCACCGAGCCTGCCCTGTGGGCTGCCCAGGGCTTGGCCAGAGCATCCAGCTGTGAGGCCTTGACCCCTTGTGCCTGGTGCTTCCTGGCCATTGTGGTTGGCTTCAGGCCCTCCTGTGTGACCTCTGTGGCTGCAGGGATGCCAGTGCTTTCCATCAGAGGGCCAAATGGCAGGATCCATGGACGGTATTTTATTAGATTTGACAAAATTTCTCATGATGCCCTCCTTATGAAATGATAAAATAAGGTTAGGGAGCAAAGCCCACACTCATGAGTACTGATGATGTAACCTATTTGAGTCATGAAATGTCTGCAAGCACACCACCAAGCTCAGAGAGCACCAAGGACCCCACAGTTCAACACTAAGCTAGTTTTAAAATAAAGATAAAATAAGAGCTGGATGTTGTAATTATTAGCTAGATTCATAATTTCCTGATGGCCCCTGAATAATTCTCGACCATGACTCCAGTGTGGGGTGTAGCCTCAAGAGAGGTGCCAGGGAGCTGTGCCCTGGCCTTGGGCTATACGCCGTTTTCACCCAAAGGCTTGGAAGTGGGAATCGAGTGGACAGTTACATCTGATGCCATGGAGCTGGGAGGGCTGGCCAATACTTTGGAGGGCAGACAGAAGAGCCCCTATAGCCCTCTCTTTGGAAAGCTTTAGCGGGTCCTGCAGTGGGGGGGGGGCGGAATGATGACCTCTAGCCCCTTCCAACTCAGTGATTCTACATCTTATACTTGCCATGCTGGACAAAGCTTCAGGTGGCACAAAACCTCCTCAGGCAGGCAGGCAGTCTTGGCTGAAGAGGTGGCCTGGTTGGTTTAGGACATCCCCAGGCTGAGGAGTCCAGCATTCCAAGGGAATAAATGGGGGAGAGGGGAACCGGCTTAATTTGTCCATGGGATGTTGGGGCAGTTTCAGTCCGGGGGTTCATTTAATTGAATTGTGACAAGGGGCTTCAAGTCAGCCAGGGAGCAAAGCCTGTCAGGAGAGAAAGAAGGGCCCTGGCATCTGGTCTCCCCTGGGGCAGAGTTTTCAGCCCCCCTGAGTAACTCTGGTGCTCCAACACTGGAGATTTTAAAGGAGAGACTGGACAGCCAGGTATCTGAAATGCTACAGGGTCTCCTGCTTGAGCAAGGGGTTGGACTGGAAGACCTTCAAGGCCCCTTCCAACTCTGTTATTCTACTCCTGTTTAAATCTCAAAGTGTCCTTTTTGGTTCTCCAGGTAGGAAATGGGGTTTCTGCTTGTGTGTGTCAGGCTCGAACTGGTGGCAGAATCCACCCATTTCTGCTTGTTTATTTAACCGGTTGACCAGGCCACGCAAATGACAGTGGCCACTTTGGGTGGCTGTCAGAATTACAAGCAGAGCAAAGGAGCCACAAATCAGAATGACCACCTGGTTTTGGGAATGCAGTGAGCCTCAGCCAAGGTGGGGAAGGGACGCTTCAGCTGTGCCAGAGATCCCGGTGGCATCAGTGCCATTTTGGGCCCAACCGATCTGGTTAAGCTGGTTGCCAGTCAGCGCCCAAGACAAATGGGGGAGGGGGATCTTTTAAAGGGGGGTGGGGGAAGAAGCTGTCAGTTTGAGATTGATTGGGGCTCTGGCTGGTCCCTTTCCAGATCAGAAGGTTATTCTGAGTCAGCAGCAGTATATATAAATTGGGGGGGGGGGTTGGTAAAGGGTCATGTCAGAGGAGAAGAGAATGCAGAAGAGATAAGGGCTACTACTTGGGGGGGGCGGTTACCAAACAGGCCAGGCTTATCTCGGAAGGCCTGGAGGTTTATTTTTGAACCGCTCTAGGTCGGGAAGGCTTCTTCTAAGCGTTGCCCCTGCCCTCCCTTGCCAGCTGCGCTCGGCTTCCTCCCCATGTAAGCCGCTTTGCTTTGGGCGGTCACTATAATGACCTACTTACAGGGGAGCGTTTGGCTGTAATAGCCACTCACTCCGTCCCTCGGTCGGTCGGTGGTGTTTGGAGAAAGGAGAATCGGCTGTGGGAGATTCCTGGATCGCAGCTGCTGCCCTGGCAAGTTTGGCAAGGCTCCCATGTGGCCAGTAACTGGGGGGGGGAGCGCTAGGGCCCCCAGTGCTTTGTCCCTTGCTGGGATTTTGGCTTCACTCACGTCCAGTCCAGAATCTGGGATGAATTTGCTGTCCTCCTGCGCTGAGTTTGGCATCCAAGAGCTCCTGTAGGGTAGCTTGTATGGTCTCTGCCAGAATCTGTCCTGCCAAGTCGCCCGAGCATCTCTGCCATTTTGAGCTGGCATTGGCCATGGCTGACTGCTTGCAGCTTTGCCGCCAGCTGGCTTCGTTCACATGGGATCTAGCGATGCGGTGCTGAGGCTCCAATGGGGACCACACATTGGGATCTCTGCTGCAGCAGCGTCTGTGATGCAGCCCCCTGGTAGCTTCACTGACCGGGCTCTTTGCGCTTGTGCCTGCATGGGGGTGTCAGGCTTCCCCCCAAAGGGCCGGGGGAGGGAACCAAGTGCTGCAGGGCGGCTCCAATTGGGTGCTTTGTTTCGGCTGAAGTGCTAACCAGCCTTTGCTGTGCCAAGGAGCTGAGAGCCTTGAATTCTTCCCAGGGAGATGAGCTTCTGGCCTAATGGGCCATGATCTCATCAGCTGGCACCTTCCAAGGTGCAGTGCTCGCCGTTGGCTTTATTCCCTTTTGATTATGTGCAGCTGCACTCCATTTGGGCCGAGGGCAACTGCTGAACATCCGTGGTCAACCCAATGACCAGTCCAGATGGCCTCTCTGCTCCCCTTCGTCACTGGTGAAATCGGCAGTCTCTTCTGCATAACAAGCAGATAGTAATGAACTGAGCCAGGCCAAATTCAGTGCCCATTTAGGATGATATCTAGGACTGAAGAGCAAGCGGGGCAGGACAGGTTCCTGGCCTACCCAGGGCAAACTGGAAAGCCCTGGGGTTAGTGGGCACCATCCCAGCCATCATCACCTGGGCCCGGGCTGCTCGGAGCCCCTTGGAGGTGGCCAGGCGCCTTGTGCTGCTTCCCCAGGAGGTCTGGGAGAGGGCAGGCAGGCTGGGCTGGTGGCCCTCCGCCCCTTTAAGACCTCTCCCCAACCAGCCCAGCTGCTTAGAGCCAAGAGCAGCAACCGGGTTGCTCCTTGTGGTGGGGCAGTTGGTGTTGAAGGGTTCTGGGAGTGAGAAGGTTGTGGGTCTGGCTCTTCTGCACAGGAAACTGGAAGCAACTTGATGTTAAGGAGAAATGTAGTTTACTCCTGGTAGTAAGGAGCAGCAGATCACCTGGGAAGGGTGCGAAAATGAACTGGGACTACCACGCAAGGGCCTGCTGGGGTTCGGTTGCCCAAAGGCCAGGGAGGCTGGTTTGGGCCCTTTGGGGCATGGGGCCCCACTGAATTGGGCATGTGAGCATGGCCCAGTTGCAGAGTGGGTCTTGGCTGGGGATCTGGTAGGTGGGGATCTGCCATATCTGGGCCCAGAGCCTTTGGGGCTGGAGTGGATAAAGGTGTACCCCAAGTGTTGTCAATGTGGCCACTGGCTGTGTGTGCTGCACTACAGCGTACCCTGGTGTCTGCTGCTCTGGTGTGTGCATGTGTGGTTGGCAGTTCTGCAACCATTTTATCCAGTCCTGGCTTTGGTGCCATTTTGGGTGAGGGCAGAGGGCACAGTGGGGCTCTCCTCCTTTGGTGGGCATTCGGTTGATGGAATCCAGGCCGGAGGGGGCATTTACAGGGATGTGACAGAGGGAGGATGGGGGCACAATGGACCGGCAGGGGATGCTTGCCTGGTCAAGACCTGGACGGGCTCTTTGGAGTGAGGCTTGGCTTTGGGGGACGTGTCTCAGGCGCACGAATGGCAGTCAGAGCCCCCAGCCTGGAATGCCCCCACCGGGCCAAGGGAGCCCCTGGATGGCGGCAATGTCGCCAGGCGGCCGTTCCATCGGGCGCGCAGCCTGCAGGGGCTGCTGTGGGGGGCTCGGCCAGCGCCGTGTCCCACGATTCGGTTGAGCCACAACCAGAACAGGTCTCGCCCATTACGGTCCCGCTCTCCCAGCCCGGCGTGCTCGGCCTGAGCCCGGCCTGGGGTCTCCGACGGGAAGGATGGTGGGGCGGGGCCCCAGGGGGCTTTTTATGGGGGGGCCAAGCAGGCGAGCCTGGGCGAGGGGACCCCCTCCCATGCCCCCCTCCCGGTGCCTCGGCGGAGCCCCCATGCAGCGCCCTCCCGCGGCTCCCGCCAGACGCCGCCTTCCCTGCAGCCTCCCCGGTCCCCGGCCGGTTGCCATGGGGGGGGAGGGGGGAACTGAGCCGCTGACGTCACCGTCCCCGCCCCCTCTGTGCCCGGCCCGGGAGGGGGGAAGCCGCCGCCGCCGCCGCTGATCCTGCGCAGCCTGAGCGCTGCGGGCTCCGGGAGGCGACGGTGAGTCAGCAGCCCCGGGAAGGGCGGCGGGAGGCGGCGCGTTTCCCGGGCAGCCGAAGGCCGCGTCCCGTCGCCCCTGGAGCGGCCATCCTCTCCGGCGGCGCATCGGCCGCGAGGGTCCCGTGGGCGACTGGCGCCCCGGCCGAGGGGAGGCTTCGCTCCGGGGGGGCTTCCGCGCCGCCTCCCCGCCTCAAGCGGCTCCCCTGCCGCGCACGCCCCAGTCGCCCTGCCCGGCTCTGATGGCCCCGGCCGCCGTGGGCGGCTGAGCGGGGACGGGCGGCGGCGCTGCCAGGCTCTCCGCCGCCTTTGCGCCTTGGGCGGCGGGCGCGGGGACCGAGCCCTCATCCTCGCCGACCCCGAGGAGCAAGGCAGGAGGCCGGGTGGGTTTCCGCCGCGCTTGGGGGCCGGCGAGCCTCTTCCTGGTCCCCCTCCCGGCATCTGGGCCTTCGCAGCTGGAACGGCTGCGGTTCGATGGCCGCTGAGCCCACCGGAGAGCCGCCTTTCCTTTGCGAAGGAGCCGCGCGAGTTGCTTCGAGAGGCCTCGACCCTCCCTGGCCTGCCGGAGCGGCTCGCCCGGAGCTTCGAAGCGCGGCCGGGCGGCGGCTTCTCCGGGGGCTCCGCTGGAGGATCGCCTTCCAACCTGAGACGGAGGCAGCGCAGCAGCAGCGGCTGAACTGACCCCCCAGGAGCTTCCCCTCCGGCCCCGGAGCCGGGAGAGCAGCGCTGGGAACGTTTCCACAGCCGCCCATTTGAAAGGCAACTCTCCGAAAATTAAGAGGCGCATAAAGCCGTTTGAAAAACTATAAAAGGCAACCAGGTAAAACTTGGAAACCCGAAAAACTGGCACCGATCCCCGCGAAGGAGCCGCCCTCCTCTAATCTGGCACCGCTCGAGGGGAAAGGAGGGCTAAAGGGCTCAGGTGTGTGTGGAGGGGCTTCTGCCACAGAAAAGGCTGCTTTCCTGGGCCCCCTTAGAGGACGGTTCCTCTCTGGGAGGGAGGGAGGGAGGGAGGTGTGGATCCCTTTAGGAAAAGGTGACCCTGCAGGCAACCTGGCCCTGTGCCACGTACTGCTTTAAGGGGAGGAATTGCACCTAGAAAGAAGCTGGGGACCAGAGCAGCCGGCGCAAGAGCGGGGCCACCCCCTATTCTTGTGGGGGGTCCTGCCGCCTTCTGCACCGACTGAAGTTCTGGCTGGTCTTCAAGGGCAGCCCCAGGTGGAGATCATCGCAGGAGTCCAGGCGGGCGGGGACCGAGGCCTGAGTGGCCATGAGCAAGGCCTCCTGGTCCAGGAAGGGGCTCAATTGGCCCACCAGGCAGACCACCAGTGCAAAGGCCTCCCCGGCCATGGCTACCCCTTCCTTCAGCAGGACCCCGCCCCCCATTGTGCTTCAGCTCAGTCCAGGGAGCCAAAGATGAAGCATCGCCAGGGCCTGGGTGGGGTGCCTGTGTGAGAGACCCCAAGTCCCACAGCCACCCTGTCTCGCCAGGACCGAGTGGGAACCAGCCCTCACAAGCTCCAGGCCCTCAGCCAGCACCACCGGGGCCTCCCCTGTGCAGCAGGCCTTCATGGCAGATGACGAGTACCAGGCCTCACCAGACACTTCCCTCCCAGGGCTCTCCCGTTGGGAAGGAGAGGTGGGAGGCCTGACCCCAAGACGCCCTCCCTCGCAGGGCCCTGGGCCTGACCCTCCCCTCCTACCGACCCTGGCCACAGCTGGTCACGGAGGAAAGGGGAGAACCACGGGGCCTCCCCCTACCCACCCCGAAGCAGGCCCAGAAGGACCCTGTGCTGGATGGTAGCCAAAGCCACCCAGAGGGCAACCATCCCCAACCCTCCAGACTGTCAGCGCCCTTTCAGGGCTGTGGCCTGGCTTGAGCCCAGGCTGAGAAGGGTCCGGATAGCTGGTCCCACCCAGGACCCTCTGGAGCCATGCGCCAGCCCCCCCTTCCCTAAAATGGGATCAAGGGTGGAGACTGGACGAGCGTTCTGCAATACTGTGGGGTCGAAGGACGGACTCTTGAGGAGGGGACGCACCACCCCTGTCTCCTCCAGGGCATGTGGCCCCCTCCCCTCCTCACTGGGAGGCATTAATTACTTCAGAGATAAAGCTGCAAAGCACCCAGAAGGGCAGAATTGGGCACCGTATGCATTTATTGGGATGAAGAAGTAAGAGAGCCTTAAGTTTCCTGAGGTGGTAAAATTTTCGACATTCCAGTTTATTTTTTGAATCTTTGTGACCTTTGTGTGGTGCCTGATTGCGCAACACCTCACACCATCCAGGGTCAAAGACGGCACAGATTTTTGAAAGGGACGAGATTGTCCGCTTGGCTGGCCTGCCCTGCGCGGTTTAGGCTCACAGAATGGAAAGGCCACAGGGGCTGCATCTCTGGGCCTGGGGGGTCCCCAGAAATGGAACCCCCAGGAGATTCCTCGGCCTCTGCTGAACCCCTGGTGGTGGCTTGCTCCCAGTTGGGAGAAGGGGGGCAGGCAGGCCAGGGGTCCCCCTGTTGCTGTTCATGGGTGGGCTCTGGATTGATGGGTGGGGGAGGCTGGGCCGCAAAGGGAAGCCCTGGCTGATTGAGGCAGGGGGGGCAGGATGGCATCTGGGCACAGTGCCAGGATTGCTATCAGGGGGGCAGCTCTTTCCAAAGAGCCAGTCGAGCCCCCCTCTGCCCCCCCGAAGCCTCTCCAGGGAGAATAACGGTTCACTGGGTGCCATGGCAACGGAGCCCATAATAGAAGCCCACAGTGGTGGTAGCGTGGGGAGCTGCTCCTGCCAGGCAGGGGGGCCCTGGAGGTGGGTCAGGCCTTGCTGGGCCAGGCTGTCTGAAAGCATGCTGGGGCCTGGAGGTGGGCTCAGCTGGGTGCTCTGGAGGAGGAGGTGGGGCTGGCAAGGGGTGCCAAGGGGCTGGGTGGGGCCTGCCTGCCTGCACAGTTGCAGTGGGCCAAGAGGCGGGGGGGGCGATTCGTATAATGGGGGACAGCTGGGGACCTTCCAGGGATCCTGGTCCTTGGCACTGAACCCCTCCAGCCCTTGGCAGCCCCAACTGAGAATGCTGTGGCTTATGGGTTAGACCACCTCAGGGCCAGAGGCCAGGTCCCCCCCTCCTGATGAAGGGGTGGGGCCCAGCTCTGCATCTTCCGAAGATGTCTGTCTTGCATGGTGGCTCCTTCCCTGTCCAAGTGGGTCTTTGGGGGGCCACCGAGAGGAGGTGCCCCCTGAGCAGCCACGGTGAGTGAGGAAAGTTGGCTGTGGCAGCTCCGGCTGATCTCAAAGAAAGCCAAGCAGGGCTGGATCCAGTTAGCGCTTGGATTGGGGTCGCAGAGCCATGGAGTCCCCAAAGGGCCCATGCGCCCACACACACCCCCCGCAAAGGAAGGAAGGAAGGTGTACCCATTTGGCCTCCTTGCCCTCCAGACTTGCCTCCAGGAGTCGAGCTGGGCTCTAGGGGGGCTCTGCCAATAGCCAAGGCGGGAGCAGTGCTAAGCCGGCTCTGGTTGCTCTGGGAGCCCCACATGGTAGACCACAAGGGGGGGCACAGAATCCCCGAGGGATCTGCCTGCTGCTGGGAAGGAGGCCTTGCGCCCCTCAATCGAAAGCTCCTGCCATGTGAGAGACTCATCTGCCAATCCTGGTGAATCTAAACTGGGGGAGCCCGAAAGGCTCAGGCTAGAAAGCAGAGGGTGAAGCCAAATGGAGGCCCAGGGCCACTTCCTGGGAAGAGCAAGAAAATGGGTGCACACAGAGAGGGAGGGGGGAGGGAGGGGGGGAAGAGAGAGAAGGAACTCTGTCTGCTCCTACCAGAGCTGGAAAAAAGTTGATGAGGTAATCTCTCTGTGACCCTCAAAACCTTTAACGCCCTAATTTAAAATTTCTTGCCGAATTGCTTTGGCCATCTCAACTTCCCAGGTGGGATCCCATGGGAGGAGGGCATGAACTGCCCCCACCCCCAGGGAAGGATGAGCTGCCCTGGAGGCCTTGGGAGGATAGCCAGCCTCTGCCTGGGGGCTGCCTTGAAAGGGGGGCCCTCTGAACACCCTCAGGAGGGGTGGTGGAGGGTCCTCCCAATCTCCCGCTCAGGTTGCTGGGCCCTGGGGCAACGGGAGGGGGCATCTGGGGGCTGGTGGGATGTGGTGGATGAGGAGAGGAAATCGCCCCCCCCCCCAGCAGAGGGGGACTGGGGAGCACCAGGGGTGGGGGGTCTAAGGACCATGCCTAACAGAGGAGCAAGATTCTCTCCCCGTCTCTTTAGGGCATCTCAGTTGCTCAGGAAGCCTGTTTGGGAGGGGGGCTGATCCCTGGCATTGCGGGGGAGGGGATTGTCAGGAGAAGGAGAGACTGTACAGATGCTGCCACGGCCTCTTCACCTGCCTCCCTCTCCTTCCCTGCAGCTCCCAGCATCACCGCCATGTCGCACGAGAAGAGCTTCCTGGTGTCAGGAGACACCTATCCAGGCCCGCAGCCTCCGGTGCCCCCTGGCTACGTCCAGGCTCCGTACCCAGTGGCTCCCCACCCACAGGGTCAGTTCCAGCCTGCACCATATGGCCAGACCGGCTATCCGCCGAGCCCCTACCCCCAGGCTGGGCCCTATGGACCTTATCCACAAGCCCCATACCCGCAAGGGCCGTACCCCAGGGTCCCCTATGCACAGCCGCACCCTGGAGCACCTGTGAGCCCCCCTGGTAAGTTGTGCCTTGGTGGGCAAAGGGAAGGGGGGAGTTTCCTGGGCAGGGAGCCATTGCTGTGCCTCCCCCACCCCAATCCTGGGCCATGGGGGGAGTCCTCCTAAGGCATCCACCAGCTGTGAGCGGCCTCCTCTGTGGGTGCACGTCTCCTGAATTCTGATCAGGCGGAAGGGGGCACCCTCCGTGCGGCCTGGGGAGCAGGCACCCATCTGCACCTGCCCTGCTTTCTGGACGGCCGGGTGTCCAGGGGCCGTAGGGAGAGCTGCTCAGCCTGCCTGCACTGCTGCTTCTGCGCAGGGCCGATGCACAACAACTACCATGAGGACGGGCCCCCTTCTTACTACGACAACGATGGCTTCACCCCCAGCAACTGGGACGACAAGAACATCCGGCAGGCTTTCATCCGCAAGGTCAGCAGGATGGTCCCTGTAGGGCTTGTCAGGCAGTGTGCTCCTGGTTGGCTGAGAAGCTGCCCCTTTGGTTGCTGCCACCCTGGCCAGGACCAGGCTGCAGGTGGTCAGAAGCCCCCCGTGTCCCTTCCATGGGAGGCCCCACCGGAGGCTCAGCTCAGCTCAGGGGGCCTCCCTTGGGAAGCACTCCTTGCAAGGAGAAGGGAATGGTCCTCTGGCCAGAGGGGCGGGACGGGGACCCTGGCTGCGCCCACAAGGGCCGTCCTCCATAGACCTTGCAGAAACAGGAGAGGGTCTCCAGAGCTCCCTTAGGACAGGGCGACGCAGGGTCTCCATGCTCTTTCTGCACTTTGGGGGAAGGGCTTCCCCTGGTGGGCTTCCCTCACTGCCCAAGAAGGGGCTGGGCAGGAGCCAAGCTGGGCAGGGTCCCCCATGTGCCCTGTGAGCAGCTCAGCTGACGTGGAAGAGAGTCGGGTGCCTCTTGTAGGAGAGCCCAGGCAGGGGAGAGGAGGGGGCCCCCTGGATCCTTCCATCGCCCCAGATGGCTGCCCTGGCCAGGCTGAGCTGCTGCCCTTGTGCTCGCAGGTTTTCCTGGTGCTGACCATCCAGCTCTCGGTGACCTTCTCCTTTGTGGCCGTCTTCACCTTCGTGAAGGACGTGAAGGGCTTCGTGCGCAAGAACGTCTGGACGTACTACGTCTCCTATGCGGTGTTCTTCATCTCCCTCATCGTCCTGAGCTGCTGCGGGGATTTCCGGCGGAAGCACCCGTGGAACCTGATTGCCCTGGTAGCACAGGGCCCTGGCGGGAGGGAGAGGCTGGGGCTGCACTCCCCCAGGGCTTGGAGGGTCTGACGGGCTCTCGGGAGAAGCCCCCCAAGGCCGCGAGGAGGCCCCCTCCAAGCCCTGGTGGCAGCACTGACACCCTCGTTTCCCAATACAGTCCATCCTGACGTTGAGTCTCTCCTACATGGTGGGCATGATTGCCAGCTTCTACGACACGGATGCCGTCATCATGGCCGTGGGCATCACGACTGCCGTGTGCTTCACCGTCGTCATCTTCTCCTTGCAGGTGGGGCTCTCAGCTTCTACTGGGATGGGGGAATTGGGCCACCTGGCCGCCGCATACATAAGTTGGGGTCCCGTTCCCAGGTTTGTAGGGGGGATTGGGGAGCACCCGCTCGCTTTGGACCCCAGGATTTCCCATGCCCATTGGCGGTGCTGCTCTGGGGGAATCACTGGGAGTGACGGGCCCGAGAGCGAGGTTCCTGGTGAGGCCACCGTGCCTGTGCCAGATGGGTACAGACGCCGGGATTCCTGGGCCTGCCACCCCTTCGGTCCTCTAGAGCAGAGCCCCTGCCTCCTGCAGCACACACCGGCCGTCCTCTCCCGCCTGAGTGGCAGAGCCTTGGAGAAGCAAGACCACAGCGGGGGAGGGGGCGTTTGCGTGTGAGCGGGGGTCAGTCTGGGAAAGGAGCCTGGATGTCAAACCCCTCTCTGACTTGCCCTGTGGCCCCCTCCCCTCGGGCAGACCAAGTACGACTTCACCTCCTGCCGCGGTGTGCTGATCGTCTGCCTGATGGTCCTGTTCATCTTCGCCATCCTTTGCATCTTCATCCGGAACAAAATCCTGCAGATCGTCTATGCGTCCCTCGGGGCCCTGCTCTTCACCTGCGTGAGTGACTGGGGGCCCCCGGGAAGCGGGCGTCTCCTCGTGGAGCGGCAGGGGCTGCTGTGCAGGAGGCTTAGAGGAAGACCCCCCCCCCAATCCCCAGTCTGGGGACTAACTCGGCTGCTTCTTCGTTGCAGTTCTTGGCGGTGGACACCCAGCTGATCCTGGGGAACAAGCAGCTGGCCATCAGCCAGGAGGAATATGTCTTTGCGGCCCTCAACCTCTACACGGACATTATCAACATCTTCCTGTACATCTTGTCCATCATTGGCCGTGCCAAGGATTAGGCCATCTCCAGCCCTGTCCTCCCTCACAGCCCCCTCCCCCCCCTCCCCCGTTTTGTTCTCTTTTCCCTACGGGCCCGGTTGGTGCGCTGGGGTTGGGGTCCCGATGCTCCCGCGGAAGGCGGCTCCGCAAGGTGGCAGCGGTGGGCACTCATCTTTGGTCTACCTGCCCAGAGCAGGGAAGAGAAGGGATTCACGCCCGGCATGTCTTGGGTGAACCGGAGTTGAGGAAGGGGTGTAAATAGGCTGCTGCTCTTGTCTGCTGCATTTTGCTCAAGAAATGTCTTGTTTCATTTTGGAAACTGTCCTCCTGGGCCCAGGAGCCCCTGCTGAGTCCCTCCAATGCCCACCATGGCCTGCCTTCCCCTTGCTTGCTGGGCATGACCTTCCCCACTGGCTCCCCCTGGCCGTCCTGGGCAGAGTGTTTCACCCTTCGGGGTAGGGGGGCTGTAGGTGTTGGGCAGCCCTGAGGGTGCACAGCTTGAAGTCTCTCTCTTGTCCATGTTGGGGTCTGCCGAGACCTTTTGACCAGGATATTGATGTTACTTGAAGGCACTTTCCTCTCTTCTTCCCTCCCTACCCCCTCCCCACATGTGGTTGGCTATAGGGGGCTTGAAATGCTGCATGCTGAGCCATTGCCACTCTGCCCCCAAGGCCAGCCTCTGCACTAAGCTGTATAAATAGCAGTCTAATAAAAGTCAGAATATGCCCACAGCAGAGTCTTTGCTTGTCTGCATCCAGCCAGGAAGGAGAGGGAGGGGCCTTTCCTGGGCTGGGGGCTACCTGATCTTGCGAATGAGCGCCGTTGAATGAGCTGCACAGGAGGCTCCAAGGAGGGATGGAGAGGTGACCGTGGGTGCTGCAGGAGCCTTCCAGGGCAGCTGTCTCCAACCTTCCCGGCTTTGCGGATTGACAATTGGGGGAGAGGGGGAGATGGTTCCACATGAGCAATGGATGCACATGCAGCTCCATTTGTGCAAGTGACAGATATGCACACAAGCCGCTTGCACAAACAGATCAGATGGGAATTGGGAAGACAGTCAGGCTGACACAGCAACTCTCACTTAAATCCAAATTACACACTACTCTCAATGCCACCATTCTTTAAAAAATCCTGTGGCGATGGGCCACCCTGATCAGCGCCTGTGCCCCCACCAAGACCAACTTGGATAACAGAGAAATAGAATCAAGATCATGTGAAGTGTTAGTGCCACTTTATAATGCCTTAGGGAGACCACACTTGGGAATATTGCATCCGCTTTTGGTTGCCACAATGTAAAAAATAACAGATAACAGATAATCAGAGTTGGAAGGGACCTTGTAGGTCATCTAGTCCAACCCCCCACCCAAGTGGGAGACCCTACACTATTCATGACAAATGGCAGTCCAGTCTCTTCTTGAAGGTCTCCAGTGATGAAGCTCCCACAACTTCCGAGGGCAACATCTTTTCCATCAGTTGATTTTTCTCACTGTCAGGAAATTCCTCCTTATTTCCAGGTTGAATCTCTCCTTGTTCAGTTTCCATCCATTATTCCTTCTTTGGCCTTCAGGAGCTTTAGATGTTGAGACTCCAGAAAGAGTGTAGAGAAGAGGAAGATGCCCGTGATAGGAGGCTAAACCATCTGCAGAAATTGGGGATGTCTTGCCCAATGAAAACAAGGACCAGGGGTGACGTGATAGCAGTATCCCAGTATTTGAGGGGATGCCCCAAAGGAGAGGGGACATTCTCCAAGACACCTGAAGACAAGAACATGGGTGGAAACTCATCGAGGAGAGAAGCAACCTGGAACTAAGAAGAAATTTCCTGACAGAACAATCAGTGGAACAACTTGCCACAAGAAGTTGTAGGGCAGGGGTGTCAAAGTCACGTCATGGCATCACATGATGAATCGGGACTTTTCCCTTTCACTAAACTGGGCATGGGTGTGGCCAGAGCATGGCGCATCCGGCCTGCAGGCAAGGAGTTTGACAGCCCTGTTGTAGGGCCTCCATCACTGGAGGTTTCAAAGAAGAGACGGAACAAGTCATTGCCTGAAGCGGTATTTCCTACTTCAGACTAGGGTGGGACCAGGGTTTAGCCAAGGTCCCTTCTGACTCTGTTATCCTAAGATGAAAGACGGGCTCCGTGAAGAAGTAGATGTCCTTTTATCAGCAGTGAGCAGCCCCAACACTCTGATCTTGCTTGGCCACTTCAATGCAAGAGAACGGTGAGATTCTGCAGCCGGGTGGGAGTCTGTGGGAGGGTGGGCAAGTGTGACAGGTCCTCTCTCACTGAAGACCTGTGCGACATGCAACTTCCTCATCAATAGTGCAGGTTTCCACTTGGCTACCTGTAATAAGACTTCCTGGCTGTACCTCTACTCCAAGCATTGCACCTTATTATGTTCTTGTCAGGAGAAAAGGTGGGATGTCAGAATGAGCCTGTGTGGTTGACCGCTGGACAGAACAAAGGTTCATTGTCTCCAAAGTGAAGCTCCAAGCTGTGACCTCAAGGAAGCGAGGCCATCAAAAGACTCAGGGTGGCCAGGCTGAAGAACCCCAGCATGGCTACTGCACTGGCTGAAGACTGAGAAACCAAGCCTGATGACCTTCAGTCTATTCATCTGCACTGAAGACGCCAGTGCCTGACTGGTTTGAGCAGAATGATGAGGAGATGCAGGCTTGTTGGAAGGCATCACCATCATTGGCATCACAGAGCCTTGGTGACACAGGGGTTAGAGTGCAGTACTACATGCTACTTCTGCTGATCAGCAGCTGTCACAAGTTTGGTAGATCAAATCTCACCAGGCTCAAGGTTGACTCCATCCTTCTGAGGTCGGTAAAATGAGGACCCAGATTGTTGGAGGCAATATGCTGACTCTGTAGACCGCTTAGAGAGGGCTGTAAAGCACTAAAGCGGTATATAAGTCTAAGTACTATTGCTACTGTGTCTATCAGAGTGACTTATCAATTGCCAAGGAAAGAGCCCTTACTGGTGCCTGTAGGATAGTCCAGAATAAACTGCAAAAAATGCAAGGTGCCATACAGGGATCGGCTGCTACTTGAAATGGTTTTATGAAGCCCTTAACACTGTCTACAGACTCTTTTTTTTTTTTCCAACCACATGTGGACTAAAATCCACATGAGGTTGGAAAAAAATGACACAACAACATATAGACTTGAAACCTGAGATATTCCTGTTGGGAATTGTACCAGAGACATTTAACAAAGAACTGAAATATCTGATTGTTAATGTATTGACAGCCACTAGAATTGTATTTGCTAAAAACTGGAGAAATGATAAGACACCTACGCAGGAGGAAGTGATTAAGAAGATTTTGGATTGTGCTGAAATGAGTAGATTAACATTTGAAATTAGGGATCAAGAAGAAAAGCAGTTTTATAAGATATGGAATATGTTCTACCAATGGTTAGACAAAAAAGTTTGGTAATGTATTCTTGGGAATATAAAGATAGATAGAACTGTTGAAACAATATAGAGATTATAATATGATAAAGGATTAATAATAATGATTATAGCTTTTCTTTTTTGTAATATTGAGTATGAATAATGAGGGGTAGGCACTGTGATTTTTGACCTAATCGACATACTTGAAATTGATATGGATCTATGTGTTGTATGTTTGTTTGTTATGTTTGTGTTTTTGGAAAAATAAAACTTCTTTTTTAAAAAAAAAAACACTGTCTACAGACCTCAGTCTCTTGCCTGAATGTAGATGGTACAATTCTCATTACTGAGGAGGTTCAGATCCTGCAGAGATGGGCAGAATGCTTTGAAGCCGTCCTCAGTCCACTATCGTATATTAACAATGGGGTGATAGGCAGGATTCCCCAGGTCAACATGAACAGCACCATGGGTGAGCCATGAGTAGTAGCTAAAGTCCCAGAAGCTGTCAGCCAACAATCCAATAACAAAACCCCAGTGGTAGACACCATAATGGCAGACATCTACACAAAGTCAATGGTCTTAAATTTAGAGGAAACACACATCAATTTATTTTAGGCTTTTTGGAAACAAGGATCCATTCCTCAAGAACTTGAGAAATGCACCCATCATACATCTCTACAGGAGGAAGGGCAATCGTCAAGTATGAGAGAACCATTGAGGAATATTGCTGCTCTCCATTGCAGGAAAATCCCTTCATCTGGAGCTGGACTTGCTGCCAGAGTCAAAGTGTGCCTTCTGCAGAAGTGTGCGGGATTAATGACATAATTTTTGCTGTGCACCAACTTTAGGAAAAGTGTCAGGAACAGTATCACAAACTCTATACAACCTTCCTTGACTTCACAAAAGCCTTTGATTCTATCAGCCAACATGACTGCCCCACCAAATTTATTCAGGTGCTGTGCTGGTTCCATGGCACCATGAGGGCCAGGGTGCTGGGCAGTGGAGAATCCGCTAAGCCATTCCCAGCCACCAATGCCGCTCACACTCTTCAGCACAATGTTTGCTGCCATGCTGTATGAGGCCTTTCAGGACAGCAGAGCTGGAGTCCGCTTCAAGTACAGAGTGGATGGGAAGCTCTTCAACTTAAGGAGGCCTCAAACTTTCACCAAATGAAGGAAGCTGTTCTAAGGGGCTTCCTCTTGGCTGATGATCATGTCCCGAATGCTGGCTCAGGGCCAGAGATGCAAGTCAGTGTGGACAAATTCTCCATGGCTTGTGACAACTTTGGACTCCCCACCAGTATTCAAAAGTCGGTGGCCGTGCACCAGTCTGCTCCTCATGCATTGTACGCAGAACTCAAAATCACAATCAAAAGTCAGAAATGAGAAGTAGTGGACCAGTTCAAGTACTCTGGCAGCCTCTCTCCACTGACTCTGCTGGTTAAACAGTATATAGTTAGTTTGGGAATGAGAACTGTCCCCTTAAGGGAATGCTTCATGGGAAATGTAATTAATGCCTCTTGGGAGATGTAGTTCATGTCATGTGGTCACATCTGTAATCCTGATTGGTCACTGAATTGACCTCTAGTTCGGTTGGGGGGAGTTTTGGTCATTCCTACCTGGACCCCAGCATCTTGCTGGAGTCTTCCGTTGCTGTATCATTATGGGATGAAGATAACTATCTTTTCACACTATGAAGACAACAATGCAAAGATTGGACATTAGATGAATCTCAACATAACTGTGAGTTATACCTTGAGGATGCCTGATATAATCCAATAAAGAAACTTCGTATGGAAGCCTTTGTAGTGTTTAACTCCTTATCTCAGGTATTTTGAGAAGATAAATATTGCCTGAGACGAGACACTGTCCATCGGTACAGAAGTCCACTGCAAAAGAGCAGAAGCGAGTTCTGCTTTCAGGAAGTTGCATCTCACTGTGCGGTGGAGAACTTAGACGAGCAACAAAAGGTCTGCAGAGATCTTGATACTCACTGCCCTTCAGTCTGCTTGTGAAACGAGTGTATTGAAGGCATGCAGGACAGCTCAAGCATCTACGTGGGACGTGTCTTTGCAGAGTATTGGGCACCAGACACTGAAGTACTAGAGCAAATCTGCCCTCAGTCCACATAGATAGCTAACAGAATAACAGAATTGGAAGGGACCTTGGAAGTCTTCTAGTCCAACCCTCTGCTCAAGCAGGAGACCCTGGATCATTTCAGACAAACGGCTGCCCAGTCTCTCCTTAAAAGCCTCCAGGGATGAAGCCCCTACAACTTCTGGAGGCAACTTCTGTTCCACTGGTTAATTGTCCTGTTAGGAAGTTTAACTTCAACTCCAGGTTGCTTTTTTGCTTGATAAGTTTCCATCCATTGTTTTTGTCCTGCCTCCTGGTGCTTTGGAGAATAGGTTGCCCCCAGGGTCTTATTTGTGGAAACCTCTCAAATACTGGAACACTGCTATCACGTCGCCCCTACTCCTCCTTTCTTTAAACTAGACATACTCAGTTTCTGCAACTATTTTCCATATCTTTTAGCCTCTAACTTCCTTTAGACTGGTGGGCAGATCATGCCATCTGTATGCCACTAAAGGCCTTCTAGAACTTGCTTGACATGGACACGACCACCAGGGAAACACTGACACAGAATTGCTCTGCCTGGAGTGGCCCCATCCACGAAGGCTGCCAAGCCAAGGAAGGGAGGTCCATTGCAGGCGCACGGCACGAGCACAAGCTGTGCAAGCCCAGGAACTGCACGCTTGCCCGACGTGTGCCAGGATGTTCCCTGCCCGACTAGGCCTTACCAGTCATCTTCCAGCACCCCACGTGGAGTTTTAACAGTGCTAATGTGATGGATGAAAAAGCATGGAGGGCAGATCTGAGGATCAGCTGCTGCAAAGGGGGGGGGTTGTCTTTACATACATTTGTAAGAGCCCCCCAGGAATTAATGTGGGGAACCTGTGGGGAAACACTGCTTGTTGAGCTATGAAATGGGTCCTCTCATTGGCCGCTCACCTGATCTGAGCCCAACCACTCTGGCAGCCCTTGGCAGGGAAGAAGCTGAGGGGGCAAAGTTGCTGGCAGGCAACTCTTTCCCCACCCCTCCCCCATCTATTCTCCCTCTTCACCCTTCCACAGCCAAATCGTGGGGCTCAGCTGCACCTGCTGGGGACTCCATGGCTGCAGAGAGGTGCCAGTGTGTGTGATGCACTCCGTGCCCTCCCCATGGCCTTGTCCCTTCACAGCTGCCTGGCTGCAGAGCCTCTAGTGTGAGCAGGGGCCACTCTTTGCACCGTGGGCACTTCCTGTCTTCTCTGAGCTGGGAAAGGGACCACTGTTTTGTCTTCCAGACAAAGCTCCATGGAACTCCTGTGAGCCTCCTCAGGTGGAACTCAACTTTCATGGCTTCTGTGAGGCTCCATGCAACAAGACACAGTTCCCCAACCCACCCATGGGACAATTTGGAGACTTCTCTCCAGCCCAGGGTCGTGGGTCAATAAGGCTGAGCCTGCTTAGCTTTCAGAGCACCAACAGTTGGCCAAATGCTGACCACACAACCGGAGCTCCTTTCTCTGCAGGCCAAGAGGTGATCTTTTCCCAATATCACTTCTGCAAGAGGAGGGGGGAGAGGGGATGGAGGAAGGGGAGAAGGCCTCTTGTCCGGAGGAAGCATAAATATGACAATAGGCAAGTCACGGATGGCCCAGAATGTTTGACTGCTTACTGAAGGCTCCCTGGACAGTCCAGGCACCCCGTCCGCCTCATCTGTGGGGACAGGAGTTGTTGAGCTGTTTTCAACAAAGCTCTCGCATTAAATCAGTCTTTCTGTGTTTTAAACAAAGCTTGTAAGTACTGTTTGGAGGGCCTGGGTTGCACCAGCACTGGGCAATTCATGGGCTGTGAGCACCATCCACGTTCTGGGCTTTTCCCCTTGCAATGTGGCCAAGGACTGGAGCAGCCAGTCATGAGAGCTGCCCTCGAGGCCAGGCTCAGAACCCACATGCTTCTTTCCAGGGCACCAAACTTTGCCTCTTGCCCGAAGGGCCAGGGACCCTCGTCAGCAGGCTGGCAGGCCAGAGGAAGAGGTCAATGTTCCAGCTGAAATCAGCCTCCCCCCTACCCCATGGCCAGGCCCCAAAGCAGCAGATTCCCCAGAAGCCCCCCCCTTCTTCATTGTGGAAGCAGCTGGCTAGAACCAGGCACCACCTTTGGGCTGGCGAGGGTCCCTCCCGGCTGGGTCAGGGCATTCCTGGCCCACCCAGGAGCTCCTTCTGCCCTGAGGCAGAGCCCAGCTCCCCCCCACCTTCAAGTTCCTTCCCTCCCCCACCTGGCCGCATCACAAAGGCTGATTGTGTCACTGTGCCAGTTGTCCAAGCTGCCACCTACCAGCTTGGCAGTGGACAGGAGAGGGGAGCTCTTGGCAGCTGGGGCTCCCACATGGCTCGCTGAATGTCATTCTTTTGGGGCACCCTGAGGCAGCAAAGTCTCCCCACTTCATATCATTTTTAAGGGGATGGCTATCTTTGCTCGCTATGAAGCATTGAGAAAAGAAATCAAGGCCCTAGTGGCTGAAAATGAGGAACTGAAACAGCTGGTGCTGCTCTTACGCGAGAACCAGGAGCTCAAGTCTGCCCTTCACGACCAATTCAACGAGAGGAATCAGCCGCCCGACTTTGAATCCAGCCGTCTGGACCAACAAGGTGGCATGGGGGAGGGGAACAAGGAGGTGCCCTTGATTCCAATCGAATAAGAGCCCCTCGGGCTGCCCCCAGGCCCCAATCCAGGGCTCCCTGCACATCTATTGGTCCCATGCTGAGCTGCAGCAGTGTCCCAAGGGGTCAGGGCAGGTGGGGCAGACCTTGGCCTGGAGACCTTGGGGCTGCTCGAATGGAAGACGGGCAACACCCCGGCTCCAAAATCAAGTGCCATTCAGACCCAAAACGCAGCGGTTGGCACCTCTGGTTATCCTTGAGAGGGCACCCACAAAGGGTGAGCTGAGCTGAGAAGGATACTTTGTGAAGCCATGGAGGACAAAGAAGTCCTCTGTCCCTTGGTTTTGGCTATTCCTCAGAAGGCAGCAGAAGAATGTCCAGGAGAGCCTCACCAGCAATGATGGCCTCCGTCACCATTGGCTTCAGTCCAATGTTATCCCCACTCATCCAAGGGTGACTCAATTGGAGACCCTCCATGGATTGCCATGAGGATTTCCATGTCTCTAAGTCCCCCCCACCCAATGGTGGATGCAGACAGGGCAAAGGCCCACTTGAGGAAGCACATGCAGGGAGGCCTGGAGGCCCAGTTCTCCACCCACCCCTGCCTTCCATCAAAGAAGAAGGAGTGGGAATCCATGAAATACAATATAGGGTTATTGGGGGGAGGGTCAAGGTGTTGGGAAGGCTCAGGGCGGCTCTTTCCCCTCAGCAGTGGGAGGCTGACCCAGGCTTCCCCATTTGTCCTCCCCACAGAACCTTTAGCCAACCAGGCCTTCCTTGGCGCTTCCAACTTGGATCAATCCGAAAATTCCCAGTGTACCACCTTGCGGCTGGGCATTCGACAGCGACATCCTTCTGGCCTCACAGCCCAGCTCACCACACAATACCCTCCACCCCCTTGTACATCAGGAGCCATGGCTGCCAGGCAGAGCCCCCCCCGCTTCCAGGCCTGCTCTGCAGGTTCTGCTTCAGGTGAGTCACAGGTGCCCATTGAAGCTGGCTGAGAGAGGCGTCCACGCAGGATAAAAGCTTAGCTGTTCCAGATCCAGCACGGGATGCCTCCCCTCTGGGCATCTCAGAGGAGACAGCCTTCCTGTTCTATGTTGGGCAGAGTTTAGAGGTCCTCTGCGCAGCTGCAGCAAGGCCCAGCTGTACATCTCGCTCTGGTGGGGGATGCTGAGCTGCCCAAAGGGAGTCATGTGGTTGAGGGCACCGATAGACTCTGGGAGGACAGAAGCTGACAGTGCTCCAAAGGCTTCGGGGATTCCGCTGTTCCTCCTCCTGTAGCACTCTGCTGGGAGGGGAATTGGCCTGGTGGGCAGATATGTGCCTCTGCCGGAGCTCGTCCATCAGCCATCCTCACTGTGGCCAGGGGAGAGCTCCAGGGGCCTTGCTCCAATCTTGCCTGCAGGAGATTTGGTCGTGCAATGTGGAACCAAGCAGGGAAGGTGATGTAACTCATGGCCTAGAGAAGGTGCAAGGCCAGCCTCTTACTCACGAGACACAAAGAACAATTGTGGGTGTTGTTGCGTAATTGTATTTGTGTATGAAAGAAAGTGAAAAAGAGAGATAACAGCTCATCAGAGTTGGAAGGGACCTTATAGGTAATCTAGTCCAACCCTCTGCCCAAGTGGGAGACCCTACACCATTTCTGACAAATGGCAGTCCAATCTCTTCTTGAAAATGAGGAATGCTGGATTTGAATATAGAACATTTGTGAGGTCACGTTCCTTATCGGGGACCAAATCTTTCTCTTTGTGTAAGGGAACAGTAATTCTGTGCTTTCAATCAACAGCCATAGATGCAGTCTTCACCCAAACAAGGAACACAATCACTCCATGGGCAAACCGCGTTTCTCCTGCTACAATTGCAGCCGTCTCGTTTTTCAAAATCTTCACAGCAATTAGACCTTCTGGACAGCAGACTTTGCTTGGATGCCAACATCTCCAATTCTATTCTTTGTTGTATCTCTACATACAAATCTCAAAAATATTCCTTCTGCTGTCCCTTCACTTAAGTTTTGTCTCAAACTATTTTACCACTTTTATTTTTAATCCTATTGATTCTTGCAGAGGCTCCCTGTTTAGTCTCTTTGCCTACTTCTGAAACAAGTTGTTTTTCTATTAAAATGTTGTATTTTTTCTTCTTTTTATAATCTTAACCATTTATTTATCTTTTTTATGACATTTTTGCACTCTGTCTTTCTATATGCACTATATATTTCTCATTCTCCATTTCTGTAGCAATCATTTCCATATTCAATTTTCTCTTATGCAGAATCTCTTCCATTTCACATTGTTCCTTCAAGCACCCTTTTTGGAGTAAGCCCACATCCTTTGCTGGCATCATTTGGAAAGATGCATCATTCCCCGTCCTCTTTTCTGACATCCACCTTCATTCAGTCACTGTCTATGGAGATTGTCATGGCTGTCCCAAAGGGGCTTTGTGCCATGAATTTATGGTTGTTTTGTTTCCCCAATGTGCGGATCTGCACATGGCTCGTTGCATGCCACTGCCTGTGCCACATTGCTCAGTTTGTGACTGGGTGTTCTATCCATGGGGTGGACAAGGTTTTACTTTAGTGTATTCTTGGGTTGGAGTGTGCACATATTGTTGTGTTGGCTGAAGGTCCTCCTGAGCTTTTCTGACATTCCTGCAATGAATGGAATGACAACGTTGCTTCGTTTGTTCTTCTCTTCATTCAATAGTTGGAAAATTCATGGCTCTTCTGTTATGACAGGGTGGCAGCCACTAAAACAAGAGCTGCTCTCTGTGCTGTGACTGGATTGTTTAAACTGCCCCTCCCCAATTTGGTTAAATATTTAAAGAGGTTATAATATGGTCATAATTTCGGAGACATCAGCCCTGCTCCACAAATAGGTGCCCTCACTGGAAGATGCTGTCTGATCAATCCAACCTTGGGAATAGACCAGATGCTTGGGGAAGGGGAGAGTAGGTAGGCCTGGCAATCTTAATCTGAGTGATGATGATGATGATGATGATGATGATGATGATGATGATGATGATATTATCGATTCAGTCATGTCCGACTCTTGGCGATTCTAAGGGTCAGGTGGTCTCTCCACATCTCCTGATCTTGCACTGCCTCTTTGAGTTGTTCTATGCTCTGGCTGGTGTCAGCTTTGGCCGCCTGGTTCTCTTTTACCCCTAACTCTTCCCAGCACAGTCGCTTTCTCTCATGAACTCCTCCATAGGATGTGGCCAAAGTAAGTGAGACCCAGTTTCAGGGTTTTGCCTTCCTGTGACATTATGCAGTCTAGTATTTGCTACCTTTGCTGTCCAAGGAATAAGCCTTTGACCCCTATTCACATTAATTCCAGGGTTACGTATAAAGCATTGCTTGCAAATCAGGGGGATTTTGTTTCATACTAAAGAGTAGCCGAGTGGGCTGAAATAAGGTGTTGGGGGTGGGGAGAATGAACTTTGTGGCTGTTTTGCAAAAGAGAAACATGCAAGAAACCTGAATGGGGAGAAGTTGCAATGGACTTTGCCTGCTCCGATATCTAGGCTGGCATTTCTCAACCTTAAAGCTGCTGAAGTTGAGAAATCCTTCCTTGGATTCAGGGCAGCTATCTTGGATCTGATAGCCCTCTTCTTGTTTGAAGCATGTCCTTGAAGAAGCCTCTGCGCAAAGATCCCGGCAGATGCTCTTTCCCAGTGGAAGGCCACTCAAACACTTCCTGCACCCATTATTTGGTTTAATAGCCAAAGGACTCTTCCTTTATCATTCATGGGGTCAGAACATGAGAAAGCTGCCAGCGGGCTAAAGAGGCCAGAAGTGGAGATTGGACTCCACCTTCCCAACAGCTGCCAACAGCTGTATAGGGATCTGTGTGAAGAGCTTAGGACCGAATCCCTTGGAAACAAGCTGGTTGGAGGAGGAGCATTCAAAGGAGGAAGAGGAGGAGACAGGATGGACCTGGCCCATTACTGACCTGTCTCTCTCTTCGTTAACACCACAGAGAAACTGTACACCTGATACTTACTTATCAAATAAGCAGAAAGAAGAACAAATTCTTCCTTTAACAACAAAGAATGGCTTTGTACCACAGCAGGAGTCTCCAAATTTGGCAACTTTAAAATTTCATCACTGGTGCTTCATGACTGGAGGTTTTGAAAAAGAGACTAGACAGCCACCTGTCTGAAATGACATAGGGTCTCCTGCTGGAGCAGGGGATTGGACTAGAAGTCCTCCGAGGTCCCTTCCAGGTCTATTTGATTGAGTTTCTTGTGAACTTCAACATAGCTGGCTGGGGAATTCTGGGAATTGAAGTCCACAAATTATAAAGTTGCCAAGTTTGGAGATCCTTGTAGCAGAGTACTGAATAAGTGAAGACAAGATAAAGGAAGGGAAATTCTTTTCAGCATTGCTAGACCTGAAACCCACCCGTGAGCTCATGAATGGAAAAATGGAAGCTTTGGGTTGGCGGAAGATGTTTAAACTGCTCTTTCTATTCAGCTATTTATACAACTCGAGGTCAGCCCAAAACCAGGTTCTAGTTTAATTTATTCATGTGACATTTTGATATTTTTGAATTTGATGTTTTTGAATTAAGAAATATTAGCAATAGAAACACACACCCCGTTGCAGTAGTGGGTGACCTCCATTTCGGGCGGCCTGGACAGATGACAAAAACGTGGCATTCTGGACAATCTGGGCAGCAAAATAAGGGCACTTTCCTTTGGGGATGGAGGTTTGCTTTACCAGCAGGTGGTCTTTATTGCAGATTAATGTTGTTTAAAAGGACCAAACCACCAATGGGTTGATTAAGTATCAGTCCACAGGGAAGAGGACAGGTAAAAGAATGAACTCTGGGCTTGTTCAGGCAATGATAGTCACCAATAACTGCTTATAGAATTATTGTTTGAGATCATGCACTTTATATGCTGATTTATACAGTTTACTAACCTGAATTCTGAGGAACCCATGGCAATATACAAATATCAAAGATTAGAGACTGGATCTCTGCTATGGATTTATGGTATTTGCACATATGGGATTTGCACATTGGGATTTGCAAGTCCAGAGCCATGCCAGCCGGCAGGCTCCCTAAATTCACCTCTCAAGATCAGAGTTGGCACCCCAGGGCCTCAGGGCCTGAAGGGTTGACTGTTACTTCCCCCCCTCATCCTCAACAATGGGGTTTTAACCTGGATGGAGGCTTGGGTACACAAAAGGATCCTGGAGCCCCTGAGGCAGATAAGCAAGGCTGGATTTAAAAGCGAGTAGTAATCTACAAAGGACCATGACTCTTCTTAGACCTCCCTCAGGCCTCCTGAAGTTTAGAGGTCAGGCTGACCAAGGCAACGTCTGAGCGTAGGCTCCACTCTGGATGGAGGCATCTAGAGGTCCATCTCTCCCTTTGGAGACCCCCTCGGCCGTACAGGAAGGATGTGGCCGTGGGTGAGACTGTCAAAATAAGTGTTGGTCTCTCCAGCTTGCATTGCCCAGTTGTTTAAGTCCCCCTTGAGTTATAGATACGAATTGCTTCCAAATTTAATTTATTTGATTTAATGTGACTACCAGAATCTTCCTGCCATATTAAATTGAATAAATTAAATTAAATGACAGGTTTTAGATTCTTTATTTCAAGTCTATTATACCAGTTTTTTGAGTTATCATAAACCACTTTTGGGAGATAGATTTGGGTTAATTTATAACTGTGCATATAAACAGTCCTAATTTTTTTAACTTAGAGTTAAATTACAACATGCATGTGCTAAACAGACAAAATGGAATTTAAAAGAAGGTGAACAAAATTTCATCTTTGACAGGAAGATAAAACAAGTCCAGACAACAAACACAATATTATTGTGTGCCAATTAAGATGACATGGTTTGCATAAGAACGGGCCCAGCCTTCGTGGAATTATGTTCTGCCATATATGTAGCCCATTTTATTTATTTGCCATTTTTGTAACCCACCCCAACCAACCCGGATTCTAGTTGGCAGTTTACAGTTAAAACCCTAATACATAAAGTCTTTCCAAGACAAGACAAACCAGGGTCTGAACATCCCCTGGAGTAACACTTTTAAAACCAGACCCCAAAATGTAGGAGGAAGGAGAGGGCAGGGCCACCACTGAGGAGGCCCCCCTGGCTCAAGAGGTCCCCTCTGGGGGAAGGTCCTGGCTGGGCTGATTCTGCCTCGGCAACCCATCCTGAGCCAGAGCAGCCCTGCGGAGGTCTTTTAAAATGGCGGCTGCCATCTTGGCTGCATTTCTCCCTCCACTGCCAGGCCTGCAGGACAAGCATCTCCTGAACTGGGCAGGACAGAAGGGGCCTCACTTAAGTCCACTCAGCCTGCCCTAGGCCTTGCTCCAATACACTAATCCTGGTTAGCATTGAACTTATTGGGGGGGAGGGGGGAGCAGAGGCTGGCTTAACATAGTTTGCAAGTCCAGCCTCTGGCATCTTCAATCGATTGTGGAAGCCTAACCCTGGACCTCAAGCCTCTTGTGTGAGCAGAAACTGTTATGTTCGCATAGAGAGACAAGACGCAGAGTGCTTCAGCTCTTATTTATTGTGACTTTCAGCTCAGAACGGACCGGAATGGCTCAGCCACGGCAGCTATTTATAGCTGGCTGCCGCAGCTGCCAGCCAATCAGAGTGCAGGGTTTTCCCGCACTTTTACAACCAATGATTTCAAACACTTTACTTCAATAACCAATCATTTCAAATTCTACATACATAACACCCCTCCCCACTAGGTTTGGTCCATACTCAAACCCCATCTATCTAATATACTGTTGTAAATAGGTGGGGCTCTTAGGGGTACGTTTAGACCTGCGTGGTTCTGGAGTTTTAGGAATCTCACATTGTGATGAAGGAAATGTATCTGCCAACATTCCCTTATTAGGGCTTCTTGTACTGTTAGAACCTGTTTGGTTACCCCAACCTGGTCTCTCCTGCCAATCCATTTCCAACCCTGTGTTATCCTCTAAGTCTGGTAATGAAGTGCAACTTTCCATTTGTGAAAATTGTTGCTGGCACTGTGACAGGTTTTGGGGTTGTTCCTGTCGTGTTAGCTCGTTACACATGGGGTTGATTCCTACTTGCTCACTACCTCCATTATCTCCCCCTTCCCCCCTAGGAAAGGCTGAGGGTAGGAGGTCCAGAGAGGGGCATGTGTGAAAGTCCATAGGCTTTCTGGACCGTAATTGGTCTATGTGCCTACTCCATAAAACACCATCCTCGGTTTGAACCATGTAAGACTTTGGCCTGTAACCTGGGTTATTTCTGCAGGGATCCATAAGGGTTCACCCAGAAGGTTTTTAGCATAAACAGGATCGCCAACGGAAAAACAGTGAGTTTTGCTAGTGGAATCTAATGGTGCGTTGGGTGCGTAAGTGGGGTGAAGACGGTCCAGTGTAGACCTGAGTTTTCTACCCATCAAAAGCTCGGCAGGGGTTAAATTAGTGGATGGGTTAGGAGTTATGTGCTGGATACTGAGTAGTTTTTCAACTTTTTCAGTAATGTCCCCTGGACCCATTTGTAGGAGCTTCTCTTTAGTGAAGCGCACCATGCGTTCAGCCCAGCCGTTAGTCGAAGGATGCCCAGGGGCTGTAAGGGTGTGTCTGATACCCTGTTGTGCTAAATATGATTCAAATAGGTTAGCAGTATATTGAGGGCCATTGTCAGAAACAAGCACATCAGGTAGCCCGTGCATTACAAAAAGTTTCTTAAGCTGTTTGATAACAGCCTCTGCTGTGGTGGATGACATGGGAATAACCTCTAACCATCTGGAGTATGCATCTACCACAATGAGAAAGGTGTGTCCTCTGGTAGGGCCAGCAAAACCAATATGAATCCTGGACCAGGGGCCCATAGGACATTCCCATTCCTGTATGGGGGCAATAGGTGGGGCAGGCCTTGTTTCCTGACAATTTGGACAAGATGCAACCCAGTTTTCAACCATTTTGTCAATACCTGGCCACCATACATAACTCCTGGCCAATCCCTTCATTCTGACAATTCCCAGATGACCCTCATGTAACATTTCCAAAACCTCTTTCTGCAGTTTTGCAGGAATAACTACCCTGTTACCCCACAATATACATCCCCTTAAAACAGACAGTTCTGTTCGTCTTGATTTGAAAGGTTGAGAGACCTGAGGTAGATCCTGTAGTGGCCAACCTTTTTTAATCCAACCCACAATAGCAGCCAACAAACTGTCTTTGGCTGTTTCTCTTGCGATTTCTGCAGCATGGACTGGAAGCTTGGCAATAGTCTCTAGAAAAAAAGTGTAAGTTTCAGGAGCAGGGTCCTCAGTGTGCAAAGGAAGTGGGCAGCGACTCAAAGCGTCTGCGTGCCCAATGTTTTTTCCAGGTCTATGGACAAGTTTATATGAATAAGCAGCAAGGAATTCAGTCCATCTCATCATTCTGGGCAACAGAATGATTGGCGTTGGTCTGTCGCCGCCACAATCCCCCAGAAGTGGTTTGTGATCTGTGACAATGGTGAATCTTCTTCCATACACGTATTCGTGGAACTTCTTGACTGCTGCAATGATTGCCAATGCTTCTTTGTCCAGCTGACTGTAGTTTCTCTCTGCTTTAGTCAGTGTGCGAGTAAAGGCAATAGGAGCTTCCCTGCCACTGGGAAGCATGTGGCTCAACACTCCCCCCACTCCAAAAGGGGATGCATCACAAGTTAACACTACAGGTAAATTCTCAGAAAACTGTATCAATACACACTCAGAAGTGATTTGTCTCTTGATATTGTTAAATGCTGCTTCTTCTTTTCAGCCCCAGACCCACGCAGATTTTTTATCCAATAATCTATGTAAGGGTTCCGCAGTGGTTGCTTTCTGAGGTAGAAACATATGGTAGAAATTAATGAGTCCCAGGAATGCCTGCAAGTCAGTTTTGCATTTTGGTCTGGGGGCTTCTTTGATTGCCTGGACTTTGGCTTCTGTAGGGTGGATGCCATGTTTATCAATCATATAGCCCAAAAATTCTACTTTGTCAGTCCTAAGTGTACATTTTTCTTTTTTGACTTTTAACCCTGCTTTTTTAAACCTGGTGAGAACTTCTCTAAGTTTCTCATGTAACTGAGTGTCATTTTCAGCAGAGATTAAAACGTCATCAAAATAAGGCACCACCCCAGCATCCTTTCCATAAGGCTTTGAAATATACCTGGTGCCACACTTACTCCAAATTGTAACCTCTTGCATTTGAATGCACCCCGATGGGTTACAATGGTTTGCGCTTCTGCAGTTGTCTTGTCTACTGTTAACTGCTGGTACACTTGGGCAAGGTCCAGCTTGGCGAAAACAGTGCCCCCGCCCAGAGAGTGCAATAAATGGTGAACCACTGGGACCGGATATGCGCTCTGTTGTAACATATGGTTCAATGTCCCCTTGTAATCCCTGCAGATTCTCACTGTACCGTCAGCCTTGACTGGCGTGACTATGGGTGTCTCCCACCTGGAGTGATCTGTGGCCTCCAATACCCCTTGGGCTATCAATTTATCCAATTGTTCATCGATTTTTTCTTTCAAAGCAAAAGGTACTCGCCTGGGTTTTAAACGGATTGGCTGCACCTTGGGATCTAGATTGAAAGTGATAGGGATCCCCAAGTACTTGCCTAATCCGTTGCTGAAGACCTCTGGAAATTCAGACTTCAACGACTCCTCCCATTCAGTGTAGCTCACATGGTTGATGCCAGTCACTTCGATACCCAGAGGGTTGAACCACTCCAGTCCCAGCAAACTTGGGCGATCTTTGTCCACGATGGTCAGTGGTAGGCATTTGGTGTGGTTTTTGAATTTCACGTTGAATTTCCTTGTTCCAACTACTGGAATCTTGTTCCCTTGGTAGTCTGTGAGTGTTAGTGCTTGCTTTTTGAAGTGAGTCTTTTGTATATTAGGTATTAGTCTCTGGATGGTGTCCCATGACACCATAGATAGGTATGAACCTGAGTCCACCTCCATTTGACAAGGTCTTCCCTCGATAAGTACCTTGACATGCACCTTCCTATTGTTCAATGAAGAGGAATGACCAATAGTTACTGTTTGATGAGTTTTGTTTTTCCCGCTTGCTTCTGTGCTGCGCCCCATTTTCTTGCTGGCGTTGTTTGGTTTGACTTCTCTTTCTTTGTTGTTTGAAGCAAACTTCCTTCTGTGTGGGGGAGTTCTAGATGATTTGCAGACTCTTGCAATGTGCCCTCTTTTTTCGCAGCGGAGGCAAATGGCGTCCAAGAACTTGCATTCAGTGCGGGGGTGGTTTCCCCCACAACCTATGCAATGGAACCCTCGCCTCTTTTTTTCCAAGTTGTTCTGTTTCTGCTCCATTGTGAGTCTGTTATTCTCTTCTTCCTCTCCGCTGTATTCTGACCCAGATTCAAGCTCATCAAAATGTGTAGTTGTGGTCTTTTCACTCTCAGAATGGGACGATGTTTTGCTCATCTTCCTCATTGTGGCAGCTGAATTCTTTGTAGCTTCTGCTGAGATTGCTTCATCGATGGCTTCCTTCAGCGTAATTTTTGGTTTCATGAGTAATTTGCTCTGTAAAACTTTGTCTTTCAGGCCTAATACAAAACGATCGCGCATAGCCTCCTCTATCACACTGAATTCGCAGGCACCCCCAATATTCCTTAGACTTGCCATGAAGTCACTGATGCTTTCATCATCACCCTGATTGCGGCGGTAAAACTCATGCCTTCTAATGAGGCACGATACTTGGGGCGTGTAGTGTGCCCTCAAGAGTCTTTCCAGGTCAGCCCATGCCATTACCTTCACGTCTGCTGGAGCTGCCAATGCCTTGGCCATCTTGAATACTGCTGGACCGCAGTACGTTAGAAAAACCGCTCTCTTCCGTTGCTCAGAAATCGAAGCCAAGTCGTTTCCTTCTAAAAACATCTGAAAACGATCTGCATACGACTCCCAGTCTTCGTTCTTCGGATCGAACGGGGCTGGGTGGATGTTCAGTGCAGCCATCTCGCTCTTCTCTGTTCCGCGTTGCCTTCTCCTTGGGGAAATCCCACCTTCGTCATCAGTGTTATGTTCGCATAGAGAGACAAGACGCGGAGTGCTTCAGCTCTTATTTATTGTGACTTTCAGCTCAGAACGGACCCGAATGGCTCAGCCGCGGCAGCTATTTATAGCCGGCTGCGCGGCTGCCAGCCAATCAGAGCGCAGGGTTTTCCCGCACTTTTACAACCAATGATTTCAAACGCTTTACTTCAATAACCAATCATTTCAAACTCTGCATACATAACAGAAACGTACCTCCAGTGGCTGACAGATGGACCATTCCTGCTTTTGACTGAGCTTTCTCTCTCTTTCCCACCCCTGGCCTGTTCCAGCTGCGGGAGGCGACCCGGGGCTGGTCTGTTTTTCTTCCAGCTTTGCTATTACAAAAGAATATGTCAATTCAGTAGACAAACAAGGTTAGAAAGGGGATAGCAGGGTATATAGCTGGGGAGGGCTTCCCAAGAACAGTCCTTGGCTACCCTCCCCACAATCAGTGACCAGATAATATCAATTAGGTTTTGTGGAAAAACCTTTAATAGGATGACCATTTTAGTTCATGCTCCAAACACCAATGCAGAAAATGATTATTTATTTATATAAAAGGTTTCTAGTGGCTCCCATTTAAGCAACTCTGGGCAACTTGCAGTAAAAGTGAAACCAATAAACAAAAAATATATATGCAATAACAAGAACAGTGAAACAAAACCACAAAAATCCATCATCAAATCCCACCCCTTTGGCCCACCCCATAACAGGCTCAGCTGCCCCCTTCCATACTTTCTCCCACACCCCAGGGGAAAAATGGGTCTTAATGGCCTTCGGAAAGGCAAGAAAAGGACTGGGAAAGGTGTTTCATTATCAACTGGAGATGGACAGAACATGTAGGGGAGATGCAGGCTTATGCCTGGTGACCGGAATGTTAAAGAAAGATGGAGGATGAAAATGTGGTTGGATTCTATGGCTCAAAGGAGCCTGCAATGCACCAGGAAGAGGACTTATCCACTGCTGCCATTCCAGAGATTTCTTCCAACAACCCTAATGGTGGCCTGTGAACATGGATGCCACCTGATGGAGCACAAATGGATGCCAGGTGCTGCCTGTGGAACAGATCACAAGCTGCTCTGAATTAAGTTGACAAGAAGAAAACCAGCCAGCTTCCATGATATGAACCTGAACATGGACCCGCCAGCTCAGGTCTAGTGAAGAGAAAGACCAGGGCTGACATGATAGTGGAAAGGGCTTCCTCCAGAAGTTCTGAGTGCTCCATCCCTGGATATTTTCAAGAAGAGTTTGGACGGCCATTTGTTCCAAATGGTATAAGGCACGAGTGTCAAACTAGCGGCGTCACATTGCTGCCACATGGTGCATTGCAACGTTCTCCCCCTTCGCGGAGCTGTGATGAGCATGGCCTGCACATGACTTGCCAGCCCGCAGGCTGCCAGTTTGACACCCCTGTTATAAGGTCTCCCACTTAAGCAGGAGTTTGGACTAGAAGACCTCCAAGGTCCCTTCCAATTCTGTTGTTCTGTTAATCTCTGTGAAGTCCTGGAACTCTTCAATAGAGAAGCAGAGGAACTGTAGAAGGAAGTCAAAGGAAATGGCTAAGGAGGAATGTGGTAGGAGACTGCCAAAGATGGAGAAACAGAAGAAAGCAAAGTGGATGTCGGAAGAACCCATGGAAATCACCAAGAAGAGAAAAGAGCAGAAGCCAAAGCGAGGAAAGACAGAAATCTTAAGAAGGAGCTTCACAGAGTTTCAGAGAGCGATTGGAAGAGACCAAACACAGTGTTACGACTCCTGTAAAGACACCCAGGACAGCAACAGAAGGGACGCCTTTCAAAAGGTCTCGGAACGCAGAAGGGGCTTCCAACTTCAAACTGGCGGCTAAAGGACACCGAGGGACCGATAGTCGGCGGCTGAAGTTGATCCAAGGAAGAGGGAAGGGATTCAGCCTGAACCCCCGAGTGGCAGAGAGGTCAGCACCCAAGAGGCCTCAGGAGAACACAGCATCTCATTGTTCTCATGAGAAACTTACCTACAGGTCAACAATGCATAGTCTGGACAGAATAGGAAAAACAGACTGGATCCAGGTTGGCAAAGGCTGGGTGTGCTTCCCTTATTTTTTCAGCCGTGTACTAAATATATTAAGGGAAGCTAGGTTGGAAGAAGATACGTGTGGTTTTGAAATTGGAGGAAGGAACATCAATATGCTATGCTGATGATGACACTGCCTAGACAGTGAAAAATGCAAAAGATTGGCAAGCTCTAATAATAAAAGTCAAGGAGCAGAGGGAAAAATGAGATTAAAATTAAATATAAAGAAGACCAGATTAATGACAACAGGCACAACCTTAGAACCAGCAATGAAGCTATCAGGAATGTAAAAGGCTTGTGCCTTTTAGTGCCAACCATGAACAGTAAAGCAAGAAGCCTTTGAGACATACCCGGCGAAGGAACCCTTGCTGGGGGGTCCACACGGCTCTTGGAGGGACCTGCACTTCCAAAGATCAGAATCATGGAAGCCCTGGAGTCCCCTTTGTGCTCGAGGGAAGCCAGACTACCTTCCGGAGGGAAAAGGATCAGCAGTGGGATCCTACCTGTTCCACTACCGGTTCGGGGTTCGCACGCACACTCAACGCATGCACACCTAATGCACGTGCGCAGCTTTCCCCACACCAGCTGAGGCCTGCAGCACCAATCAGCTGAGAGGATGAAGAAGAGACAAGCGCAGGGGCGGTGGGAGGGTCGATCCTGCGCTTTTCTTTCTCCTCTCGGCTGATGTTGGAGGCTTTTTTTACAGGCCGAACCGGTAGCTTTAAAATGCAAATGAAACAAAGGGGGGTTTCAGATGCCAGAGATAAAACGTGGGCTCATCTAGAGGCAGAGTTGCCAGCTGGAGCAAGACTTTTGCTGCAAGTGGTGGTGCCTCTGCGCACCCAGGCCGAGGAACGGCGAGAAGCGTTCCCTCTCTTTCCAAGATGGGTGGCACACTTTGCAGGTGCACACACTATGCTCCTCAGGTCCGTTCTCCCGGGGCCTCATTCCCACAGCCACACCTGTTTTTCTGCCCAAGGATGGATTCTTGGCACTGGTGCACTCAGTCCGGGAGCATCGCCAGCTGCCTCCAGCTTGACCGACTTGTGTGCACATCGCACCCTGCCCTCCAGGCACTGTGGCCATCAGGGGTCTCATTTGGCCACTGTTTGGAAAGAGGCTGTGCCAGGAGGGCTCTGCCCACCACTGCTGCGCCCTGCGCTAAAGCCTGGGTACCAGTCACAGCTGGGATGCCAGGGCTCAGATTTTCCCCTGAAAGTCTGAAGGTTTTGTGCCAGCGAACGAGGCAGCAGCCCAGCCAGCAGCTTCCAGCCTTTTAGGGGCAGGTTGCCCAGGGCTGGAGGGAGCAGAAAAGGGGGGCTCCCAACATCATTCTGCCCCCTCTGCACAGAGCTCCTTTGGGAGGGTGCATGTGTGTGTGGGGGGGGCCACATCTCTCCATTTAATGAAGTAAATCAGGTTCTGACTGAGAACAGCTGAGGAAACGCCACCTGGGCATGGTGTTAGCAGAAAAGAGGAGGGTGTCCAGGTGGCTCTGCAGAAGGGAGCCAAGCCTGTGTCCAGGGTGGCAGGTGGGTGTCCAGCAGAACAAGCAGGGAGAGGGCACAAGATGCAGGGCTGGAGGGGGAGGCAGGTGATGGGTAGGGACAGGATCAGGAGGCAGCCTTCCCTTCCTTGAAAGCATCAGGGAAGATCCTGAGGCCTGCGGGGAGCCAGTGGGACCCCTACCCTGCCCTGCCAGCGCTCATTCAGCAGACACTCTCTCTGTTCTTTGCAGCTAGTGGCACTTCCAGCCCGAAGTTCGCCGCCCCAGCCAGTCCTCCCACCTCCCTCCACCCCTCTGGCTCCCGTGGCTACTGCCACGAGTGTGCCTTCCCATGGCACCCACACCGGCCCCCTTCACCCCCGGCCTTTGCCAGCAGCACCCCCTCACCTTTCCTGCCCTGCTGGCCCCAGCCCAGCCTTCAGAGCTTTCCTGTGGCACCTGGTTCTAGCACCCATGTGATCCCTACTGCCTTCCAGGCTTTTGGCTTTGGCCACGCAGGCACCACACCTGCCCAGCCTCTGCTGCCGCTTGCCTTTTGGATGGGGCCAGATGGTGTGGCGGGTGGAGGTGGCCCTTTGGTCGCTGCTCCGGTCCAGAGCACCCTTCTGCCTGTGGCACAGGGCAGCCAGCCCCCTGCTGCCCTGCCGCAGCCCCCCACACCTTCTCCCGGCCCGACTCCCCCACCTGAGATTGGGAAAGGCGAGTCCCCAGCTCCGGAGGAAGCCCTGCAGCCCCCGCAGGTGAAGGAGAGCAGCGGCTCTGTCCAGCGAGAGGGTGCCGCCGACAGCCGCAACAGCACCATTGGCACTGGAGAGACAGGTGAGAGTGGCAGGGGGAGGTTGGAGAGTGTGGGACCCTTTGCCCGGAGACCCTGCCCAGGCCAGAGGAGGAGGAGAAGGGGGTGGGTGGAGGGGCACAAAAGGACTCTGCAATGCTCACAGCCATGCAACTCCATAGAGGCTAAGAATTTTGGCCAGGCCAACAAGCTGAGATGGACGCAACATACTTCCAAGTTCTTCCATTAAATTTCAGATGGAATTAAAAGGAAAGCAGAATAGGGGGTTCCAAGCTCCATTTCCCAGAGTGTCCCACCCAGGTCTCTGCCCCCTTGACCTGGCCTGGCTGGCTCAGCCTTCTCATGCCCAGACACCAAGTGGTGGTCCCACTGTGTCCTCATCCGTGGCTCTGGCTCAATGCAGCCCCCAACTGGCCCTGGTTCCTTTCACCTGGCCAGGGTGAGGTCATCCTGAGCCTGCCTCCCTGCCAGCCCCCATTGGGGACCCCCACCCTGCTTTGGAGCATAGAAATAGATCGAGCAGGGGGGAACCTGCCCCCCCAGCATTGCTGACTGCTAGGTCTCCGTGTATTCCCCTCTCCCCCAATGCTGACCAGGCTCTGGGAGGGGGTGACTCCTGGTCCCCGAGAGAGAAGCCAGCCTATCTTTAGCCACCTGTGGGGGGCGGGGATGCTGGGGGTGGGGCTGCAAAGGCTGCTGCTGATTGGCATTCTCTTGCAGAAGCCAACAAGCAGGAGCGCATTGTGGGTGAGGTCGCCTTTCAGCTGGACCGCCGCATCCTCTCCAGCATCTTCCCTGACCGACTCCGCCTCTATGGCTTCACCGTTCGCAACATCCCTGAGAAAATCTCACAGGTGAAGCGACCCACTCTTGCGGCCTGTCCCTACCCTGGGAGGGTATCTTTGGGGCAGGAGGAGATGCTTTCTGCCCTATGGGGTGTGACTGGCTCACGGCTGAGGCCCCTCAGTCATGGCAGCCACATGACACCCTCCCCCAGACTCCACCTGGAGTGATCCTTGGGTTTTACATGGGGAAAGCATTCCCCCTCCCAGCTTCTATGGTAGTCAGGAAGGGGCAGGGTAGGTCAGGTAGTTTGCCCCTCATGGCTGGACTCCACCATGCCCGGCCCACAGAGGCTGCTTTGCCGCACTCCCTCTGAAGGGGGGCAGCGCTGGCTCTCTCCCATCCTGGTTCCTGGGCTGTCCTCCCTTTGAGGTCCCCAAGTGAAGCTCAGGGACCCCAGGATGGGTAACTTGCCCCCCTGCCCTTCTCATGCTCCCCATCTCTCCCCAGAGAGAAAAGGACCCCTTCCTGCAGCTGAGCCCGGAGCAGTCCGAGGCCATCATGGAGCGCTACAACAGCATCATGGACTCCCTGAAGCCCCTGGGCTATGACCCCAGGGTCCACCCGAGCCTGACGGAGCGCACGGTGAACACCTTCGGCATCCTTCGTGAGCGGCCCGAAACCTCCAGCCCCGAGGCAGCTGCCTACGGTAACCTTCAGCACTTGGAGGAGGTGGTGAAGAGTGTGGTCCCTGCTGAGATGCTCGAGGACTGCCTGCTGCTGCTGAACTGCCTCCAGAAGCTCTCGCAGGAGGACGGGAAACCCCTCTTCATCTGGTGACCCCCCTCCCCTTATTGTGCACCCCCATTAAAGGCAATAAAGGTCTAGAAAGGACTGACTGCCGTGTCACCCTCTCTGTCCGGAGCCCAGGCATCTGTACCCCTGCCAAGCTCCTGATGGTCGATGCCAGGCCACCCTGGGGGAAAACCTGGACCTTCCTGGGGGGAGGGCTCTGGAGGATGCAGGGAGTCCCTGAAGCGAGGTGTGGGGCCAGAAAAAAGCCCCCCCATCCCGTTTAAGACAGGGAGCTTGGATTAAACATTAACAAATCCCAGGGCAGGAAGATTGCGGTGACATAGATGTGATGTAAAGTAGACCAAGGAATGTTTGATAAGAATTTGGACAGCTGCATCCTGTGTTATATGTAGATACCCAGTTTATAAAAGACAATGGAATTAAACATAATTAATGGGGTTGGAGGATTTGCATATTTTCACTTTCAGGCGTTTCCTAAAAAAAAAATAGGTTGGTTTTGTGCCATCAAGTCATTGTCATCTCTTCATGGCCACCTCAAGTTTCTCCGTGACCACCAGCCTTCCCTCTGGTCTTTAGATCTGGTCAGCCCTGCAAAGGAGCCCAGAGGCCTTGTTGCTGGTCACCCCTTCTTTTCTGGCCTTGCCCAGCATTAGAGGCACGCCTGAGAGAGGGGCCTCCCCCTCCTGGATCTGATGGAGGAGAATTCTGGTCTGGTCAGTTTTGTTTCAGGGACATCCTTGGCGGGTTTGTCTGATGTCTTGGCAGTCCCCTGGCATTCAGAGGGGCCTTCTCCGGCCCCCAAGTTCAAATGGATCAGTGCTTTTCATCTCCTGTTCGAATCTTTGCTCCTTTGTCTGCTAGGAGGCTTTTCCAATGGGTCATTCTCCAGATTTGCTACTAGACCTTGACTGCTGCTTCTTCTGTCGCTTGCCGTATCTCAGCAGTTGGTTCTGGTAGCCTTTTGAATTGGAGATGGCCAGAGGGGTGGTCTCCCTTTGTCATGTGGGACTTAGAGTTTCTTGGGAATAGGCAGCGTCTCCTAAGGCATCATGGATGCTGACATCTCTGCTGCTTCACCTTTCAGTACAGATAGTCCTTGGCTTACAACCACATTGGAGCCTGCCCTGCACTCTGGCGGCTACCCTTTGCTATCTTCTACCCCTGGCTGCTGGCCGAGGCACTGGCTGAAAGGGCAGGCCTGCCTCCACCCTCACCCCTTGAGCTGCTGGTGCTCTCCAGCCTTGCCTGACGATGGAGGGAGCCTCACCTTGCCTCATCCTCCCACTCTCTCTTCTCTGGTGGGGCCTGGCAAGCTCCCTTTGGCAGATGAGGCTCTGCACTGACCACAGGAAGGCTGAGGTTGTAGGCTCACCCAGCAGGGTATCATGCCCCCGTTGGAGCCTGAATCTGCAGAGGAAAACAAGCAGGAGCTGGAGCTGACAGAGATCAAGGGGGCAGCTTTTTGGCTTCGGAGGAATGTGGGGAGGAGCAGGCTGAGTCAGGCCAAGCCCTTTCAGGATTGGGATGGCTTGTAGGCAGGGAGGAACAGGGGCAGGATGACCAAGAGAGGCTATGCAGTGGACATGAGGAGCGACAGAGCTCAGGTGATGAGCAAGGATCATCCCCTCCTGATCCCTGAGCCTGGAGAGGCGAGAGAAGGCGGGAACAGTGCAGGCTGACTCAACAACTCGGGAGGAGAGCACCCCGCCCCTCTTCACAAGGCACACCTGGAGACTGAGACTTAAGGAGATGCTGTGGGAAGGGGTATTTGTTGGGAAGAAACACTGAATTCATGGAGTGTTGTGTGCTGTTGCCTTCGTTTGGAGTTTTCTGGATTTCTGGCTTTATTTCTTGCTTCCTGGATTAGTTGCCTTGTTCCTTTGCTTGCTGGACTCATTGACTTATCCCCATGCCTTGCTGGATTTCTTGTTTTGCAGCCATTGTGCTCATAGCGTTGTGCTGGACTACTTACAGTCAGAGGCTGCTGGAGGTGTGTGTGTGATCACTTCGCTGAGGGACTTGCCATAAACATGGGAGCGTTTGGGGGAAAGTTGGAGCAATAAAGGAGCAGTTTGAACTATCAGCTGACTGTGTCACCTCTGTGCCTTGCCCTCGGTCATCACATGGGATCTGTGACAATTCACTGTGGCCAAGCTCACCATGGTCAAGCTGCCTCATTCCATGCCCTGGCAGCAAACATATGCTCCTCCCCCCCCATGAGAACAACCCTGTGAAGTTGGACTGTTCTGCAGGAGAGCAACTGGGCCAAAGTCACTCAGTTAGTTTTCTTTTTAAAATTTTTATTTTATTTTTTAAGACAAACATAAACAAACAAATACATAAAAAACATAGAACCATCTTCCAGTGTACAGTGTGTCAGTTGGTTACACATCATTTGTGCTATCCTTTCATAGTCATCACTCACAATTTATATAAATTCTCATATTATCAATCTAACATATGCTTATATATTTATCAGTTATTAATCATTCATGACTAATCTATTTCATCATTTAATACGAGATATTCAAACTTTCATTGTAAGATTTGTATTACACTTTCACCCAATGGTTATGTATGTTTATATTATAATTAATATCAATCTGTTAAATATCTGTTGTAAAATTTCCTAATCTATTACATTACCATGTCTTATTATCCAACCATTGATAAAACAAATCCCATATCAGATAAAGTTGTTTATCTTCTTGTTCTCTAATTTTAAATGTCAATTTACTCATTCCAGCACAGTCCATAATTTTCTTGATAACTTCCTCCTGCATAGGTACTTTTTCATTTTTCAAATTCTTAGCAAATACAATTCTAGCCGCTGTTAAAACATTTACAATCAAGTATTTCAGTTCTTTATTGTATATTTCCAGTATGATTCCCAATAAAAATATCTCTGGTTTAAAGTCTATATGCTGTTTTATCATTTTTTCCAGCCATGTGTGAATTTTAGTCCAATATCCTTTTGCATCCAAACATGTCCACCACATGTGGTAATATGAACCGGATATCTGATGACATTTCCAACATTTGTCCGATTTATTCTTAAACATTCTCGGGATTCTTGTCGGGGGTAGATGCCACCTGTAAAACATCTTATACAAATTTTCTTTATATGCAGTTGACATTGTCATTTTATAATTTTGAGACCACAATTTTTGCCATTTCTCTAAATCAATTCCATATCCAAATTTTTTTCCCCAAGCCATCATCATTTCTTTAACTTGCTCCTCTCTAATATAAATTCTAATAAATGTCCATAACGTTTTTTAATTACCTTTTCATCAGTACCCATCAAAATTTTATCTAAAACAGTCATCTTATCATAATTACCTTCTGCTTTAAAATCTTTATCAAATCTAGATTGTATTTGCAAATATGAAAACCAATTCATCTTTACACCTTGTTCTTCCAACGCTTGCATAGATTTAAGTTCATCCTTTTCATTCAATATCTCAGCATATCTAACTGTTTGTTCCTTTTTATATTGGATAGAAAAATGCAGTAATGTCTCGAATTTCATCTTCTACTATTCCTTAATGTTATCCATTCCTTTACCCACATCAAATTTGCCGCCTGGTAATGTAATTCCCAATTGGGCAAAGCAAACCCACCTCTTAATCTTGCATCTTGCAGCAATTTAAGTTTTATTCTCGCTTTTTTGCCCTGCCAGATGTATTTCAACACAATTTTATTTAAATCATCAAAGAACTCTTTCTTTAGTTGAATTGGAATCATCTGGAATAGAAATAAGATTCTAGGCAATACATTCATCTTAATTGTAGATATTCTCCCAATCAATGATAATTGTAAGTTTTCCCATTTTGTCAAATCTGTTGCAATCTGCCATTTGAGTTTAACATAATTATCCTCCTTCAATGTGCTACATCTTGATGTGATATATCCCTAAATATTTAACCTTGTTTGTGACCTGTATTTCTAAAAGTTCTTCCAATTCTTTCTTTCGTCTTGCTAACATATTCTTTGTTAATATCTTTGTCTTTATTTATTTTCAGGCCTGCTACTTTTCCATATTCTTCTATCTTTTCTATTAATTTGGGTGCTGTTTCCAATGGATCTTCTAATATGAATACTAGGTCATCTGCAAAAGCTTGTAGCTTATGCTCTTCCTTTTTAATTTTCATTCCTTTTATTTCTTTCTGTTCTCTAATATTTCTATTCAGCACTTCTAACATTAAAACAAATAGCAGAGGCGACAGTGGACAACCTTGTCGTCCCTTTTGTTATGTCTATCGATTCTGTTAGTTCTCCATTTATCATAACCTTCGCAGTCTGTCTATGATATATTGTTTCAATGGCTTGAATAAATTTTTTGCCAAAGCCCATTTGCACCAATCGCAGTAGCATAAATCGCCAACTCACATTGTCAAAGGCTTTTTGTGCTTCTAAAAACATCAGGGCCATTTCAGGATGCGCCTCATAATACTCCAAAGTATCCAGGATTATTCTCATATTGTCATTGATTTGTCTCTTTGGCAGAAATCCATTTTGATCTATATGAATAAAGTTATTTAAGTATCTTTTTAATCTTACTGCCAAAATTGAAGCAAAGATCTTGTAGTCTGAATTTAGTAAAGATATGGGACTATAATTTTTAACTTGCTGCAGGTCTGTGTCCTCCTTCGGTATAAGTGTGATATATGCTTCTGTCCATGTTTGGGGTATTCTCTTCTTTAACATAACTTCATACATAACTGCTAGTAATTGAAGATTCAGTATTTCCTGGAAGGTCTTGTAAAATTCCACTGGCAATCCATCTGGACCTGGTGCTTTTCCAACATTCTGTTTTTTTAAAGCTTCTGTTAATTCCATCATTGTTATGTTCCCCTCTAACATTATTTCAATGTCTTTAGGTATCTAGGGTAGTTTCGCTTTCTGTGAATATTGCTTAACTTTTTCTTCTTGAATACCCTCTTGAAAGTACAATTTTCCATAGTAGTCTTGTATAATTTTTTTCTTCTCCTCGTTGCCATAGCAGATATGTCCTTCTTCATTTATGAATTGGCTTATCCTTCTTGATTCTCTCTCCTTTCTCAATTTATAGGCTAACCATCTGCCTGGTTTGTTTGCATCTTCAAAATAATGCTGTCTGGCATTTTTAATTTTTTGTGCTAGTTCCTCTTTTTACATTAGTCCCATTTTATGTTTAGTTATGTCCATTCTAATTTTAATGTCTTTTTTGTGGGGATTTCTGTAGCTCCTTTTCCAGTTTCTTATAGTCGTCTTCCAGTGTCTTGAAGGTCTTTTTCTGTATTATGTTTCTTTTCCTTGTATAATCTATTATCAAACCTCTTGTGTAGGCCTTCATCATGTCCCAGAGATTCTGTAAAGATGTGTCCTCTTTTTTATTTTCTTTGAAGAAGAAAGTCAATTCTTTCTCAATTTTCTGCTTAAAGTCTTTTTCTTTTAAAATCATATTATTCAAAGTCCATCTAGATCTCTTCTTTTGTCCTTTCCCTGTAACTGTTATTGGATTGTGGTCAGCCCAAGTGCTTGCTTCTATTTCAATTTCTTGTATGTTCAAAATTAGTTCCGCTGACATCCAAATCATATCAATTCTAGACCAAGATGTATGTCTATTTGAATAAAAAGTGTATTGCTTATTCTCCACATTTCTCTCTCTCCATGCGTCTTTTAAATTTTCTTTTCTATCATTTGAAAGAAGGATTTTGGCAGTGTCTTTCTAATTTTCCTTGTTGATTTCTGCATTTTATAGTCCATTTGTTCACTAATTATTCCATTTAGATCTCCCATCATGCAAATATTCACATAGTCCAATTCAATTATATGTAATTTCCTATAGAATTCTTCTTGGTTATCATTTTGGGCATAGATTGCAATTAAAAGTGTTTTAACATTATTGTCCATCATTTCCACCATCAAAATCCTTGCTTCACATCTGTAAATTGCTTCTGCCAAGATTGTTCTAAATATATAAGACCGCACTCTTTTTATACATTGTGTCAGGATGTAAATAGTTTCCCTAATTTTTGTTTCAGTAAATGTTCATGTTGTTTTTTATGATATTTCTCTTGTACATATTGCTGTTATGCACTCTCTTGAAATTCAATTAATCCATTTCTTCTTTCTTGTATCTTCCTTCTTCTAAAGTATTCTTGATGGAATAATTCAGCTTTTGCAAACTATATCCATTCTTGCTTCCTTAAAGTGAACAGAAGACCTTCTGTATCAGCCATCATATAATTTAATTCTCTTTTAAGCAGTTCTTTAGTCAGAAATAGGTATTCTCTTCATCTCTTACTCTTCCTTGGTACCTGTTTCAGCACCACAATTTCTTTATCTTTATACTTTAATACTTTCTCTCTTGCCACTTGAAGTATCTGTGTTTTAATAGTTTTCTTAGTAAACCTGATGTGGACTCTTCTTGTAGCTTATTTTCATTGCATATCTTGTATAGACACGGAATACTTCATCCATCCCATCCATCATCTTCTCTTTGGTTATCTCTAGTGCTTCTGCCAGTATTTCTGTCATTGTTTCAGTCAGGTTTTCGCCCTTTCCTTCCTCTATATTTTGAAATCTTAAGTAGAATTCTGATCTATCAACTTCCCATCGTAATGATTCGCTGTTGCCCTTTTCAACTTCACTCAATCGGGTGTCAATATCTCCAATTTTCTTATCTCTTTGTGTATCTTCTTCAATTTTCTTAAATCTGTCTTCATATTTCATCATCATCTGTTGAATATTCTCTACTTTCCCATCTGTCTCTTCAGTTCTTTTCTCAATATTCTCTGTTCTCTTTACTATATCATCTGTTCTCTTTGCAATACCATCTGTTTTTACTTGTAGATTCTGAATTCCTTGCGTAATCATCTTCAGTGTCACTTCCTTTTCTTTATCCTGCTGTAACATCACCTGAATTGATCTCTGTCCTCCCGATGGTGAAGAGACTATTGGTATTGAAGAAATTGGAACTGTTGGTTTTCTGCTCATCTTAGTGCTTACACAAAAAAAATAGGAGAAAAGAAGAAGAAAAAGGCAAAAACAAACAGCTGCCACTCCAAAAAATAAAGGGGGAAGAAAAATCTTCAGGCACTTGTATGCCTTAATCCAATTGATTACAGTAGTATGGCAAAAAAGAAAAAAAGGAGGAAATAGTAAAAAATAAGCCAAAAGAAAAAAAAAGGAAAAAATTTCTTTTTTTTTTTTAAAAAGAGAAAGGAAAAATTGAAAACAAAAGTAATATTTCTCTTTAAAAAAAAACCAAAAGTAAAATATAGTCTAGTTCCTGAGTGAAAGGGCTAAATCCAAAACATAAAAAGTCAGCTGGGGGGAAGTAAACAAAAAGAAAATAACCACAAATTCTGACAGAAAAAAAGCTAGTGCCACTAAGTATCCAAGGCTCTTTAGTAAATCAAATTAGACTTTTCAATGCAGATGTTTTCAAGGTCACTTCAATCTTCTTTCTTTCAACTCCAACTCCAGACTCCACTATCAGTAGTTCACAGATGAGCACCTGTAAAAAACAATCTGTCATGCTCATCCCACTATCTCTTTCAGCAAGAAACTCAGAGTCCTTGAGTATAGCACAGGTACATAAACAAATGAAAGAAAAAAGAAAACAATATTTCCAAGCCTCTAGATGGCAGTGCTATTTATTTTTCACTTTCACTTCCCCCCTTAGGAATGGAAAAAGTTATAATAAAATTTCCCTCTTTTCTAAAAAAAAAAGGGGGGGGAATCTTAAAACAATAAGAAGAGCTTAATCCAAAAAAAGAGAACCTTCAAAACAGGATGCTATTTAAACAGAGAAAAGACCAGTCCATTTTAAAATTAAAAAGCGTAGTCAAATTCCAGGTTCAAACAAAAGGGGAAAAAACCCCATCAATTTAAAAGCCTTAATCTCGCCACTTAATCACTGTTCTCTTTACTTTTAAGTTCACTTTCAGGCTCTTAGGGTGTTCTCTTCAAGAATAAATGAGTAAAAAATTCCTCTCACCAAGCAGACACACTTTCTCTCAATCTTGCCGTTCTTCTGGAGCTGTCCCAGCTTCAGCAGCTTGAATGGCCGCCTCTTTACTGCCGGCAAAAAGAGCTTCTCCTGGATCAACCAGGGACTTTGCGGTGTCCCTGGGATCGACAGGATGTGCTCTTTACCTTCACCATCTCTTAGGGACAGTTTAGGTCCAAGAGGACCGTCCAGCGGGCAAGATATCTATGGCGATCCAGGAGCTTCCCGTTCGTGCGTAGTACCGCTGCGATGCCAGCCCTGCCTTCCCACCCAGTTAGTTTTCATGGCAAAGGTGGGACTAGAACTCACCATCTCCTGGTTTCTGACGTGGTGCCTTTACCACTCTCACACCCTTGCAATTGTAAGCGTGAGGAGGGGGGAATCCCAATTTTGATCATGTGAACACAGGGGCATAACAATAGCTGTAACTTCAAGGACAATTCATAACTCCGTTTTTCATCACTGTTGTAACTTGAAACAGTTGCTGAATGAATAATCCAAAGGGAAAACTGTGTTCAGAAGGTAACTTGACTGCCCCAGATTAAGCGGGGGAGGATAATGGCAGTTTCCTGCCCCCTATTAGATGCTACCACTTCTTTCTCTCTCTCTCCATCTTGCAGGTGCTGGTGGTGCAACAATCTCAGGTCAAAATGCTTCTCAGCGGAGCAGTGGCAGCTCAATCGTCCCACGGGGCTACTGCTTTGAGTGCCCCATCCCATGGCACCCCCACCTGCCTTCCCCCTCTACTCCCCTCATTGCACCAGCCAGTCTGCCCAACCTGCCTGCCATCACCCAGCCAGGCAGGGCCTTCATTCCCTGTGACCTCCCCAGCACCCAGCTCACCTCTGTCTTCCCTGGCAGCAGCCTGCCCAACCTTCCTGTTGCCAGGCAGGGAAGGGGGACGTACATTATCTCCAGTGGAGCGGGGACATACTCCATTCCCAGCAGAGGGGGTACATACTCTATCCCCAGCGCTGGAGGGGCGATGCCTTCCTGGCACGTTGGTAGCGCCGAGCTCCCCAGCATCCAGCAGCTCTCCCAGCTGCCCTCTGTCTTCTACAGCCCCACTGGGCCCACTGCTGGGCAAGGAAGGGGGACATACACCATCACAGGTGACGAAGGGGGGTTGTCCAACTGGCACATTGATAGCGCCGAGCTCCCCAGCATCCAGCAGCTCTCCCAGCTGCCCTCTGTCTTCTACAGCCCCACCAGGCCCACTGGTGTGCAGTTAAGCGGAACATACTCCATCCCTTGCAGTCCAGGCAGTCCTGAGGCACCCAGCACACAGAACCTGTCACAACTCACCTCCGTCTTCGGGAGCAGCCTGCCCTCCACCCAGCTGCTCTCCCAGCTGTCCTCTCCCTTTAGCTCTGCCCAGGCTGCTTCTGCTGGGCAGGGAGGTGGGACTTTCCCTTGCATTCCAAGCAGTCCCGAGGCTCCCAGCACGCAGAACCTCTCACAACTCACCTCTGTCTTTGGCAGCAGCCTACCCTCCACCCAGATGCTCTCCCAGCTGTCCTCTCCCTTTAGCCCTGCCCAGGCTGCTTCTGCTGGGCAGGGAGGTGGGACTTTCCCTTGCATTCCAAGCAGTCCCGAGGCTCCCAGCACACAGAACCTGTCGCAACTCACCTCCGTCTTCGGGAGCAGCCTGCCCTCCACCCAGCTGCTCTCCCAGCTGTCCTCTCCCTTTAGCTCTGCCCAGGCTGCTTCTGCTGGGCAGGGAGGTGGGACTTTCCCTTGCATTCCAAGCAGTCCCGAGGCTCCCAGCACACAGAACCTGTCGCAACTCACCTCCGTCTTCGGGAGCAGCCTGCCCTCCTCCCAGCTGCTCTCCCAGCTGCCTCTCTCCCAGCTGCTCCTGCTGCTAGCCCTGCTGGGCAGGCTGAGGGGGGGACTTTCTGCATCCCTGGCACTCCAGCTAGTCCAGAGCTGGCCAGTATGCAGACCCTGTCCTCGCTGCCCTCTGTGTACATGAAGCCCACTGTTAAGCAAAGGCAGAGGATATTCACCTTCCCCACCATTCTAGGCAAGGAGGGAGGATATTCACCTTCACCTTCCCCAGGCAACCCTCAGCTGGCTAGCACGCCAAACCTCTGCTCACTGCCCTCTATGTACATGAAGCCCACTGTTAAGCAAAGGCAGAGGATATTCACCTTCCCCACCATTGTAGGCAGCCCCGAGCTGCCCAGCGCACAGTACCCCTCCCAGCTGCCCTCCATCTACATGAGGCCCACATCTGGGCAGGAAGGGGGAATGTTCTCTTGCCCTCAAGGGACTCCCGAGGCACCCAGCACACAGAACCTGTCACAACTCACCTCCGTCTTCGGGAGCAGCCTGCCCTCCACCCAGCTGCTCTCCCAGCTGTCCTCTCCCTTTAGCTCTGCCCAGGCTGCTTCTGCTGGGCAGGGAGGTGGGACTTTCCCTTGCATTCCAAGCAGTCCCGAGGCACCCAGCACACAGAACCTGTCACAACTCACCTCCGTCTTCGGGAGCAGCCTGCCCTCCACCCAGCTGCTCTCCCAGCTGTCCTCTCCCTTTAGCCCTGCCCAAGCTGCTTCTGCTGGGCAGGGAGGTGGGACTTTCCCTTCCATTCCAAGCAGTCCCGAGGCTCCCAGCACACAGAACCTGTCACAACTCACCTCCGTCTTCGGGAGCAGCCTGCCCTCCACCCAGCTGCTCTCCCAGCTGTCCTCTCCCTTTAGCCCTGCCCTGCTTCTGCTGGGCAGGGAGGTGGGACTTTCCCTTGCATTCCAAGCAGTCTTGAGGCTCCCAGCACGCAGAACCTCTCACAACTCACCTCCGTCTTCGGGAGCAGCCTGCCCTCCACCCAGCTGCTCTCCCAGCTGTCCTCTCCCTTTAGCCCTAAGTCCATCTTTGGCAAGGATGTGTCATTCACCCTCCCCACCCAGCGGCAGCACTTCCAGCCCCCCGAGACATCAAGCCCTGCTGCCCCTCCCTCTGGCCCTTACCCTCCTTCCTACATGGTCCCATCCTGGGATTCTTATGGTGGTTTGCAGCTTCCACCCCCTGTCTGTGACCCCTTTTCCCAGTTCTCCAGTGAGATCTTCTCCGCAGGATCTGACCCTAGGAGGGCCGCCCGGCCTCAGTTTCCCAGCATGCCCAGCATGTCTCCGATACGCCCCTCCCGCTATGTACACTTCCCTGATGATATCTATACTCTCGGGGGGGACCCCTACCATGCCCCCTACAGTCCTGGTCAATTTTCTCCCTATTCTCCATCTAGCATTTTCTCCCAGACAGACCCCTGGAGTCCAGTTAGCCTCAATAACTCTTTTGCCCCACTGGTTCCAGGATCCCCTGATATGTCCAGCCTCTACAACACCCTGGGAGCCTCCAGTCCTTTCAGAGTCGTGCCGCCAGCCAGTTCCCCTGACACATCCAGTCTGTATGGCCCAATGCTCCCAGCCAGCTACACTGGCACCTCCAGTGTCTTTGGGCCAATGATCTCAGCCAGCTCTGGCATGGGCAGCCCAGTGATCTCGTGCCCTGAGTTCTCCAGCCTCATGAGCCCCCTGAGCCCAGATAGCTCCTTTGGAACAGTGCCCAGCCCCTACAGTTCCCTGGGTGCCACCAGCCCTTTTGCACCAGTGCCTCCCGCCAGCTCCCCTGACACATCTAGCCTCTACGGGCCTATGTTGCCGGCTAGCTATGTCTCCAGCCTCTACGGGTCAATGGTCCCAGCCAGCACCACTGGCTCAGGCAGCCCGCTCTTCTCCAGTGGCCCCTCCAGCCTCTTCAGCCCCTTAGGTCCAGCTAGCTCTCCTGGCACCATTTGTGTCCCATCGCCCATCCAATTCTCCCCACTGGTCACTTCACCCATCCCAGCCATGAGCCCAAGAGCCATCTCACCACCCATGCTGCCCAGCCCCTTGGCCCAACCTGTCAGCTCAGAGCCCGCTGAGAAGAGTGATCGCCGCACACAAGCCACTTCCATGGGCAGAGGTAAGAGGGTCCATGGAGGGAGACGGAAGACCCAGCACAGATGGGGGAGGCTCTCCCTGGTTCCACTGCACCCAGCATGCCTCTGCCAGGTTCTAACTGCTCAAGGCTGGTAGGATTGGGCCAGCCCCTTGGGCTGCAGGAAAGAAGGCCAGCACAGAAGTATGTGGGGCTCCTTTGGGCCTCTCCCCTTAAGCAAAACAAAAACAAAAAACTGTTCCCTACCACTTTGGGCAGGTAGAGTCCAGTTCACCTGCAGACCCCTCTCCCTCTCTGCTCAGCCATGCCAGCCCACTGGGGCTGCCCCCTGGAGGCTTCAGAACTTCCTCCCCAATCGGTCTGCCTTCAGGCCTTTGAGAGTGACCAAGAAGTCACTGGACCCATCCTCATCCTGAGGCAGCACAGATCCAAGCATTTGGGAGATCCTGCCAGGACATCCTGGGAAAGGCTGGACTTCCTTTCCTATTTTTGGACCATTCCCCTCTGGCAAAACAGCGATCTTTCCTCTCCCTTGGCTACCAGGAATCCTGGGAATCAGGCTTTCTGATACACAGATGTGCCCGTCAGATGGGTCAGCTTTCCAAAGGCTGCCCAGGGCAATCCCGAGGGCCAGAGGGGCTCTCCCCATGATCTGTTGTAAGTTATAATATGTGACACATCTTTCAGCTTGGCCAGGTAAGATTTTGCCCCTGAGAACATGGCAGGCTGTGTGTAGTGACAGCTGTCTTTGCTTTTGGGTGGGCTTCTCCTGGACTTTGTCTGAAGCTCTCCATTAGGTCTAAGGGGAGAAAGCTATGGGTCCACACCAGATCTCTAGGGAGACCTCTTCTGGGATAGACATTCAAGGCACCAGGCTAAAACATGGGACATGGGACGCTCTTCTCCTGCCTTAGACACAAAGGCTGATGGTAACCTTGGGCCAGTCCCTCCCTCTGAGCCTAGGAAGAAGGCAGCCAAGGAGGAATGGGGGTGGGGCTGGGGTGGGGGTACAATCAGCCAGGGAGCTTCTCCTTCCAGAGGAGGAGCTAAACTGTTTCCCCAGACAGGTGAGCCAAAGGAGGAGGCCAGGAGATCAGGGGCTGTGGCCAAGGAAGATGAGCTGGCGAACCCCTGGGGGGCAGTGCCCTTTGCATCCACCAAAAGCACCTTCCAGCATGCAAGGAACACAGCCATCATCTCTGAGAAAACCTGAAATGGGTGATGGGGAAATGCAGCCCAGAAGCCAGAGCTGTCATCTCTTTCCTCCTTCTCATGTTCCCCCAAACATCTGGAGGCACCCCACTCCCCAAAAGGAAAGGGAATCCCAGGACCAAATCACCAAATTCTTTTCAGCCAGAACTTCCTAGAGGCCCTTCCTTTTTCCTCCTCCCCCAGCCTTTTAAAAAAGGTGGTCTTTTAAGTTTCAGTTTCCATTTTGGCTCAGAAATCTGTGGCAAATCACCCAGACAGCCGCTTGCCAGGCAAATGGCAGAGAAATAGGTATTTCAAGAGATACATCAAGGGGCTTGTTTGGTTTTATCCTGGCCAGAGGATTCCCCCAGTGTCCTTTGCCATGCTTGGAGGCATGTCCATTGAGGGGCTCCCGCAGAAGGCAGGGGGGCTTCATTCAGGGCCCGCCACCTTTAGGAACCGTTCACAGTTGCAACCTTTATGACCGATCCTCGCATTTACTTCACAGGTCTCTAAAGCAAACGAAAGCTGAAGTAAGTTCACCAGCACAGTTGTGGTTTCCATTAGCGACCGGTCACGTGATCAAAATTTGGGTGTTTGGCAGCCCACCCCCACCACAGGATTGCTTCAACTCCCCTCCGCCTCTCTTCCCTATCCCCCCAAATCTACGCCCTTTTGGCCCCTGTGCTCATGGCTGCCCCTCCTGAGCCATCCTTCGTGGGCTTCTTGCTTGACCACACACAGCCAGCTGAGCCCTAGGAGGGCTTTCTTCCCAAGGTCACCGTTGGTGGGTTCCTGTGAGGTCCAGCTCAGAGGCTGCCTGGCAAAGGGCTGGGCAGGCAATCCTCAACAGCAGCTGGAGGAAGAAGAGGGCAACACACAGATGGGATGGCAGAGCAAGGGGACAGGGCCTCGGGGTGCAAGTGGGCATGGGGTGATTAGCACACGGGCCCTCTTCCCAGCAGCAGACCGCCCTTGGCCCCCATGGATAAACAAGAACCCCCTTCGTAAACAAAACAATTGGAGGAACAGCTGAGCTCCCCCAACCACCTGATTAAATGCCTGGGGAAGCCTCATCTTCTGAAAGGCCACCCAGGTCTCCATGAGGTGGGTGTGCCCCTGAGAAGGCCGGACTGCCAGGCCCAACAAGAGGGCATCGCTTGATAGAAAGGACCTGGAATGGGTCCCATCTGTTAAGTCTGGTGGGGCAGGCAGAAATGGGGGGGGAAGAGGCAGTCCCACAAGAAATATGACCATGTTCTGGATGGCTTGATAGCTGATAACCAGCACCCTAAATTGCCTGCTGGGAGCCAGGGCAGCTAATGGGGCAGTGGGGTTATGTGGGTGCAATGAGAAAGACCCCAAACCACCCACACTGCTGCATTTTGCCACTTCTGAACATGCTCCTATGGACTCTGTTACAGTAGTCAGTTCATACCAGTTCACTGTACCTGTTACAGGCTGAAATGGAGCTCCATGGGTCCAATCCACTTATTCCTCCCCACCCTTTTTCCCATGGCTTTACTGTACTTACTTTTCAAAGAACTGCAGAAGAGGCTGACCCAAGTGGCAGAGAAGCCAAAGTCTTTTATTCAGAAGCCGGTGAAGTTGTAAGAAGTGAGATGTAAGGAAAACCACTTTCCCCATCTGAATAAAAGACCAGCTTCTCTGCCAGGAGGGCCCACAGGCTTATTTTGGGCCCAGTTGGCCGGTATGGAGCAGCCTCCTGCGCGCTGCTGACTGGCTAGTTTGAATGAGCAGCTTCAGGGATTGGGGTGTGGCAGCCAATCATGAAGGGGCTTGCTGTTCAGCCCAATGAGACAAAGGAAGCAAGCACCTCGTTGATTGGCTACTGTTGCTACCTCAATCCCTGAAGCTGTCCTAAAGTAGGAAGCCTGCTGGCCTCATGGCCATAAGCAAAAGTCTTTTACTCAGAAGCTGGTGAAGTTGTTTTTCTTAGATTTGCCATCAGCTGAATAAAAAAAAAAGCTGAATAAAACACTTTGGCTTCTCTGCTAGTGGGTCAGCATCTGTTGGACCTCTGGAGATCTTCAAAAAGTAAGTAATCCCTGGGAAATGGGATGGGGAGGAATAAGTGGAATCTGGGATGGTAGTAAAGCAGGTCCTGTCTATGGAGACCCGGTGGGGCAGGATGGGGGGGAAGCAATTTTGGGGACCCCAGGGGAACATGAGGTATCTCAGTGGATTGGGGGAGACCTGGCCTGCTCCAGCACTAGGGCTCCATGCTGTGCCCCAGCCTAAGATACCTCATGTGCATTTAATGACCTGCACATTCAATTAACAAATGCATTGGGGAAAGCAAGGAGTGATCACGTTCATTTAACATGATTCAATCAAATGAATCCCCAGGTTACAAATGTAATTGGCAGGCTCTATTACATTTGTAACTGGAGGATTACCTGCATAATGAGAGTGAGGGATGGTCCCAGGGAAGTCCTGCATTAGCACCACATGAGTCCTGTGTTACCCCCACCCCAGCCATTCCTATCCAGCCAGTCATTAGAGCAGAGAACCAGTTGTTAAATTATTTGAATCCCACCACTGAATATATCCAAAGGTATATCCAAAGCCCCCTTGGCTCTTGTTGCCATCTGCTCTTCCAGCAGGAGCCACACCAAACTGCACACTGACTTGAGTAGTGATCCCCACACAGATCTAAAGAGGGGAGACCCGCCAGGACCCCAGAAGACAAGCCGCTGTCTGCCATCCAGACTCTCACTGCCTCCAGGCACTGGGAAAGGAGCTCAATTATTTTGGTTGGTTGGTTGGTCAGCCTGGGGTGGAGATGCATCACTAGCAACCAGTATCTCAGCCCAGGCTGTCCAGCTGCCTCACCCAGCAGCCTCAAGATATGTTAAAGAAGGTCACGGAGAGTTCTGGCCATAGCTGGAATTGGCCCAGCCAAAGGAGCTACAACAGAATGCCCCCATTGCCAACCCCCAGTGGCCCAGAGTGACATGTTAAAGGCTGCTGAGATATCAAAATAGGGCCAGGGGGACCCCACCCTCCATCCCTGTCCTAGGTCTGCACAGGAACCTGGCAACCACTCTTAATGCTGCTGCTTTGGTACTGCAATCAGGCCCAGCTGGGCTGGATCCAGTGAGGGTCCCTTAAAGAAGTAGACCTTCAGGGCAGAAGAAATCTCCTCTCCTGCAGAGTTTATTTGCCGCCCATTTCACTACAAAGCGATTCTGTGCCTCTTACAGCATAATCATTAACCATAAATATTTCTAACCCAATAAGATGCCAGACCCCCACCCACCGCCAGCTCCTGTGAGAGCTCAATTCCACCTGGAGGGACAGAGATAGCTGAGCTCGCAGTTCTGAGGACCCTGCATGCTTCCTCCTCCTCCTCCTCCTCCTCCTCCTCCTGACCCTCCTCCTCCTTTTCTTCCCATTTCCTGCAAGGGCAAGGCCCACTTTTTGGATCAACCAAATGTTGATCCATTGGTTGCAACAAGAGTTGACCAATCGGTTTGTCACCTGATCCGGACATTGTGGGCTAAGGCAGAGTGCTTAGACCAAAGTCACCAGCTGGATTTCATGGCTAAGACAAGAGTAGAACTCATGGCCCCTGTTTCTTGCCTGGTGCCTTAATCACTAGCCCAGACTGCTCCCATGAGGTCTGGTACATGTCATCAGAGCCAAAAAGTTTGAAATTCTCAGGTCATCTGGTAAATCATCCTCGTCAGCTGAATTGTAACTCTGAGTGAATCCAACTGACTTGGATCTGGGGATCTGATGGGTCCTTGAATAATCTTCACCCCAGCCCTGCAAGGGTTCCCTTTGGCCCTTTCTTGCCCAGGAAGGATCCAGTCACCCTAAACAGACCCACCAGCTGGCTCCCTCTGGATGCAAAATGACTCTATTTCACTGTCATTCTGTGCCCCGAGGCAGTCTGTAGAGAAGGTCCAGGCCTGAGGCCTGAGATGGGCCAGGTCCACTCTTGGCTTTGTTCTGGCAGCATTCCAAGTGTCTCTTACACCTCTCCATCACCTGGGGCTCCTCAAGAAACCCAGAGATGCTGTGAGATCCCCTGGTATGAAGAGGCACCAGGCTGCAATCTGACCCACGGCCCAGGTCACCCTCTCAGCCCACGCAGCCACCTGAGCCTCAGTGATCAGCCACAGTTCGGAGCCCCTAAGCTCCCTCCAGGATTCAGTGAGGGCTGTGCAGAATGGACTTCGTAGTACTTGCAATATGGAATCTGTAGTACTGTTGCATTGGCTAACTAACATTAGTTTTCTTGTGTTTTAAATTTGCCTTTTACAAACGTATTGCTAGTAACTTGCCACGAGCCTTAATCTTCAAGAATTAAAGCCTTTCTTTGATAAACCAGGCCTGGCAGAGGGATTTGAAACATTTGAAAAAGGCAAATGTAAAATACAAGAAAACGACGTTAGTTAGCCTGTGCAAGTTCTACAAAGCCCATCCTTCCTGGCCTTCAAGGGCACCCCGTGGGGAGGGCTGACCCCAGAGCCAGCAGAAAACTTTCTGTCTGTGGCAAAGGAGCCTGACCAGCTCCAGATCGTGTTGCCATCACCCCAGGGCCGATGCCTGATGCGTGGCCTCCATGATGAGTGGAACAGCCACGATTGCCATAGTGGCCACCAACTCCCAAGCTGCCTCGGAGCCCATACCCCAGGGTGGCAGGATACGCAAATAATGAACACAGGGAGTCCTTGCCTAACAACTGGTTGCTTAGTGACAACTCAGTTACAATGGACACCCCCACCCCCAAAAAAGTGACTTCCACCTGGTTCTAGAGCTCTGATAGCAGCAAACTCCCCCCCCCATCACATTTTGTGTACCAGACAACGGGCTCACTCTTGCGGCCAACTGCAGGGTCCCATGGTCACGTGACTGTGATTTATGATGGTTTCTAGCAAAAAGTGCCCTTAGGAATGAATGGACTCTATGACTGTTGTGTTCGCTTTACGACTTCCTCCCAAAAGGTCATAAAAATTGGATTGATCATGTGGGTGTCTCGGCTTATGACTGTCAAGATTTACCACAGAAGTTCCAAGCTGCATTACGGTCATAAGTGGAGACTATCCTTTAGTTGCTGGAGTCCAACTTGACCCCTCTGTGAAGGAGCCCCTCTGAAAGGAGCCCCACTGCATGCTGGGTTTTTAAATCTTGTCCTGGCATACTGTGAACCACCCCCAAAGTTGATCTGGACTCAGCTGTCCCTAAACTCCGGTCAAGAAATGCAACCCATCCCCTGTGGGGGCCAGCCCTTTGGCCAGGCCAGGAAGAAGGCAAGGGCAGCCGGGGGCCTCTCAGGTTGACCGGGGATTCTGCTCTCCTCAGATTCCAAGTCTGCCAGCTTTGAACGTATCGTGGGGGAAGTGGCCTTCCAGCTGGACCGACGGATCCTCTCTAGCATCTTCCCCGACCGAGTCCGCCTCTACGGCTTCACCGTTGGCAATATCCCTGAGAAAATAATGCAGGTAAGACTGACATAGCCATCAGTGGGTGCTTTTCCCTTCCACTTTCATCTCATGAGGTGGGTCTGAAACCTCAATTAGCAGTTGGCGTCAAACTCATGCCACTCCAAGGTTTACGTAACACCCAGGGTGGGCTTTACAGGATTATTGGGAGGACAAAGGTTTGGGCTATTTATGTGCCATCCATATCAGCCGTGGGTTACCTCAGTTGGGGTGAGGGACAGAAAGAGGAGCACCAGACACTGGCGGCAGAGCTGATGCCCATCCTGCTGAGGCCTGGAAATCACATCTTAAGAATGCAGGAATGCCAGAACATCTGGCCCTGCAGGGAACCTTGGGATCTCCTTGGATCAGCAGCACCTGAGTGCCAGACAATTTCAGGATTCCCATGGCTGTGAGGTTATTGCCGTCAGCACCAGTGCCAGGCTTCCTGCTACGCCCTCTTCCCGAGGGACAGAGTGGGCGCTGGGCAGCCAATCTTGAGTGCCCCAAAGATGATGATGATGAGGAGACTGAAAATGTGCTTCTTCTTCCAGCAGGCTGAAAATGACACCGTCAACCCCCTGACCCAAGAACAGCGGTCGGCCATGATGGACCGCTACAACGAAATCATGAACCGCCTGAAGCCGCAGAACTACAACCCCACCTTCCACCCCCAATTCACTGAACACATTGTGAACACCTACGGCATCCTCCGTGAACGTCCCGATGCCTCAGGCTCTGAAGCTCAGCTGTACAATGATCCAAACTACCTGCACGAGGTGATTGTCAGCGTGGTGCCCCAGGACAAGGTGGCTGACTGCCTGATCCTGCTCAACTGCCTCCGACTGCTGTCCCAGGCCGATGGGAAGCCCCTTTTCATCTGGTGATCACCCTGCCTCTGCCCCCTTCCTGTCTTGCATTCACTACAAGCGCAATAAACCATCTGCGAAATGCAATGTGTGTCTTCTCGGGAACCCTGCAGGGACCATTTCCCACCAGCCTAAATCTAGTCCATGAGCCTCCTTGTTGGGAGGGGACCAGTCCAGCCCCTTTGTTAAGCAGGGAAACCAGGTCTGGCTCGGCACAAACAAAGAGGCAGAGTCCAAGTTTTCTCTCTAGGTAACACATTTATTTAGCATGGAACAAAAGTGGGTCCTTCCATAAGACTGGAAGGGCCCCGAATGCATTTTGAAACAAGAATATATAGGTTCCTAAGTTTCACTTACTGTGTTTCCCCGAAAACAAGCCCTAGACTAATTTTTTAGGATGGGCCTCATATAAGCCCTACCCAGAAAATTATCCGGGGGGATGGGCATGGCCAGCAAGAGGAGCGGCTAGTGTGGGGGGGTGATGGTGTCCAGTAGCAGCTGCAGCCGCCAGCCCCTTGGTGCATTGCAAATACTGATAAGTCCGAGCATGGGGGCAGAGGCGGGGGGGAAGACAGGCGACCCAGACGTGCTGCCTGACTCCGGGAGGCTCGCAGGAGGTTTGCGCAGTGGCGCCAGCAGCAAGTGGAGGCATGGGGGATGGGGGAGTCTGGCGATCCCGACGCCCCATGTGGGCACTTGTGTGGTGTGGCCGCAGGCAAAGCAAGAGATGGTGGGACGGAGTGGGTGGTGCATTGCAATCGTCTCTGCCTCCCCCTGGCTCAGCTGAGCACTTTCTACCCAGAGGGAGATGGAGCTTTGTCTGCTTGCAAAGGGAGCTAAACACTCCGATTTAAGCCATTCCCTTTGCAAGTGCTTTGCGTCTCCGTCATTTCTCCATCTGGGTGAAAAGTGTTTGGTGACCTATGGGGTGTTTGGGAATGGAGCAAATCACTACCTCTCAGCACTGTTGCCTGCCGGCAGCTGATGCTCCCCTGTGTCTGTGAAGGCAGTTCTCTGTCTGGTGGACCACCTCCCCCAATGACTGAGGGGCCCATGATGGCATTGTCCTTGGCCCCTGGCCTCTCCAAACATGCCAAGGGAGACTGGCAGTGCCTGCTGGACAGTCCCAGTTCCAACTCCTCCTCATCTTCCTCCTCCAAACTGGCCTCCAGTGGTTATGATCACATGTTCAGCTGTAAACTTGTGGCTTCTTTATCAAAGCTTCCACAACTCCAAAGGTCTGCTAAGGCCTGAATTTTATTTCAACATAAGAATCTTTGGACCAATCATCAGAATTATCTGAATCCTGATCAACATCCTCACCTCATTTTACTTCTGGAAGAAAAAAATGCAGGAACCCTGAATGGTCACCCAGTGGGCATGATCCGAGGCCCAGCCAGGTCTTTGAAAGAAAGGGGAGAACGGAGGATGGGGGGGATTGCCTGGGAAATGCTGATGCAGAGCAGCCATTTTGATTCCCAATGGCTCAATTAAGGGACCAGTCCACCCTCTGGAAGGCTGAAATACAGGATAGCAATTTCTACTATGAAGTAACCAACTCAGCAGTAACTTCCCCAAACTTGGGAACAAAATAAAGGGGTAGCCATGAATTTGCCTTTCTGGTGAGAAACTTCCAGTGGGCAAATTCAGCACAGGAATAACAAAACATCAGAGTTGTGTTGGAAATAACTCAAAGCCAACAAAAAAAAAACATGGGTCATTGAAAACAAAGAGGATTTATTAAAAAGAAATAACAGACGGTTTGCAAAGCGCCAGTGGTCTTTAGAACCTCAACAAACAGGTTCAAATCAGCAGCCACACCTTTGAATTCCAAAACATACTTTTTATACAGTTTCATCTCGTCATCCAAGTTCCCTCCTTCTTGAGACTCATTCCCTCCCAACTTTAGACTCAATGGATTTGCCCTCAGGTGTTGCAGCTGATCCCAGGATGTCTCCAGGGAGAATGGTCTCCTTCCATTATGTTCTCATCCGTACCCCTCTGTACCTCTCACTTTGGCTGCCCACATGGCATCTTTCCTTAGCATTAAGGAATGTAGCATCCCTTCATCAGGCCTCTTTCTAACTTCTGAAGATACAATTTTACAGTCTCATCTTATACTACCATTTTTCCAAAGAGATTACAACACACACACACCCCCGCCAAACATAATAATAATATAAAAGGCATAAGACAAAAATATAAAAAGGCTTAACAAGGGAGCATGTGAAAAACATAAAAGCAAATCATGTATATACAGGGAGATATATTTCATTTGATAACAGATTAACAGATTTGGAAGGGACCCTGCAGGTCATCTAGTCCAATCCCCATTTGTGAAACCTTTAAGCTTCTTATATAACATTTTATTTTTGAACTTCCTTATTTCTTACAGTTGGAAGGGACCTTCCAGTGATGGAGTAACTACAACTTCTGGAGGGAAGCCGTTCCACTGATTAATTTTTCTCACTGTCAGGAAATTCCTAGCTTGCTTCTCTCCTTGATGAGTTTCCATCCGTTGCTTCTTGTCCTGCCTCCAGGAGCTTTGGAGTATACGTTGAACCCCCACTTCTTTGTGGCAGCCCCTGAGATGTTGGAAGGCTGCCATCATGTCCCCCCAGTCCTTCTTTTCTCTAGACTGGCCAAACCCAATTCCTGCAGCTGCCTTTCGTATGTTTTAGTCTCCAGCCTCCTAATCATCTTGATTGCTCTTCTCTGCACTCTTTCCAGAATCTCAACATCTTTTTTGCATTGTGGCAACTAAAACTGGGTGCAGTATTCCAAGCCAGGTGGTACTAATGGGAGGTGCCCAACTTCTCCACCTGGGCCCTTCTAGAAGCAATGCCTAGAATGGAGCTCCCTCCCCCCATCCTACCTCTTCGCTGGGTCCAACTGTTCAGCCAGCTCTGTGTCCATGCTGTCCTGATCTTGCCATCCTCTGCTGGGATCTTTTGGGAGAGTCTGTCAACTCCTTGGCTGAAGCTGCATGTGCTGCATTCCCCTCGTCAACTAAGAGAAGAAGAAGAGGCCAGCTGCACAGGGTTTACTCTTGCAAAGTTCTGAGTCCTCAGAAGCGGAATGCAAAACTGTCTGTTTGGGTATGAGGTGTCCAGCTGTCCAGTCAGGTTACTTGTGGCCTCTTCTCCCCTCTTCTTGAAGACTGCCATAATCTTTGCTCCTTTCCGCTCTCCACTGGCTCCCCTGTCCATCCTCCACGATTTCTCAAAGGCTCCGAGAAGGGCTCAAGGATAACCCTCACCAGCTCTTCAAGGCTCCCACTGACCTGTCCTGGGACTTCAACTCCTCCCAGGGGCTCCATGACCCTCCCATCATGTACCTGGAGTTGCCCCTCTCTCTTCTTGGCTCCTCTTGAGCACAGCTCCTCTCTGTGGAGAAAGCAGATACAAAGGGGGAGTGGAGGTGTCCTTTCCTTGTTCCCACTGGAAAGGCTGGGCCTCCGCCATCCATTTTGGAAGCCCCAACACACACACCCCCATACACACACTCTCATTCCTGTGAAGATTTCAGTCTGAAGGATCCTGCCTCGGACTTCTCCAGGCCTGTTGAGGTTGGCTTCTCTGAAAACCAGGGTGCTTGTGCAATCATTTTCTTTTTTATATATATACATTTTTTATTTTTATAACAACAAAAAACAAACATATAAAACCTTTCTGTTCCACAGTGTGTCAGTTGGGTACATATTTCTTCATGCATAAAATGTTATCATACATATTTAACTTGTATATGTTTATAATCATTCTAATCAGTACTTTATACCTTATATATCACTTATTCTATTATCCTTAGCTTTATAATTCTTCACTTTCAATAATATATTTCAAATTCGTTTTCTTACTCTATCTCATCCATTTATCAATAACAATATATTATACTGTACTTATATAATTCAGTTCTTTACTCTTCTATCCAGCCATTCATAAAATAAATTCCAAATTTTATAATAGTATTTTTCTTCTTGTTCTCTAATCGCCATTGTCAATCTACTCATTTTTGCACATGCTATTGTTTTCTTAATTATTTCCTCCTCTGTTGGAATTTTTTCATTTCTCCAATTTTGTGCAAATACAATCCTAGCTGCTGTTAATATATTGATAATAAAACACGTTAACTCTCTGTTATTGTTGTTATTGTTATTGTTGTTGTTATTATTATTATTATTATTATTATTATTATTATTTATTAGACTTGTATGCCGCCCTCTCTCCCTAAGGACTCAGGACAGCTCACAGAATAAAATACAATACAATAAATTAACTAAAAAATGATTAAACAGTACAAGCCTAATATTAAACATTAAAACTATTAAAATTATTTTAAAAGAAGTCCCCCCCCGGTTCAGTCCAGGCCAGCCTGCTGAAATAACCAAGTCTTTAGGTCATGGCAGAAGGAGCAGAGATCCGGAGCCAAGTGAAGGTCCAAGGGGAGTTGATTCCACAGGGTGGGTGCCCCCACAGAGAAGGCCCTACCCCTGGGCACCGCCAGCCGACAGTGTCTAGCCAACGGTATCCCAAGGAGGCCCTGCCTGTGGGAGCGTACAGGGAGATAGGAGTGTAATGCCGACAGGAGACGTTCCCACAAGTACCCCGGACCCAAGCCATGTAGGACTTTATATGTTGTTACTAAGAGCTTGAATCTCACCCGGAAGGCAACCGGCAACCAATGCAGGTCGCGCAGGAGGGGTGTAACATGGGAGCATCAGGGCACTCCCATCACAACCCGCGTGGCTGCATTCTGCACCAGCTGCAACATCTGGGTGGTCCGCAAGGGCAGTCCCATGTAGAGAGCGTTGCAGTAGTCGATTCGGGAAGTGACGAGTACATGAGTGACTGTCTGCAGGGCATCTTGGCTCAGGTATGGGCGCAACTGGCGAACCAGACACACCTGGGCAAATGCCCCCCTGGACACAGCTCCCACCTGCTGCTCCAAACTGAGCTGTGTATCTAGGAGGACGCCCAGGTTATGCGCCCTATACATGGGGGGCAACACCTCTCCCCCCATGACCAACAATGGTATCTCCTGAATGATCCGAGATGCCGATATGTACAGCCACTCAGTCTTGGCTGGATTGAGTCGAAGCTTGTTCCTCCCCATGCAGATCTGCACCGTATCCAGGCAATGGGACATCACGGGGAGGGCATCACTGATGTGGCCTGGGGTGGAGATGAAAAGTTGAGTATCATCCGCATACTGGTGATATCTCACCCCGAAACCCCAGATGATCTCACCCAGCAGCTTCATATAGATGTTGAACAGGAGGGGTGAGAGGACCGAGCCCTGAGGCACCCCACAAGTGAGGGACCTCGGGCTCAACCTCTGCCCCCCTGCCAACACCGATTGTGAGCGGCCCCAGAGGTAGGAGGAGAACCACCATAAAACGGTGCCCCCCACTCCCAATCCCTCGAGCCGCTGCAACAGGATACCATGGTCAATGGTATCGAACGCCACTGAGAGGTCTAATAGGACTAGGACAGCGGAAAAATCCCTGTCCCAAACCCTCCAGAGATCATCCATCAGCGCGACCAATGCTGTCTCCATGCTGTACCCGGGCCAGAAGCCCGATTGGTACAGATCTAGATAATCGGCTTCCTCCAGGAACGTTGGAAGCTGCTGAACCACCACGCTGTCAACAACCTTCGCCAAAAAGTGAGGGTTGGAGACAGGATGAAAGTTGTTCAAATTGGCTGGGTCCAAGGCAGGCTTCTTGAGGAGGGGCTGCACCACCGCCTCTTTCAAGGCTGCAGGAAAGGAACCTTCAGGCAAAATTCCCAATAAATTCCCAATAAAAATGTCTCTGGTTTTAAGTCTATAGGTTGTTTTATCATCTTCTCCAGCCACATGTGTATTGTAGTCCAATACTTTTTAGCCTCTGTGCATGTCCACCACATGTGGTAGTATGATCCTGATGACTTCTGACATTTCCAGCACTTCGTCGACTTGTCTTTAAACAGCAATTCTCATTGGGGATAGATGCCACCTGTAAAACATCTTATACAAATTCTCTTTATAGGCTGTTGCCATAGTTAATTTATAATTTCTAGACCATAATATCTGCTATTTATCTAGATCTATTCCACATCCAAAATTTTTCCCCCATGCAATCATTGTTTCTTTTACTTGTTGTCCTCTAATTTCACTCCTAATAAATAACCATATAGTTTTTTGATCAACTTCTCTTCGGAGCCTGTTAGGATTTTATCCAATTCAGTCAATTCCTTATAAAATCCAGTCATCTTAATGTCTTTTTCATACCTTGTATGTATTTGCAAATATGAACACCAATTTATATTTATCCTTTGTAAGTCTAATTCTTGCTTTGTTTTGAGTTCACCCTTTTCATTTAGAATTTCTTCATATCTAATTATATGTTCCTTTTTAAATAACTGTGGATATGCAAAAGCTTCTAATGTTGATAACCAGACTGATATTTTCAGATAATGATAGTCTCTTATTTTTTCCCATACTGTTAATAAAGCATCTCTTATACAATGTCTCCTAAAATATCCATGTGCCTTACTTTCTTTATATCATAGGAATGCATGCCAACCCAATTGTAAATCATGCCCTTCTATTGTTAATAATCTGGCTTTTTTCAATATGATCCATTCCTTCATCCACATCAATATTGTTGCCTGATAACATAATTCCCAATTGGGTAATCCAAAAACCCCTCTCAACCTTGCATCCTGTAATAATTTTATCTTAATTCTTGTCTTTTCCCCCTGCCAAATAAATTTCATCATCATTTTAAGAAACAGAGGGCCATATCATGGTTTGGGAGCATGCCCCTGCTATCTTCAAGCTGTGACGCGCTCCGACCCTCCAGTTTCAGACCACTCCCCCAGGGGCACGGGAAGTGTGATTCCTGGGCTGAGGTTGGTGTATGTGAATGCCAGGTCCATGGTGAATAAAGCCCCCCTCCTTTCTGAGTTGATTGAGGAGGAGGCCGCGGACCTGGCCTGCATTATGGAGACCTGGCTGGGACCAGAGGGAGGGGTCCCTCTCTGTGAGATATTTCCCCCAGGTTTCCGGGTGCTTCACCGGCCTCGGACGCAGGGTAGGGGCGGTGGAGTGGCAGTGGTTATTAGGGAGACCCTGTTTCCAAGGGAGGTCACCATTCTGCAGATGGGTGGGTGTGAGTCCCTCCTTCTGAGGTTTGGCCTGGGTGGTCAGTTGGGCTTGTTCCTCATGTACCTTTCTCCCAGCAACATGACAATGGCCCTGCCTGAGCTGCTGGACATGCTCTCGGGAGTGGCGGTGGAGTTCCCCAGACTTTTGGTTCTGGGGGATTTCAATCTGCCCTCTCTGGGCACTATGTCAAGCTTAGATCAGGAGTTCATGGCTTCCATGGCAGCCATGGACCTGACCCAAATAATCCAGGGGCCGACTCATGGGGTGGGAAATACACTTGACCTGGTTTTTATCTCGGAAGGATGGTGTAATGATCTAGGTGGGGGTGTACCTACTACTCAACCCCTGTCATGGACTGATCATTATCTCCTGTGGCTGGTCTTCTGGCAGGCTACTCCATGCTTCTGGGAGGTGGAATCTACTAGATGGTTCCGCCCCAGGTGTCTAATGGACCCTGAGGGATTCCAGGAGGCGCTTGGGCTGATTCCCACTTCCCTTACCCACAGCTCAGCCAAGGCCTTAGTGGATGCCTGGCAACGGACGGCCTCTGAGGCTCTCAACTGAGTTGTCCCCTTGCAGCCCCTTACTTGTCGCAGATCCCGGTTAGCTCCTTGGTTTTCGGTGGAGCTCCAGGAGATGAAGCATTGAAGAAGGGGCCTGGAGAGCAGTTGGGGATCCAGTCAGCCCGAATCCAACCGAGCCCACTTAAGAGCCTACATGAGGACTTATCTGGTAGCGATGGAAGCGGTGAAGCGTGCATATTTCTCCGTTCTCATTGCATCTCATTGCGTCCACAGATGATCGCCCGGCCGCCTTGTTTAGGGTCGCTCGCTCCCTCCTACATCAGGAGATGAGGGAGGATCCTTTGCAGGGAAGGGCTGAGGAGTTTAGTCAGCATCTGCTGGATAAGATCGCTCAGATTTGGGCTGGCTTGGACTCTGACTGGCAGGAGTCGGATGAAGGAGTTACAAGTAGTCTAGCTGACACCATCTGAGATGAGTTTGAGCCTGTGTCTTTATTGGAAATGGACAGGACCATGCAGAGGCTGAGTTCCACCACGTGTTTATTGGACCCGTGTCCCTACTGGTCGGTATATGCCTCCAGGGAGGTTAGACACAGCTGGCTCCAGGCAGTTATCAATGCTTCATTGAGGGAGGGATCCTTTCCCACCACCTTGAAGGAGGCGGCGGTGAGGCCCCTCCTTAAGAAGCCTGCCCTGGACCCAGCCGTCTTGAACAACTTTCGTCAGGTCTCCAACCTTTGCTTTGTGGCGAAGGTTGTTGAGAGCGTGGTGGCCCATCAGCTCCTGCGGTTCCTGGAGGAAGCCGATTATCTAGATCCATACCAATCAGGCTTCCGGGCAGGGTACAGCATGGAGACAGCATTGGTCGCACTGATGGATGATCTCTGGAGGGCTCGGGACAGGGGTCTTTCCTCTGTCCTAGTCCTATTAGACCTCTCAGCGGCTTTCGATACCATCAACCATGGTATCCTTTTGCGACGCCTCACGGGGTTGGGGGTGGGGGGCACTGTTTTGCGGTGGCTCTCCTCCTACCTCGCAGGGCGGTCGCAATCGGTGTTGGCAGGGGGGCAGAGGTCGGCCCCGAGGGCACTCACTTGTGGGGTCCCTCAGGGGTCGGTCCTCTCTCCCCTTTTATTTAATATCTACATGAAACCACTGGGTGAGATCATTCGTGGCTTTGGGGTGAGGTATCATCAATATGCTGATGATACACAGTTATATATCTCCACCCCAAACCAGATCAGTGATGCCCTCTCCTGATGACTCGCTGTCTGGATGCAGTACGGATCTGGATGGATGGAAACATGCTTTGGCTCAACCCGGCCAAGACTGAGTGGCTGTACATACTGGCATCACGGTCCAGGTTGGAATGTCCATCGTTGACCATAGGGGGAGTGGTGCTGCCCCCTGTGGATAGAGCAAGGAACCTGGGGGTCCTCCTGGATGCACGGCTCCGGTTGGAGGAGCAGGTGGGAGCCGTCACCAGGGGGGCTTTTGCCCAGGTCCGGCTGGTTCGCCAGCTTCGCCCGTTCCTGGACCGCGATGCCCTGCGTATGGTCACTCATGCCCTTGTTACTTCACGACTCGACTACTGCAACGCTCTCTATCTAGGACTGCCCTTGCATACCATCCGGAGATTGCAGCGGGTGCAAAATGCGGCGGCGCGGGTGGTGATGGGAGTTCCCTGGTTCTCCCATGTTGCCCCCCTCCTGCGCGGCCTGCATTGGTTGCCGCTAGCGCTCCGGGTGAGATTCAAGGTTTTAACCTTAACATACAAAGTCCTTCATGACATGGGTCCTTATTATTTAAGGGAGTGACTGCTGCCGACATCGAACACTAACCGCCCTGTACGAACCCACAGACAGGGGCTCCTTGGGGTCTCGTCAGCTGGGCAGTGCCGGCTGGCGGTCCCCCGACGACAGGCCTACTCTGTCGCAGCCCCTGACCTCTGGATTCAACTTCCCCTGGAGCTCCGCCTGGCCCCTGACCTCCGCACTTTCCATCGCGATCTGAAGACCTGGTTGTTTAATCAACCTGGGCTGTGACCCTGGGGTGGGGTGGTTTTTAGAGTTTTAATTCTGGGATTTTAGTGTTAATTCGGCTTGATTTGTTTAATCTGGTTTTATCTAATTTATTGTTGTGTTGTTTTTACTTTGTAAGCTGCCCCGAGTCCTTCGGGAGAGGGGGCGGCATATAAGTTGAATTAATAAATAAATAAATAAGGGTGGGTGGAGGGTTTGAGTCTTCTGGCACATCAGAGACATCTGTCATGGCTGAAGACGCTGCCATGCTTTAAATTGGCAAAAGGTGAATTTTGGAAAATTTAGCAGTTTTCCATGCAATTCCCCTTTTTTCTACTAGGGTGCACTGCAAGCAGGTAGCTGAATTTAGGAGACACCGTTGAAATTCACTATTTGACAACTGAGGTGCGTTGCAAGCTCTGGAAAATGCTGGTGCAATACACTTGTTGGCCACTGGGGTGCGTTGCAAGCTCTGGAAGACGTATACAGGCTGGTAGTTTGCTAATCAGCCACCAGAGGGTGCATCAAGGGGTAGTTTGTTCACAGGTCTGTAGCTTAGAGAACAATCACCAGAGGATGCTGTCATTTAATCATGTTCTGCTCAACTGGGTTTGGGTGATTTGCTCTGTGTAGAATTTAGACTGACTTCTTGCTAAATTCATCTAAGGATTTGCCTCTCCAGTTTGGAAAAGGATAACAGGACATCAAAGGTTGGCAACTTTCTTTTAGCTACAAGCTGGAACACTTTTTCAACTTTCCAGAGTCAGATTCCCTCTTTAGAGGGGTTGGTTTACATGCAGAGTGACTAAAGGCATTTACGACTTGGTTGGCTTGGAGACCATTGTCATAACTTTGTAAGGATGGGCCCCTTTTTATTTCCTGTTTCCTCCATGGCACGGACAGGGAGGAATCAAGCCTTTGTTTTAGCAGCTCCAGAGAAAGGGGATAATGCAGTTTCTTTGTTTTAGGACACAAGAAAAGATTACTTAGTCTCTTTCAACTGCAGTTTGTAAAAAGGCTGAAGACAATAACTTTCTTAGTAACAAACTCGAGGGCTCACAGGGGGAGACAGGGAAACAGCAGGGATTCAATCATCTATTTGCTTAATGGTTCCTCAATTGCTTGTTACTGATTTAAGAGGAAATCAGGATAAACTATCTTTTCACTATCAAGTCTCTAATTTTCTGGCTGAATATAGAGGCAAGCAGTCCAACACTACAAAGGCTTCCATACAAAGTTAGTTTATCGGATTATATCAGGCATCCTCAAGGTATAACTCACAATTATGCTGAGGTTCATCTAATGTCCAATTTTTGCATTGTCGTCTTCATAGTGTGAAAAGATAGTTATCTTCATCCCAGCAAGGGGAGACTCCAGCATGTTGCTGGGGTCCAGGTAAGGATGACCAAAACTCCCCCAGCCCAACCAGAGGTCAATTCAGTGACCAATCAGGATTACAGATGTGACTACATGACATGAACTACATCTCCCAAGAGGCATTAACTACATTTCCCATGAAGCATTCCCTTAAGGGGGCAGCTCTCATTCCTAAACTAACTATATACTGTCTAACCAGCAAAATCATGCTCCAATTTCCTTTTCTCTAATATCTTGACACACTATAGGTGGTTGACTTACAACCATTCATTTAGTGACCTCGGTGGTGCAGTGGTTAGAGTGCAGTACTGCAAGCTACTCCTACTGCAATTTGGCAGTTTGAATCCCACCAGGCTCAAGGTTGACTCAGCCTTCCATCCTTCCCAGGTGGGTAAAATGAGGACCCAGATTGTTGAGGGCAAGAGGCTGACTCTGTAAACTGCTTAGAGAGGAATGGAAAAGCACTATAAAGCAGTATTTAAGTCTAAGTGCTGAGAGAAAAGTAGTATAAGTTACACTTTTATAATAGGATTTTACGTAATTTAAGTATGGTTAAGCTAGAAGATTCTTCTTTACTCTTTCTGTTACATATAAAACCGCCACCCTAAAACCCAAAATGTGTTCAGTTACAAGTACGTGATGCATTGTTACAATCTTCTTGGAAAACAGGAAGAACTGCCTGCGGCTGGGCAACAAAGCCGCAAAGCCGTTAAGACCTGGCTTTGTTGGAAGGCATGGAATTGAGACTTCTGTTCTTTCCCTCTTGTATGTGTGGATGATATGAATGAGCTTTTTGATTTTTATATTGTATAGGTAACTGTTTTTTACTTTGTTGTACGCCGCCTCGAGTTCCCCGATGGGGGAAGAGAGGCGGGATAAAAATCTAATAAATGACATAAATGAAATGAAACAAGTAAATAAGATAAGGGCATCCTCCCAAGGTAAAGCCCAGTAGTGAAAGAAGATAAGACACCGAGGCACAGAAAACAATGTCATGTTGACCGTAAAGCTTATACTTTAGCTCACCTTAGAATGTCAGAAAATAAGGGGGGGGGAGGGCCTCTTAGGCGTGGCGTGTTTTGTGCAGGGGTACAAGTATATTGTTTGAACATGGAATTCTGCTCTCCTTGTACTCAATCCACTTGGGAAGGGTCTTGGAGGCTGTGCTTGCAACCGCTTTTCTTCTTCTTCAATAAACCTTTGAAATTGGACCAGTCTTGTCTTTGTATTGTGAATATAAACTTATTGGGGGTCATATATCTCACAGTGCTATTGATACCAGAAGTTACAACAGCACTGAAAAAAGTGAGTTTTTCACACGACCATTGCAGCCTTCCCAAGGTCACATGATCGAAATTCAGATGTTTGGCAACTGGCTCATATTTACGATGGCTGCAGTGTCATAAATGCAGAAGATTTTGTGACCTTAAGTCAATGGGGAAACCAGATTCACTTAACAATGGTTATTGATGTAATAAATGCTATGATTCACTTAACAACTAGCAAGAGCAAGAGCTCTTAGACTTATATACTGCTTCCCGGTGCTTTCCAGCCCTTTCTAAGTGCTTTACTGAGTCAGCCTCTGGCCCCCAACAATTTGGGTTCTCATTTTACTGACCGCGGAAGGAAGGAAGGCTGAGTCAACCTGGAGCCTGGTGAGACTCAAACTACCAGACTGCTGACAGCCAGCAATCAGCAGAAGTAGCCTGCAGTACTGCATCCTAACCACTGTGCCACTAGTGCTCCTATTGGCTCAACTATTGCAAGAGTGATTGTAAATGAGTCACTTAACAACTGTCTTGCTTAGCAATGGAAATTTCAGTCTCAATTGTGCTCACAAGTCAAGGACTGTGCTGGCTGTTGAGGACCAGTTGGATGCAACTCCCGTCCCGCCTTGGGTACAAAGCCAGCTGGGTGACCCCGAGCCAGTCCCTCTTTCTCAGCCCTGAGAAGCAGGCAAGGGCAAGCTACACTCCGAAATCTTGCCAAGAAAACCGCAGGGACCTCTGCAGCCAGGCAGTCTCTGTGAATAGGACACGGTTGAAGGGGAAAAGCTATTTTGAACCCAAGGAGATGCGCTCCCTTCCTCCCCTCCCCGCATTGTCTGCTGTAGCCAGCTTTTCTCTGTTGGTGAGGCTGGGACGAAAGAGGCCACGGCTCTCCTTGGCTCTTCTCGAGACCCTTGGAAAACGACACCACTGAAAGTCCTTGGGGACTTTGGGGGATCTCGGCTCAGGTGTTTTCCATTGGTTACAGGTTCTTTTCTCCCGCAAAGTCCTGGAATCTGGTCCAGCAGCTCCTTAGTCTGCCTGGCTCTGCAGTTAAGAGCACACACACACGCGCACACACACCCCTGTCTCAGCTGAGCTCTGCTGTTGCTGAACCTCCTGGGTCCTGCTCTGTGTGTGGTACCACCAGGCCCCTCCCACTCTTCCCCCTCCCCCATTTCTGGCCTGCTCCTTTTGAATAGGTTTCAATCCCTCCATTCCACCTGTGAGCTTCATCAACCCCAGTTTCAATTACGGCCATAAATCCCATTTGCTTTCCTTCGTTCAGACGTCCAGCTGTCACTTGACGTCCCACACCCTGTGTGCATTTCTGGAGGCAAAAGGGGAAAACTGCACCTTGGATGGCACAAGGTGGCCTCTTCCGTCCTGGAATTGGGTGCCGTACTTGGGTGCTTCATCTTCTGCAGGGCCCTACAGCTCTTATTCCTGCCCTCTGGCATTGCGCCATTTCTGGACCCAACAGGCAGGTCAAGGGGGGAGCTTTGCATTTTGCTGCCTCAGTCCAGGCTGCCCTCATTTTGAACAGGCAGCATGAGGTGTCATGCACGCCCATGAGAGGGGCTGAGGTTGCCTGGTGAGGTGCAACATTAGAACACTTTCTGTCTAAGTCACTAAGGATCCAGTGCCCTTAAATTACAGCTAGGTGCTGGAAAAGTCACCCACAGCTTCCTTCTTGATGATGTGGCACTGTGTGGGATGGAGGTCCCACTACTGGAAGGATTTTAAGTTGGTGGAGCCACCACACCTCTGTGGCACATACCCATTTTGGCCTTCTGCATCAGATTTGCAAGCTGCCTTCCAAACTTATAGCATGAGCAATAGCACTTAGACTTATATTCCCCTTTACAGTGTTTTGTTGTGGCCCGAGAGCAGCCAGCAGAGCTGGCAGCAGATTCAGACAGTAGGGAGGTTGGGGAGGAACATGGGCCACTGCTGAAGTCTGGGGAAGGCTCTGATGAGGGCTCTGCATCGGAGGCAGAGATGGGGCCAGGCCCGTCTGACAGTTATCAGCTGCCGTTGGAGTCGGAGATCAGTGGGGAAGAAGAACAGCTGGAGCTGCCAGATGAAGGGAACAGCTGAGGAACAAAGGTCGACTTCGGAGTAAAGCCCAGGTGGATGGTGATTGCCCCCTCCCAGAGGGAATAGAAGAGGAGCAAAAGGGGAGTGGGGCTTTGCAGGAGATAATTAGTTCCTTCCGGCATGCTTGCCAAGTATTGCGGTGTCTGAAAGATTTTGGCCTGGCCCTTCTCCAAGCCTGATAAAGGTCTGTAATTGGGAACTATCCTGAAAGACTGTTGGCCGGGACTTTGCTGGAGAGGAAGCTCATTGTAAGTTAAATAAAAGGGGTTTATTGGGATGAGGACTCGGCTTCGTGCTGTGGGGAAACCCAGGTCAGAACATCTTTTTACAGCTGTCTCTAAGCATTTTTCAGAGTCAGCATATTTCTCCCCAACAATCTGGGTCCTCATTTTACCAACCTCAGAAGGACGGAAGGCTGAGTCAATCTTCAGCTGGTCAGTATCGAACTGCTGGCAGTGAGCAGACTCAGCCTGCAATATTGCATTCGAACCACTATGCCACCATGGCTCTTATCTCCTTCTCTTGTGTGGTGCAGCCCACCTCTTGCCTGGAATTGCAAATGCCATACTCAGAGAATCTGCTCCATTGCCAGCTGGTGCCAGCTGCATGGGCACCTGCTCCCTTGCAGGACTCTTCCTTCTCTCTTCTTGGGTGGGTCCTTGAACAGGGAGGAGAAAAGAAATGCCAGCTATGAGCCCAGCCCCTTCACCCACCCTTCCAGCATCCTCAAGGCTGTGCCAGGGTGGAACATTTGCTGCCAGGGGGTCAGTAGAGGGGGAGGTTTGTCAGTGGGGAATGTCTCCATTCCCCACTGCCGGCGGTCTTAACGGTCTTGGGAATGTCTCCTTCCCATCCCAACCAAATGTGAGCCCAAGAAGGTGAGAGGTTGTCCAAGCAGCAGCTTTGCCTCTTCTTCTCTGTGGGGAGCCCCAGTTGCACACACACCCCAGAGCCCTTGCTCTACCCCCCTCCCCTTTGGAATCCCTGAGGGGCTCAAAACACCGTATCAGTGGGGTGGGGGTTGTCATCTATCCTTTGAGATCAGAAATGAGCTCCTCTTGACAGGCTGGTCCTCGTCTCTCCACAAGTCCTCCCTTACCTGGTCCAGGAAGGGCCCTTCTTCCAGGCACTCCAGCCCCTTCCCTCCCAGAGGGTCCTTTGGGGCCCGGAGTCCTTGCTGCCTTCCGAGAGGGAGACAGGTATGGCTGGCATTTCCTTGCAGGTTGGCTGCTTCTGCCTTCTTCAGGTAGGCTGGGTTTCTGCCTGGCAGGGCAATCCAGGGCAACAAGCAGAGGCATCATTGCACAAGGATCCCAGCAGTTGCCCCCCATGGGAAGGGAGCCCCTTTTCTCCCTCTGCCCCTCTTCTTTGCCCTGGGCTGGGTGGTCTCTCTTTGGAGCGGGGTGGGTGGGTGGGTGAGGAGGCAGGTTCCATGCCTCTTGCTTGGAAATGGCCAGTCTGTGTAGCTCTGCACCAGCACTGACTTGCCTAAGGAGGCCGGAGGAGGAAATGCCTCAGTTGAGCCCCCCAAATGTCCCCACAGATCCCCAGATTGGATGGTCCTGGTGTTAAGTCCTCCTGGCTGCTTTCCTTCGCAACCAGTGGCCAATTTGCCTGGCCAACCACCAGCCAAGACACCATGAAGAAGGTCCTTTGTTTCCTTGATTGCAATAAGCGGGGAGAAGCTGCCATAAAGCTTGGTTTCTCTCCAAAGGTTCAACTCCAACCATTCCATTCTTTATACGCCCCTGTCCCAGCCACCCACCCCTCCTCATTCCCCATTGCCTGGGGTACTATGAGGTTACAGTCTTTTCCTATTGCTTCCTGCATGCTTCCTGAGACCCTCCTTAAACCTCCTACATCCCATGTCACATGTGCATTATAATTAGCAGATTATGTATGCAAGGCGTGTCAATTCATATTTGAAGCATGTGCTTTGCTTATTACTGTGACCCACGCCTTACTTCTATTTTTCAGAATATCGGGTGCTCGCCTCAATTTGTGTGGCCTCTTCTGTGGCTCAGCTAGCAGTTTCCTCTGGACCTGTTTCCATTCCACACTCTGAAGCCCCTTCTGGGGTTTACGCTCTGGGTCCTTGGAGTTGTAGCTACTGTTTCCTCCGGCAGTTTGTACTTTCTGAAGAACCTCCACTCACGTTCTCCATCCCTGGCTACTCACTTCCCAGGTAGCTTGGGTGATTGATTGTGAGTGTGTGAGTGTGTGTGTGTGTGAGAGAGAGAGAGTAAAGTGCCCCTTCTCCCCAATCTCCTGTTTAGACTTAGAATAACTTTATGGTCACTTTGAATATATGCTAATCGGCATATGTTTTAAATGAAATTCCATTGGAGGGCGGGGCTTGTGTCCCAGTGATACTATGTGCGATCGGGAAGCTCCTGGATCGCCGTAGATATCCTCTCACCTGGACGGTCCATTTGGACCTAAACCGTCCCGAAGAGACGGTGAAGGAAAAGAGCACGTCCTGTCGATCCCAGGGACATCACAAAGTCCCTGGTTGATCCAGGAGAAGCTCTTTTTGCCGGCGGAAAAGAGGCAGCCATCAAGCTGCTGAAGCTGGGACAGCTCCGAAAGAAAGGCAAGATCGGATGAAGGTGTGTCGGTTTGGTGAGAGGTTCTTTTTTATTTACTTATTTCTGAAGAGAACACCCCAATAACTGGAAAGTGGACTTAAAAAGTAAAGAGAACAGTTTATAAGCGTGAGATTAAGCTTTTCTTAAGATTGACGGCTTTTTCTTCCTTTTATCTCTTCTGGAACTATTTGATTTTAAAAGGGACTGGCTTTTCCTCTATGTAAAATAATCTTTTGTTCTGATGGTCTTTTTCCTTTTTTTCCACCAATATTTTTTGGATTAAATGCTGTTTATGATTTTAAGAACTTTTTAGAAAAGAGAGCAATACCAATGTGCCTTTTCTCTTTTTTCCCTTTTTTCTTGCTCTTGAGGGGAGAGTGAAAGTGAAAGCACTGCCATTTAGAGGCTTGGATATACTGTATTCCTTTCTTCTTCGTTTGTTTATCTATGTGAGCTGCATTCAAGGACATAGAGTTCCTTCTTGAAAGAGATAGTGGGGTGAGCACGACGGATTGTATATACAGGTGCCCATCTGTGAACTATTGATAGCAGAACCCAGAGTTGGAACTGAAAGAAAGAAGACTAAAGTGACCTTGAAAATATATTCTACTGGAAATTTGACTTGATATTCTAAAAAGCCTTGGACATCTGGTGGCAGTAGTTTTCTTTTTCTCTTTGGCTGGATTTGTGGCTGCTCTATCTTTTCCACCCCCTCCCCATTGATTGAATTTTTATTGTTTGGATTATCCCTTTTTCAATTTTTAGCCAGGAATGTTTCTTTTTCCTTTTCTCTGCCTATGATTTGCTCCCCTTTTTGCTTTTTTCCCCCTTTTTTCATCTTGTTGATTCGCCATTGGATTAGGGTATATAAATACCTGAAGTCTCTTCCCTTTTTCCTTTTTATTTTTTGAACTGGGAACCACCTGTTGTTGCTTTTTGAGATCTTCCTTTTCTTCTTTACTTTTTTTTCTATTTTTGTATACAAGTGGAACCAACTGGATTAAGGTGTACAAGAACCTGAAGAATTTTTTTTGTTTCTTTAATTTTTTTATATATTCCTTAATATTTTTAATTTTTACTTTTTTCCTTTTTGTCTACTTATTTTATTATTTTGGAGGGCCCTCTGCTTTTTGGGGCCCTACTAGGAAATAACTATAAAATGAGTAGAAAAGCAATAGCTCAAGCTCTCAATCAACAACTCCTGCTTCTTCACCATCTGGAGGTCAGCGATCAATACAGGCAATGTTGCAACAGGAAAAGGAAAAAGAGAAGGAGGATACATTACAGAAGATTTTGCAAGGAATTCAAATTTTACAGACAAAAGTAGAAAATGTTGAAAAGAGTAATGAGAATATCTCCCAAAAAATTGAACAGACAAATCAAAAGGTGGGGAAGATTCAGCAGAAAATAGATAAGACGGATGAAAAAGTTGAAAATATTCAACAGAAAATTGGAAAGACAGACGAGAAAGTGGAAAATATCCAGGAGATGATGACCAAATATGATGAAAAGATTAAGAAAATTGAAGAGCAGGACGAACATAGAGATAAGGAAATTGGAAATATCAATATCAGATTGAGTGAAGTTGAGAAAGACAGGATTGAATCATTGAGAGGAGAGATGGATAGATCAGAATTTTACTTGAGATTTCAAAATGTGGAGGAAGAAAAGGGTCCTCTGGAAAAATGATAGAAATATTGGCGGAAGCACTAGAAATAACGAAAGAGAAAATGATGGATGGAATGGATGAAGTGTTTCGTGTACATACAAGATATGCAATAAGGAATAAGCTACCAAGAGAAGTCCATATTAGATTTACTAAGAAAATTATTAAAACACAAATTTTGCAAATGACAAGAGAAAAGACATTAAAGTATAAAGACAAAGAAATTGTGGTGCTGAAACAGGTACCAAGAAGAGTAAGGGAGACGAGGAGAGAGTACTTCTTTTTAACCAAAGAACTGCTTAGAAAAGGAATAAATTATAGATGGCTGATACCAGAAGGCCTTCTGTTTACATGGCGGAACAAAGACATAGAATTGACATGGTTGAAAAGGCAGAATCATTTTATTATGAATATATTAGAGGAAAGGAGGAAGATACAAGAAAAGAAGAGCCTCTGATTGAACCTCAAAAGGAGTTGATAGCAGTAATTGAAAAAGGAAAAAGAAGAAGGCCAGTAGGCAGGCTGAAAGCGAAATAAGATCCACCAGAGAGCAATAAATTCCTCTTACAAAATCTAAAATGGAGGAAAGAAAACTGGTTCGATGAATATAAATGGACTCAATTCAATCATTAAAGAAGGAAAGTATTTCACAAATTGGAGAAATTAAAATTTGATATAATTTGCCTACAAGAGGTACATATTAAAAACAACATGAACACGTACTGAAACAAAAAATTAGGAAAATTGTTTACTTCATTGGCACAATGTAAAAAAAGGCGTGGTTCTATATATTAAAGAAACAATTTTGGCTGAATTAATTTATACAGATGATGATGGAAGAATCTTAATGGTAGAAATAATGGACAATAATACTAAAATACTTTTAATAGCAATATATGCTCCAAATGACCACCAAGAGGAATTTTATAATAAACTCCATAAAAAATAATTGAACTGGACTACGTTAATTTATGCATGATGGGAGATTTTAATGGAATAATTAATGAGCAGCTGGATTATAAATCACAAAAAGCCACAAAGAAAGCTAGAAAGAAACTACCAAAACCCTTTTTCAAATGATAGAAGAAATAAATTTAAAAGATGCATGGAGAGAGAGAAATATAGGAAATAAACAATATACATTTTACTCAAACAGGCATGAATCATGGTCAAGAATAGATATGATATGGACATCAGCTGATCTATTTTTAATATACAAAAATTGAAATAGAAGCAAGTATTTGGGCGATCATAATCCAATGATTATTATTTGGAAAGGACAAAAGATGAGATCTAGATGGACATTAAACAATAAGATATTAAAGGAAGAAGATTTTAAACAGAAAATGGAGAGAGAACTGGTATTCTTTTTAAAGAAAATAAGAAAGAGGATACATCGTTACAGAATCTCTGGGACACGATGAAGGCCTATACAAGAGGCTTGATAATTGATTATACAAGGAAAAGAAATATCAAACAAAAAGACTTTTAAAACATTAGAAGAGAATAAAAAAACTGGAAAAAGAACTACAGAAATTTCCACAAAAAGATGTTAAAATCAAAATGGATATAACCAAACATAAAATGGAATTAATGGAAAAAGAAGAGCTAGCCCAAAAGATTAAAAATGCTAAACAGAATTATTTTGAGGACAAAAACAAACCAGGAAGATGGTTAGCCTATAAATTAAGAAAGGAAAGAGAATCAAGGAAAATTAGCCATTTAATAGATGAAGAAGGACATCCTTGTTACGGAAATGAAGGGAAAAAAAATCATACAAGACTATTATGGAAAATTGTACTATCAAGAGAGTATTCAAGAAGAAAAATTAAACAATATATACAAAAGGCAAAGTTACCACAGATACCTAAAGATATCGAAATAATGTTAGAAGAGAATATAACAATGATGGAGTTAACAGAAGCCTTAAAGAAACAAAATACAGAGAAAGCACCAGGTCCAGATGGTTTACCAGTGGAATTTTATAAGACTTTTCAGGAGGTGTTAAACCTCCAATTATTAGAAGTTATGAATGAAATCATGCAAGAGAAGAGAATACCAAAGACTTGGTCAGAAGCTTATATCACACTTACACTGAAGGAAGACACAGACTTACAACAAGTTAAAATTATAGGCCTATTTCCTATTAAATTCAGACTATAAAATTTTTGCTTCAATTTTGGCAGAAAGACTGAAAAGATACTTAAACAACTTTATACATGTTGACCAAAATGGGTTTCTGCCAAAAGACAAATTAAACATAATATGAGAATAATCCTGGACACTCTGGAGTACTATGAGGTACATCCTGAAAAGCAAATGGCTTTGATGTTTCTGGATGCTCAAAAAGCCTTTGATAACGTGAGTTGGCGCTTTATGCTACTACAATTGACACAAATGGGCTTTGGCAAAAATTTTATACGTGCTATTGAGACTATATATTCTGAACAAACCGCAAGGGTTTTGATAAATGGAGAATTGACAGAGCCTATAAATATAAAAAACCCTATAAAAGGGACTAGACAAGGCTACCCACTGTCGCCCCTGCTGTTTGTATTAACCTTAGAAGTGTTAAATAGGTGTATTAGAGAAGATAAACAAATAAAAGGAATGAAAATTAAAAGAGAAGAGTATAAGTTACAAGCCTTTGAAGATGACCTGGTATTTATATTAGAGGATCCACTGGAATCAGCGCTTAAGCTAATTGAAAGAATAGAAGAGTATGGAGAAGTAGCAGGATTGAAAATTAATAAAGACAAAACAAAGATATTAACAAAGAATATGTTAGTGAGACGGAAGAAAGAATTGGAAGAAGCTTTAGAAATACAGGTATTTCACAGTAAGGTTAAGTATCTAGGGATATATATCACAGCAAGATGTAGTACACTGAAGGAGGATAATTACATTAAACTTAAACAGCAGATAGCGACAGACTTGGAAAAATGGAAAAACTTACAACTATCGTTGATTGGGAGAATATCAACAATCAAGATGAATGTATTGCCTAGAATTCTATACTTATTCCAGACAATCCCAATCAGATTAGGGAAAGAGTTTTTCGAAGACCTAAATCGAATGATGTTGAAATATATATGGCAAGGCAAAAAAGCAAGAATAAAACTCAAGTTATTTCAGGGCTTACTTTGCCCAATTGGGAACTATACTATCAGGCGGCAAATTTGATGTGGGTAAAAGATTGGATAACACTAAGGAATACTAGATTATTGACTAGAAGGACATGACTTGCTATTGGGGTGGCATGCATTCCTTTGGTATAAGGGAACTAAAACACAAGGGTATTTTAGAAGACATTATATTCGAGAAGCTTTGTTTTTAAACTGGGAGAAGATTAAAAACAACATTACTTGAAAATTCCAATATGGATATCTACTATTGAAGCCTTTTCATATCCAGTAATATATAAAAGGAACAAACAGTTAGATATGGTGAGATATAGAATGAAAGGGGTGAACTTAAATCTATGCTGCTTAAGAACAAGGTATAAAATGAATTGGTTTTCGCTCTTCCTGGGTGATTGCCAGTGTGGTAGGTAGGGAGAAATACTTCTCCTTCTCCCACCTGGGTTTTTCCACTCAGAACAGCTGTCAGGTGGCAGGTGAGTCTCAATCTAACACCCCTGAGGAAGAAAACTTGAGCTGGTTTGGGAAGCGCGATCCCAAACAGCTAAGAAGAGTCCCAAGTTCAGAGGAAGAAGCCAGCCTGTCAGAGCTGGCCCGAAGACAGCTGCCGCTACCATTGAGGGAAGCTGAAAGTGAAAGTTGCCGACCGGAAAGAAATTAGAAGCTTGGTGAGAAGTTATAAAGACTGAAAAGACTGTGGGGACTGTTTAAAGGATTGGGCTTAAAAGCGAGAAAGCTGGCACAATCTTAGTGATTATCCCAACAAAAAATATATATATAAAGCAGAAGACTAGTCTCGTGACAGAGAACACAGAAAGCTAAACAAGAAAGTGAAAGTCCCTGGGGCAGAGTGAGAATACCCGCAAAAAGAGATCTCATCCAACTGGAGAAAGTGAGGCTGAGGTTGGAAGAGATTGGAAAACGAAGTGGTGGCAGCTGAGAGAGCTACTGGATAGCGGGAAGCGATAGAGTCCCAGCAGAGGTAGCCACTGTGACAGAAGATTTAACGGAAAGAAACCAGACCAGAAGGGGACGTGTTGGGAAAGAGGAAGAAAAGGAAAAGTGAGTTCTGTGAATCTGAAAACTGCTAAAACGTTGTGGTGTGACAGGGCGTAAAGAAAAGAGACGAAGCAAACTTTCACTTATTTTAGAAAGTGAGCAACCCTGCGAGTATCTAGCAAAACCGCAGAAAAGGGAAAGTTACAAAACTAAATTCAAATCAATTAACATTTGGAAACTTTTGTTGCTTAAACTTTCGCTGCTTAAAGAGAAAGGAAAACAGAACTTTTTCGAGGCAAGGATCGCGGTTGAATTAATCGGAGGAAGATCAAGGGAAGTTTCACCATTGTGACATTGCACTTTTTGTTCTTTGGCGGCCATTGACATTTGGACAATTGGATAATCCGAGTGAAGAACAGCAACACAAAGACCGAAGGAGTTTGACTCATTACTACACGATACTACTGTGTTTAATTTTATACTTTATTTCATATACTTTAAACGATTTTATATTACTAAACATTATACTTATATATAGATATAGTTAGACTTATAGTATAATTTGGGTAAATCTCATAGGGTTGGTATATTACTATAGATTGTTATAAGAAGTTAAGAACTTTGAAACTTTGTTATTTACAAATCTAATACTTAATTCTTTAATTATACTTACTAACTTATTCTAAGATAATAAGATAATATTATTGATTTAAACTTCTTAGCATAAGAATATTGTGGATAGATAGTGATCTATATTAAGTATTTATTTCTTATAGAACAATAAGAACTGATAGTTGCTTTTGTCTTTTATCTTTTTCTATACCTATAGAGATATATTATATACCAGATATCATTCTATTTTACTTGATTTGCCTGCAATATCTAGGTATCTCCCTTTTCCTTTCTTTTTCCTTATATTTCTCCTTTCTTGGATCTCTCTGCTAGAAATGTAATGTGATTTTACTCTCTGTCCCCCCCTCCAAGATTATTAAGAGAAATATTGGACTTTAAAATCAACGAAAAAAAAAAAAAAGAAAAGAAAAATAATAATAAGGTTAGGTGCCTCTACCTTTTATTTTTGATTAGATTGGATTGTGTGAGAATATCGGAATAGAGGGACCTTTAGTAGATGATAATTGGAAATAAGACGTGGGGAAATATAAATAGAATTATCAAAGAGCAGCAAAAGATTATAAAAGAAATGTCAACAGTAACTTCCACTATTACCAAAACAGGGAAAAAGGGAGTGACAACTGTACCTCCATCTACATCTGGCGACTTCCTCCCAAAAACTATAGAAGGGATGTTGGCACCGAGAAAGCTAATACTCAGACCCAAACAATACAAAACATTACAGACGCTACAGAACATGATGCTAACGATGCAAGAATCAATGATGAATAATCATGTGAGAGCAAGAAGGAAAGAGAAGAGATGAGAGCAGAATTGAAAGCGAATTGGGAGATGAAAATGAATTAAAACTTTAGAGGGAAAATAGGACAGTTACAGGAGACAACAAAGACAAATGAGGAGAAAATTATAACGATCACGAAAAGAACAGATCAAACAGGGAAGAAGGTGGAAGCTATAGAACAGAAAATTAAAGATCAGCAGAGGGAAACTAACGAGCGTTGACATTTCTAGAATTGGACAGAGCCTCATATTATTTAAGGTTCCAGAACATACAAGAGGAAAGAGGGAAAACTTGACTCTGGTAATGGCAGAATTATTGGCAGCTATTCTGCAAAAGACAGGGATCAGATGGTATTAGAGATCGATGAGGCTTATAGAGTTTATACATCCTATGCCAGAAGACATGGACTCCCAAGGGAGGTTCATGTCAGATTCGCTAGAAAAGGGTTAGAGAGATAATTTATAGAGTGACCAGGGATGAGACGATAAAACATAACGGTAGACAAGTTATAATATTAAGCAGATCCCAAGGAGAGTGAGAGATCAAAGAAAGGAATACAGATTCCTCACAAATCATCTAAATAAAAACCATCCTATTCAGATGGAAGACCCAGAAGGAATATTAGCAACATGGGAAGGTAGAAGAATTAGAATTGATAACTTAGCGAAGGCTCAAAGATTTTACGAACAAACAGGAGGATTAGTGGAGGATTGAGTAGCAGAGAAGAGTCGAGGAATGCAAGTCAAGAAGATTTAAGAGTCCATGGGAGAGGAGAGGAGGAAAGAAAGGAGGGGAAGGAGGGGGACGAGAACAATGGCCGTCTGAAGAAGGAGGGAGAGAGGAGGTGGGAGTGAAGACCAGAAGTCAGACAATAGGCAAAACGTAATATTAGTCAGAAGAGAGGAGATCAAATGGAAGGGGAAATAAAACTAATATCAATGAACATCAATGGACTAAATAGTCCAAACAAAAGGAAAAAAAATTCGGTAGATTGGAAAGACAAAATGGGATATAATATTTTGCAAGAATCCCATAAAGAACAGACAAAATGTATCTTGAGAATGAAAACTTGGAAAAGCATTTATTGGCTTAGCAATGGAAAGAAAAAGAGGGTAGTACTATACATAAAAGAGGATTTGAATGCAAAATTGATATACACATGACAGAGGGAAGAATATTAATGGTGGAATAGAGATACATAATAAGAAAACCTAGCTGTCGGAATCTATCGCCAAACAAAAATCAAAAAGAATTTTACAAAAAAGTTATACGAAACTGTTGGAAATTGGCAATCCAGGATTTGTCTGATGGGGACTACAATGCAATATCTGATAATAGGCAAGATTATGAATCGGAATATAAACAATATCAAAAGCGAATTGTTTTACCAAAAATATTTTTGAAATGGTAGATGAATTTGGATTGGAAGATATATGGAGAAAAGGAACCCACAAAGTACACAGTATACTTTCCACTCCAGCCCGCACAAATCCTGGTCCAGAATAGATATGATTTGGATAAATAGTGAATTAAATAAAAAATTTTTGATACAAAATTTTAACAAATATATGGGCTGACCATAACCCAATGTCCTTAATTTGGAAAGAAGGGGGAAGGAAAGAACGAAGATGGACACTAAATTCTCAGATCCTGAAAGAAGAAAAATATCTGCAAAAATTGAGAGGAATTAATAAGCTTTTACAATTTTAATAAAAAAGAAGATACATCCTTACAAAACATGTGGGATACAATTAAAGCTTATACCAGGGGAATATCAATTGCATATCTATCAAATAGAAACAAGGAAAGATGGAAGAAACAAGATGATTAATAAAAGAAATTGCAAAATTAGAGAATAAACAAAGAGAGGGCCAGATAGTGAGCAGACCAAAGACGCATTAACCAAAAAAAACATGAACTTAATATACTGGAGCAAGAGGAACTCCTCAGAAAATTACAATACACAAAACAAAATTATTTTGAATATGCACAAATAACCGGGAGATGGCTAGCATACAAATTGAGGAAGAGGAAAGAAAAGAACGATACATAATTTAGAGAATGAAAATGGAGATCTTGAGGTTGA
>CM019150.1:223124388-223135775 GCA_009733165.1 Naja naja | reverse complement strand
GGGGCTTGTGTCCCAGTGATACTACGTGCGTCGGGAAGCTCCTGGATCGCCGTGATATCTTCTCAGCTGGACGGTCCATTTGGACCTAAACCGTCCGAAAGAGCGGTGAAGGAAAAAGCACATCCTGTGTCGATCCCAGGGACATCATAAAGTCCCTGGTTGATCCAGGAGCTCTTTGCCGGAGGAAAAAGAGGCAGCCATCAAGCTGCTGAAGCTGGGACAACTCGAAAGAAAGAATCGGATGAAGGTGTGTCGGTTTGGTGAGAGGTTCTTTTTATTTACTTATTTCTGAGAGAACACCCCAATAACTGGAAAGTGGACTTAAAAAGTAAAGAGAACAGTTTATAAGCGGCGAGTTAAGCTTTTCTTAAGATTGATGGCTTTCTTCCTTTTATCTTTTCTGGAACTATTTGATTTTAAGGGACTGGCTTTTCCTCTATGTAAAATAATCTTTTGTTCTGATGGTCTTTTTCCTTTTTTTTCCACCAATATTTTTTTGGATTAAATGCTGTTTATGATTTTAAGAACTTTTTAGAAAAGAGAGCAATACCAATGTGCCTCTTCTTTTTTTTTCCTTTTTCTTGCTCTTGAGGGGAGGAGTGAAAGTGAAAGCACTGCCATTTAGAGGCTTGGATATACTGTATTCCTTTCTTCTTCATTTGTTTATCTATGTGAGCTGCATTCAAGGACATAGAGTTCCTTCTTGAAAGAGATAGTGGGGGTGAGCACGACGGATTGTATACAGGTGCCCATCTGTGAACTATTGATATGGAGACAGTTGGAACTGAAAGAAGAAGACTAAAGTGACCTTGAAAATATATTCTACTGGAATTTGACTTGATATTCTAAAAAGCCTTGGACATCTGGTGCAGTAGTTTTCTTTTTTCTCTCTGGTTGTGGCTGCTCTATCTTTTCCACCCCCCCATTGATTGAATTTTATTGTTTGGATTATCCCTTTTTCAATTTTATAGGATTTTTTTTTTCCCTTTCTCTGCCTATGATTTGCTCCCCTTTTCACTTTTTTCTTTTTTTTTCATCTTGTTGATTGCCATTGGATTAGGGTATATGTCTCTTCCCCTTTTTCCTTTTTATTTTTGAACTGGAACCACCTGTTGTTGCTTTTGAGACCTTCCTTTTCTTCTTTACTTTTTTTCTATTTTTGTATACAAGTGGAACCAACTGGATTAAGGTGTACAAAACCTGAAGAATTTTTTGTTTCTTTAATTTTTTATATTCCTTAATATTTTTAATTTTTACTTTTTTCCCTTTTTTGTCTACTTATTTTTTATTATTTTTGGAGGGCCCTCTGCTTTTTGGGGCCCTACTAGGAAATAACTATAAAATGAGTAGAAAACAATAACTAAGCTCTCAATCAACAACTCCTGCTTCTCACCATCTGGAGGTCAATCAATACAGGCAATGTTGCAACAGGAAAAGGAAAAAGAAGGAGGATACATTACAGAAGATTTTGCAAGAATTCAAATTTTACAGGCAAAAGTAGAAAATGTTGAAAAGAGTAATGAGAATATCTCCAAAAATTGAACAGACAAATCAAAAGGTGGGAAGATTCAGCAGAAAATAGATAAGACGGATGAAAAGTTGAAAATATTCAACAGAAAATTGGGAAGATGAGAAAGTGGAAAATATCCAGAGATGATGACCAAATATGATGAAAAGATTAAGAAAATTGAAGAGCAGGAGAAAGGAAATAGGAAAGGAATCAAAATATCAATATCAGATGAGTGAAGTTGAAAAAGACAGGATTGAATCATTGAGAGGAGAGATGGATAGATCAGAATTTTACTTGAGATTTCAAAATGTGGAGGAAGAAAAGGGTGAAAACCTCAGCTGATAGAAATATTTACGGAAGCACTAGAAATAACGAAAAGAGAAAATGATGGATGGAATGGATGAAGTGTTTCGTGTACATACAAGATATGCAATGAGGAATAAGCTACCAAGAGAAGTCCATATTAGATTTACTAAGAAAATTATTAAAACACAAATTTGCAAATGACAAGAGAAAAAGACATTAAAGTATAAAGACAAAGAAATTGTGGTGCTGAAACAGGTACTAAGAAGAGTAAGGGAGACGAGAGAGAGTACTTCTTTTAACCAAAGAACTGCTTAGAAAAGGAATAAATTATAGATGGCTGATACCAGAAGGCCTCCTGTTTACATGGGAACAAAGACATAGAATTGACATGGTTGAAAAGGCAGAATCATTTTATTATGAATATATTAGAGGAAAGGAGGAAGATACAAGAAAAGAAGAGCCTCTGATTGAACCTCAAAAGGAGTTGATAGCAGTAATTGAAAAAGAAAAGGAAAAAGAAGAAGGCTTAGTAGAGCGGGCGCCAGAGAGAGCCAAGAAAATAAGATCCATGAGAGCAATAAATTCCTCTTACAAAATCTAAAATGGAGGAAAGAAAACTGGTTACGATGAATATAAATGGACTCAATTCAATCATTAAGAGAAGGAAAGTATTTCACAAATTGGAGAAATTAAAATTTGATATAATTTGCCTACAAGAGGTACATATTAAAAACAACATGAACATATTGAAACAAAAATTAGGAAAATTGTTTACTTCATTGGCACAATGTAAAAAAGAGGCGTGGTTCTATATATTAAAGAAACAATTTTGGCTGAATTAATCTATACAGATGATGATGGAAGAATCTTAATGGTAGAAATAATGGACAATAATACTAAAATACTTTTAATAGCAATATATGCTCCAAATGACCACCAAGAGGAATTTTATAATAAACTCCATAAAAAAATAATTGAACTGGACTACGTTAATTTATGCATGATGGGAGATTTTAATGGAATAATTAATGAGCAGCTGGATTATAAATCACAAAAAGCCACAAAGAAAGCTAGAAAGAAACTACCAAAACCCTTTTTCAAATGATAGAAGAAATAAATTTAAAAGATGCATGGAGAGAGAGAAATATAGGAAATAAACAATATACATTTTACTCAAACAGGCATGAATCATGGTCAAGAATAGATATGATATGGACATCAGCTGATCTATTTTTAATATACAAAAATTGAAATAGAAGCAAGTATTTGGGCCGATCATAATCCAATGATTATTATTTGGAAAGGACAAAAGATGAGATCTAGATGGACATTAAACAATAAGATATTAAAGGAAGAAGATTTTAAACAGAAAATGGAGAGAGAACTGGTATTCTTTTTAAAGAAAATAAGAAAGAGGATACATCGTTACAGAATCTCTGGGACACGATGAAGGCCTATACAAGAGGCTTGATAATTGATTATACAAGGAAAAGAAATATCAAACAAAAAAGACTTTAAAACATTAGAAGAGGAATAAAAAACTGGAAAAAGAACTACAGAAATTTCCACAAAAAAGATGTTAAAATCAAAATGGATATAACCAAACATAAAATGGAATTAATGGAAAAAGAAGAGCTAGCCCAAAAGATTAAAAATGCTAAACAGAATTATTTTGAGGACTAAACAAACCAGGAAGATGGTTAGCCTATAAATTAAGAAAGGAAAGAGAATCAAGGAAAATTAGCCATTTAATAGATGAAGAAGGACATCCTTGTTACGGAAATGAAGGGGAAAAAAAATCATACAAGACTATTATGGAAAATTGTACTATCAAGAGAGTATTCAAGAAGAAAAAATTAAACAATATATACAAAAGGCAAAGTTACCACAGATACCTAAAGATATCGAAATAATGTTAGAAGAGAATATAACAATGATGGAGTTAACAGAAGCCTTAAAGAAACAAAATACAGAGAAAGCACCAGGTCCAGATGGTTTACCAGTGGAATTTTATAAGACTTTTCAGGAGGTGTTAAACCTCCAATTATTAGAAGTTATGAATGAAATCGTGCAAGAGAAGAGAATACCAAAGACTTGGTCAGAAGCTTATATCACACTTACACTGAAGGAAGACACAGACTTACAACAAGTTAAAAATTATAGGCCTATTTCCCTATTAAATTCAGACTATAAAATTTTTGCTTCAATTTTGGCAGAAAGACTGAAAAGATACTTAAACAACTTTATACATGTTGACCAAAATGGGTTTCTGCCAAAAAGACAAATTAAACATAATATGAGAATAATCCTGGACACTCTGGAGTACTATGAGGTACATCCTGAAAAGCAAATGGCTTTGATGTTTCTGGATGCTCAAAAAGCCTTTGATAACGGAGTTGGCGCTTTATGCTACTACAATTGACACAAATGGGCTTTGGCAAAAATTTTATAATGCTATTGAGACTATATATTCTGAACAAACCGCAAGGGTTTTGATAAATGGAGAATTGACAGAGCCTATAAATATAAAAACCCTAAAAGGGACTAGACAAGGCTACCACTGTCGCCCTGCTGTTTGTATTAACCTTAGAAGTGTTAAATAGGTGTATTAGAGAAGATAAACAAATAAAAAATGAAAATTAAAAGAGAAGAGTATAAGTTACAAGCCTTTGAAGATGACCTGGTATTTATATTAGAGGATCCACTGGAATCAGCGCTTAAGCTAATTGAAAGAATAGAAGAGTATGGAGAAGTAGCAGGATTGAAAATTAATAAAGACAAAACAAAGATATTAACAAAGAATATGTTAGTGAGACGGAAGAAAGAATTGGAAGAAGCTTTAGAAATACAGTAAGGTATTTCACCAGTAAGGTTAAGTATCTAGGGATATATATCACAGCAAGATGTAGTACACTGAAGGAGGATAATTACATTAAACTTAAACAGCAGATAGCGACAGACTTGGAAAAATGGAAAAACTTACAACTATCGTTGATTGGGAGAATATCAACAATCAAGATGAATGTATTGCCTAGAATTCTATACTTATTCCAGACAATCCCAATCAGATTAGGGAAAGAGTTTTTTCAAGACCTAAATCGAATGATGTTGAAATATATATGGCAAGGCAAAAGCAAGAATAAAACTCAAGTTATTTCAGGGCTTACTTTGCCCAATTGGGAACTATACTATCAGGCGCAAATTTGATGTGGGTAAAAGATTGATAACACTAAGGAATACTAGATTATTGACTCTAGAAGGACATGACTTGCTATTGGGGTGGCATGCATTCCTTTGGTATAAGGAACTAAAACACAAGGGTATTTTAGAAGACATTATATTCGAGAAGCTTTGTTTTAAACTGGGAGAAGATTAAAAACAACATTACTTGAAAATTCCAATATGGATATCTACTATTGAAGCCTTTCATATCCAGTAATATATAAAAAGGAACAAACAGTTAGATATGGTGAGATATAGAATGAAAGGGTGAACTTAAATCTATGCAAGCGTTGGAAGAACAAGGTATAAAATGAATTGGTTTTCCTCTCGGTGACGCCTGGGTGTGGCGAGGTAGAAATACTTCTCCTTCTCCCACCTCGGTTTTTCCACTCTAGAACAGCCGTCTCGTGGCAGGGTGAGTCTCAATCAACACCCTGAGGAAGAAAACTTGAGCTGGTTTGGGAAGTGCGATCCCAAACAGCAAGAAGAGTTCTCAAGTTCAGAGTGGAAGCAAGCCAGTCAGAGCTGGCCCGAAGACGAAGGCGCTACATTAGGGAAGCTGAAAGTGAAAGTTGCCGATCGGAAAAGAAATTAGGAAGCTTGGTGAGAAGTTATAAAGACTGAAAAGACTTGGGGGACTGTTTAAAGGATTGGGCTTAAAGCGAAGAAAGCGCACAATCTTAGTGATTATCCCACAAAAAATATATATATAAAGCAGAAGACGAGTCCTCAGACAGAGAACACAGAAAGCTAAACAAGAAAGTGAAAGTCCCAAAAAGAGAGAATACTGAAAGAGATCTCATCCAACTGGAGAAAGTGAGGCTGAGGTTGGAAGAGATTGAAAACAAGTGGGTGGCAGCTGAGAGAGCTACTGGATAGCGGAAGCGATAGAGTCCCAGCAGAGGTAGCCACTGTGACAGAAGATTTAACGGAAAGAAACCAGACCAGAAGGGGAACGTGTTGGGAAAGGAGGAAGAAAAGGAAAAGTGAGTTCTGTGAATCTGAAAACTGCTAAAGACGTTGGTGTGACAGGGCGAAAGAAAAGAGACGAAGCAAACTTTCACTTATTTTAGAAAGTGAGCAACCCTGAGTATCTAGCAAAACAAGAGAAAAGGGAAAGTTACAAAACTAAATTCAAATCAATTAACATTTGGAAACTTTTGTTGCTTAAACTTTCGCTGCTTAAAGAGAAAGGAAAACAGAACTTTTTTCGAGGCAAGGATCGCGGTTTGAATTAATCGGAGGGAAGATCAAGGGAAGTTTCACCATTGTGACATTGCACTTTTTGTTCTTTGCCATTGACATTTGGACAATTGGATAATCCGAGTGAAGAACAGCAACACAAAGACCGGAAGGAGTTTGACTCATTACTACACGTATACTACTGTGTTTAATTTTATACTTTATTTCATATACTTTAAACGATTTTATATTACTAAACATTATACTTATATATAGATATAGTTAGACTTATAGTATAATTTGGGTAAATCTCATAGGGTTGGTATATTACTATAGATTGTTATAAGAAGTTAAGAACTTTGAAACTTTGTTATTTACAAATCTAATACTTAATTCTTTAATTATACTTACTAACTTATTCTAAGATAATAAGATAATATTATTGATTTAAACTTCTTAGCATAAGAATATTGTGGACAGATAGTGATCTATATTAAGTATTTATTTCTTATAGAACAATAAGAACTGATAGTTGCTTTTGTCTTTTACCTTTTTCTATACCTATAGAGATATATTATATACCAGATATCATTCTATTTTACTTGATTTGCCTGCAATATCTAGGTATCTCCCTTTTCCTTTCTTTTTCCTTATATTTCTCCTTTCTTGGATCTCTCTGCTAGAAATGTAATGTGATTTTACTCTCTGTCCCCCCCTCCAAGATTATTAAGAGAAATATTGGACTTTAAAATCAACGAAAAAAAAAAAAAAAAGAAAAATAATAATAAGGTTAGGTGCCTCTACCTTTTTTTTGATTAGATTGGATTGTGTGAGAATATCGGAATAGAGGGACCTTTAGTAGATGATAATTGGAAATAAGACGTGGGGAAATATAAATAGAATTATCAAAGAGCAGCAAAAGATTATAAAAGAAATGTCAACAGTAACTTCCACTATTACCAAAACAGGGAAAAAGGGAGTGACAACTGTACCTCCATCTACATCTACGCGACTTCCTCCCAAAAACTATAGAAGGGATGTTGGCACCGAGAAAGCTAATACTCAGACCCAAACAATACAAAATACATTACAGACGCTACAGAACATGATGCTAACGATGCAAGAATCAATGATGAATAATCATGGAGAGCAAGAAGGAAAGAGAAGAGATGAGAGCAGAATTGAAAAGCGAATTGGGGGAGATGAAAAATGAATTAAAAACTTTAGAGGGGAAAATAGGACAGTTACAGGAGACAACAAAGACAAATGAGGAGAAAATTATAACGATCACGAAAAGAACAGATCAAACAGGGAAGAAGGTGGAAGCTATAGAACAGAAAATTAAAGATCAGCAGAGGGAAACGAACGAGCGCTTGACATTTCTAGAATTGGACAGAGCCTCATATTATTTAAGGTTCCAGAACATACAAGAGGAAAGAGGGGAAAACTTGACTCTGGTAATGGCAGAATTATTGGCAGCTATTCTGCAAAAAGACAGGGATCAGATGGTATTAGAGATCGATGAGGCTTATAGAGTTTATACATCCTATGCCAGAAGACATGGACTCCCAAGGGAGGTTCATGTCAGATTCGCTAGAAAAAGGGTTAGAGAGATAATTTATAGAGTGACCAGGGATGAGACGATAAAACATAACGGTAGACAAGTTATAATATTAAAGCAGATCCCAAGGAGAGTGAGAGATCAAAGAAAGGAATACAGATTCCTCACAAATCATCTAAATAAAAAAACCATCCTATTCAGATGGAACGACCCAGAAGGAATATTAGCAACATGGGAAGGTAGAAGAATTAGAATTGATAACTTAGCGAAGGCTCAAAGATTTTACGAACAAACAGGAGGATTAGTGGAGGAATTGAGTAGCAGAGAAGAGTCGAGGAATGCAAGTCAAGAAGATTTAAGAGTCCATGGGAGTGAGGAGGAGAGAAAGGAGGGGAAGGAGGGGGACAGAGAACCAATGGCCCGTGAAGAAGGAGGGAGAGAGGAGGTGGGAGTGAAGACCAGAAGTCAGACAATAGGCAAAACGTAATATTAGTCAGAAGAGAGGAGATCAAATGGGAAGGGGAATAAAACTAATATCAATGAACATCAATGGACTAAATAGTCCAAGAAGTCCATAAAAGAACAGGACAAAAGGTATCTTGAGAATAGAAAACTTGGAAAGCATTTGGCTTTAGCAATGGAAAGAAAAGAGGAGTAGTACTATACATAAAAGAGGATTTGAATGCAAAATTGATATACAATGATACAGAGGGAAGAATATTAATGGTGGAAATAGAGATACATAATAAGAAAACCTTAGCTGTTGGAATCTATGCACCAAACAAAAATCAAAAAGAATTTTACAAAAAGTTATATGAAACTGTTGGAAATTGGCAATCCAAGGATTTGTCTGATGGGGACTACAATGCAATATCTGATAATAGGCAAGATTATGAATCGAATATAAACAATATCAAAAAGCAATATGTTACCAAAAATATTTTTCAAATGGTAGATGAATTTGGATTGGAAGATATATGGAGAAAAGGAACCAATAAAAGTACACAGTATACTTTCCACTCAGCCCAGCACAAATCCTGGTCCAGAATAGATATGATTTGGATAAATAGTGAATTAAATAAAGAAATTTTGATACAAAATTTTAAATATATGGGCTGACCATAACCCAAATCAATGTCCTTAATTTGGAAAAGAAGGGGAAGAAAGAACTAAGATGGTCACTAAATTCTCAGATCCTGAAAGAAGAAAATATCTGCAAAAAATTAGAGAGGAATTAATAAGCTTTTACAATTTTAATAAAAAAGAAGATACATCCTACAAAAAGTGGGATACAATTAAAGCTTATACCAGGGGAATATCAATTGCTACATCTATCAAATAGAAACAAGGAAGATGGAAGAAACAAGATGAATTAATAAAAGAAACAAAATTAGAGAATAAACAAAAGAGAGGGGCCAGATAGTGAGCAGACCAAAGAACGCATTAACCAAAAAAACATGAACTTAATATACTAGCAAGAGGAACTCCTCAGAAAATTACAATACAAAACAAAATTATTTTGAATATGCAAATAAACGGGAGATGGCTAGCATACAAATTGAGGAAAGAGGAAAAGAAAAGAACTATAATATTTAGAGAATGAAAATATCTTGAGGTTGATCTGGAAAAAAAAGAAAGAAATAAACAGATCCAATAATAATAATTTCAGATTAATACCTGGGGTAATTTCTGGATTTTATTCATCGATTATTTGAAATTTATATAGCCATCCATCTCAATATATAAGTTTGCAATATAAAACAAAATTAAAAGCATATAAAAACTATACAAGCTCTGTGAAAACTATATAAATCAAAGTCCAGGATGTTATTAATCTCTTCGTGTTGATTAAAGGTTAGCAGCATATTTTTATACCACCAAAGCAACAAATGTGACAAAAATATTAGATACATTTCCTATATTCAATAATTATCTATTTCTTATTGGCATACTATTGCATTTTATTAAACTTCTATGTCACCCATCTCCCTATTTACAGTGCCAAATTAGATTAATCTATTGTAAGAAGACATGTAGCATTTCCTATTAGTTCTATAATAGTTCCTTTTCATTTTTTTTACATCTACAGATGAAAGAACTCCTTGTCCTAAAATAAAATGCTGAATGTAATCAACATTTGGGCAAAAGGATTTTAACATTAATCTTATGAATCTGTTTTGTTCTTTTATTAACACCACTCAAAATAGAATTATTAATGTACAGTGTTAGAAGCCAAAGTTGACTTACATATCCAACCGTGGCATTTGCCAGTGGAGCCGCTTTTCTAGACTCTATGAAGCATCAGGCTGACTTCATATGTAGTGATTTGTAATCTGAAATTAATCATTATGGTCTTCACATGTACTCACTCAAACTGTTACCAGATTCAGAAAGAAACTAGTGAAGGGTAGACAACGTTTTCTAACTTCCCAACCTGATGTTCTCCAGATGTACTGAATCTCAGTCTCCTCAACTAGAAATTGTATGCAGCATTTTAAAGAGGCTTGATGACTTTTTAAGAAGGCACTCTTGCTTGTAGGTTAAATTCTGGGAAAAAACCCATCTCTTTTATAAAGTAAAAACTAACAACATGCAAGCTAATAACTAGCATGTCAGATATTCCTGGCTTAAAAAATATAGATTAGGTATTGTAATGCAAGAGTTTATCTCTCAACCAGTTTTTTTAGATTATTGATAAATGTAAAGTCTTCTTCTGTTCAATATCAAAGGAGAAGTATAATAAGATATATGAACCATTCTTTGTCAATTATTAAAATGTGCTCTGACCTCTCATTATCAACCTGAGAAATTAGCACAAAATGATGGAGTATCTCATGAATATAGTTATCTTCTAGTAAAAAGGAAGTTAAAGTCTAGCCACCAAACTTGGGATAATTATAAAGGGAACAATCCATCCAAAGCCAAGATGTATTTTTGCAACTGGAAAATAAACCATGTCTGTAATAATATTTTCTCTTCAGCATGGCTTCAAATATCTGATCATGTTCTGTATCAGCACAAAATAGAAATTCATCTGGAATATATATATATTTAAATGAACTGCATTCCTAGGAGCCAGAAATCAAATTAAAAATAATGTTTTTATTATTTCATCAAAGATTGTAAAAGTTTGCATCTACAGAAGAATTCCAAGATACTTTAACGAAATAGTATTTCCCATATGCAACTGTGCAAATTTGCCCAATGCCAGGTTCAGGAAGTTTATTTTAATTGTAGCCCACTAGGAAAAAATCCATGCTAGATTTGTCATGTCTTACCTATGCAATTTCTCCCTCTCCCTCCCCCGCCCTCATCATTTTTCATATTTCTAACCTTTCATCTCCCTGAAAGACTTGCAGTATACACAATAAAACACTGAAATATACAATAGGACATAAAAAGTAAAATACTAAAGTTAAAATTGGGTTGCAAAATTTAAAACAATATAATTTTTAAAGGAGGAAAGAATATGTTAACCTTGATCAGTTGGTTAACAAGGGTAAAGGGATAGCTCTCAGCACTAACCAACCTCAGGACTGCATACTTTTGGGCTTTGTATGAAAGGTGGCAGTGCCATGTTTTGACTCCTTTTTGAAGGCCCCGAGA
>CM019150.1:223078713-223120822 GCA_009733165.1 Naja naja | reverse complement strand
TGGAGTTCAGCAGAGAATTAACACATCATCAAAGTAAGGCACTACCCTGGCAGTCCTTGAAGCATTCTTTCCATAAGACTTTGAAAAATGCCTGGTGCCAGCTTACTCAAATTGTAACCTTTACATTTGAAGGCACCTCTGTGAGTCACAATGGTTTGGGCCTCTGCAGTGGCATCATCAACTGTTAGTTGTTGATATGCCTGGGCCAAGTCCAATTTGGCAAAAGACTGTGCCCCTGCCAAGTGAATGATGAGATTGATGCACAACTGGTACTGGGTATGCGCTCTGCTGCAGCACATGGTTCAGTGTCCCCTTATAGTCTCACCAAATTCTTACTGACCCATCAGCCTTGACTGGTGTGACTATGGGTGTTTCCCATCTGGAGTGATCAGTGGGCTCTAAAACCCTTGAACAATTAATTTGTCTAATTGTGCATCAATTTTTCCTTTAAAGCAAATGGAACCCTCCTGGGCTTTAAACAAATTGGGAGCACCTTGGGATCTAGGTTGAAAGTGATAGGGGTCCCCATATACTTGCCCAGTCCTTCGCTGAAGACCTCTGGAAACTCAGACTCAAGGCCTCCTCCCATTCAGAGTTGCTCACGTGATTGATGCCAGTCACCTCGATGCCTAGTGGCTTGAACCACTCAAGTCCCAGCAAGCTTGGGCGATCCTTGTCCACGATGGTCAGGGGCAAACATTTGGTGTGGCCTTTAAACTGCACGTTGAATTCTCTTGCTCCAACTACTGGAATCTTGTTCCCTTGGTAGTCTTTAAGAGTCAGTGCTTGCTTCTGGAAATGTTTCTTCTGAATATTGGAAGTAGCCTGTGAATAGTGTCCCATGACACCATAGATAAATAAGAGCCTGAGTCCACTTCCATTTGGCAAGGTCTTCCTTCAATGAACACCTTCACATGTACTTTTCTGCTTCTCAAGGGTGAAGAATGACCAATGGTGATTGTTTGGTGGGTTTCATTCTTCCCATTTGCTTCTGAATTGCCCCATCTTTCAAAGAAGTTGTTGGGCTTAAATCCTTTTCAGGAAATTTCTTCCTACTAGGTGGAGTTCTGGATGATTTGCAGACTCTGGCTAGGTGACCCCTTTTCTCACAACGTAGGCAGATGGTATCTAAGAACTTGCATTCAGTGCGGGGTGGCCCCCCACAGCCTCTGCAATAATATTCTTGCCTCTTTCTCCAGGGTCTTTCCTTTTCTTCTCCATTCTGAGTCTAAAAATCCCTTCCTCCACCTCACTGCAATCTGAATCAGAGTCTATTTGTTGCAATGGGTTGTTGTGGATTTTTCCACATCAGAATGGCTTGAGCCTGGGCTTGAGCCTTGTTAATCTTTTCATGGCCGCTGCTGAGGACTTGGTGGCTTCAGCTGAAACAGCTTCTTCAATGGCCTCCTTAAACGTGATCTTAGGTTTCATTAACAGTTCGCTTTGTAAGACCTTATCTTTGAGGCCTAAAACAAACCGATCACGCATGCCTCTTCTAAGTTGGTAAAGTCACAAGCACCCCCAATCCCTTAAACTTGCCACAAAGTCATTAACATCTCGCTTCCCCTTGATCCCGATGGTAAAATTCGTGTCTCTTAATGAGGCACGATACTTGTGGGGCGTAATGGGCTCTTAAAAGTTTCTCCAAATCAGGCCATTCCATTACCTTCAGTTCTGCAGCTCCCGCTAACGCCTTTACCATCTTGAAGACTGCCGGACCGCAGTGCGTGAGAAATACCGCCCTCTTCCGTCTCTCGGGAATGTCGGCGAGGTCGTTTCCTTCCAGGTACATCTGGAAGCGATCCGCATATGAGTCCCAGTCTTCCGCCACTGGATCGAACAGGGCTGGGGGGGTGTTCAGCGCAGCCATCTTGCTCTTCTGCTATCTTCTGCGTCGTCTTCTCTTCAGGGCAATCCCACCTTCGTCGCCAGTGTTAAGTTTGCATGAAGAGTCAGATGCGAAGAGCTTCAGTGAAGAGTTTATTCAGTGACTACAGCTCGAATGGACCCGAGTTGGCTTGGCTACGGCTGCCTCTTATAGCCTGCAGCTGTAGTTGCCAGCCAATGGGAGTGCAGGGTTTCTTCCCGCACTATTTAAACCAATACCATTTGACATTTTACAAGAACAGTTCAAATAAACCAATAACATTCAAACCTACATACATAACAGCTTCCATCCATCCCAGCTTGCCCTGAACAAAAGCAGCGCAGCAGCCCTCAACCCAGGGCAGACAGAGGGCAGAGCTGAGCCCCAACTACACTCCTGACCCAGCTCCCTCCTGGCCCCCAGGGGCAGCGCAGGCCAGGTCCAGCAGGGACATCCTGCCTGGGGCACCATGGTGGCTGGGCCAGAGGCACAAAGGCTTCCTTCAGAGCTCGCAGCCCCCAAGGGGACAGGGGTGCAAGTAGGAATTGGGGCTGGGGGCTTTCTTGGGCTCCCGGGATTCCTTCCCTTTGCCGCCGGGCTGGGGGATCCCCAAAAGCAACGCTCTTCGTGGGATGGGATGGGATGGCCGACTCCCCTGCGGTGCCCAGCAGGAACCTGCAAAGCTGCCATGGGTCTCCTTCCTTCCCACAGAAAGATGCCTTAAAATGGTAGCCAGCTCATATTTTGGCTTCTGAGAGTGAAATGGGCACTACCTAAATACATGATCAATACAGGCACATCAAAACTAATATGTCACACTTAATTTTATTTGATCATATTGTTATTTTAATTGCTGCTACAATAAATAATCAGATGCAAACGTATGTGCAGTGGAATTTCTGCATTCCTGCATAGAAATGCCTGAATAAATGAACACCAAGTCCTGTCCTAAAAATAGTCAGAACAGAATAATGAAATCCTTAGGATTGTGGGGGGGGCATTGTGTTTATTTTAAATTTTTCTATTAGTCATTCCCCAGCATGGCTTCTAGGCTGCTTTCCAAATGCATGATGGGATGGAAATAAGCTAAACAACCCATTATAACAATCCAATCAGTCACTATGTAATTAAAAACCTGCAGAAATTACCTTTGCCCAGGTCCAAGAAGGTAAAGTTTGAACTCAGTCTTTGATTTATATAGTTTCATTTTCATGATTGTATGCTGCCCAGAGTTACCTTGAGGTAAGACGGATGGCCCATAAATTTTATAAATAAATTTTGGAGCAGGTGTGGCCCTTTAAAAAAGAGCATATGCAACAGGTTCCTCCCCTCCCCCCACACACACCTGTTTGGCTGTCAACTTCCTGGAAGTCACCTGTTGAACCAATTAACATTCCTGAGCTGCCTCTGGCCAGGATTCCTCTGCAGTGGGAAGGCGCCCTGGCTGTTGCCTGATTCCCATCCTGAAGGGCTGCCGTTTGCAAGCACCAGATCCACCAGATACCTGCCTCCCCCAACCCCCTTGGAGAAGAACTCAGGCCCCTCTGCTCCCCCCCTCACTCAGGACTGGAGCCTTGCCCTCCCTCCTGGCCTCCAGCTGCAATGTTCTGAAGCCCCAACCCAGAGCAGGCCCACCTGCAGGGCACAAGGGGGGTTTCAAGGGCTCTACTAATTGGATCAATGTGTTGGAGGGCCTGCCCCATTGATTGCAAATGATTCAGGGCTTTTGCAAGCAAGTGAGCCATACGCTATTGATTGATCAAATCTGCATGCCCCCCACCTGGTTCTCTGGAGGTATTGGCTTCCACCAGGGCTAATTCATGTCAGCCTGTGCTTTGGCTTGAGGGAGCCATCTTGTTAGGATCAGCACTTGGCTTTGCATGGCATCCTGCAGCCGGATATTAGCAATGGGCAGGGGGAGGAAGAGATTGGAATTCAGGAGGAGAAGGGGGCTGCCTGGAGCCAAGCCCTGCCTGCCCGAACAGTGAGACCAACTGATCCTACCCAAGGCCACCCAAAGGACTGCTGAGATGGAGAAGGGGTGAACGGAGGAGGGTCCTAAACGTTACCTAAACAACATGAGAACTTCTAATTGGACTGATAAGGGGGGGAGGGGGGCTGGCCAGCAGAGAAAGGAAACATTTTGTTTATTTTATTTATTTATTTGATTTGTCAATCGCTTACAAGACAATAGATATAAGTATAAACATGAGTAAGAATACAGGAAATAGGTACGAATAAATGGGGACAATAGGACAGGGACGGTAGGCACGATGGTGCACTTATGTACGCCCCTTACAGACCGCTTAGGAAAGGCGTGAGCTCAATAGTGGATAGTTTGAGGTTAAAGGAGTGGGCGTTTGAGGATGTAACTACAGAGTCAGGTAGTGCATTCCAGGCATTATTATTATTATTTATTTATTAAATTTATATCCCACCTCTCTTCCCCCATCGGGGAACTTGAGGCGGCGTACAACAAGATAAAAAACAGTAGCCTATACAATATAAAATCAAAACTCATTCATACGATCCAAACATACAAGAGGGAAGAACAAAGGTCTCAATTCCATGCTCTCCGACAAAGCCAGGTCTTAACAGCTTTGTGGAAAGCAAGTAGATTGGGGGTGGTTCTAATCTCCGCAGGGAGCGTATTCCAGAGGGATGGTGCTGCCACAGAGAAGGCTCTCGTCCGCGGCCCTGCCAGCCGACGTTGTCTGGCCGACGGTATCCGGAGCAAGCCCTCCCTGTGGACCTGTGACCACTCGGTTGCTGAAGTCGTACTTTCTGCAATCAAGTTTGAAGTGGTTTACATTGAGTTTGTATCTGTTGTGTGCTCTTGTATTGCTGTGGTTGAAGCTGAAGTAGTCATTGACTGGTAGGACATTGTAGCAGATAATTTTGTGTGCTACACTTAAGTCTAACTGTAGGCAGTGTAGTTCAAGATTGTCCAAGCCCAAAATTTCAAGTCAGGTGATATAGGGTATTCTGTTGCGAGCAGAGGAGTGTAGTATTCTTCTTGTGAAATACTTATGGACTCGCTCAATTGTATTAATGTCTGATATGCAGTGTGGATTCCAGACTGAAGAGCTGTATTCAACTATTGGTCTGGCAAAAGTTTTGTATGCTCTAGTTAGCAATTTGATATTTCCGGAGGAGAAGCTTCGTAAAATTAGATTTACAACTCTTAATGCCTTTTTGGCAATGCTGTTACAGTGAGGTCATTTGATATGAGAACTCCAAGGTGCTTGACAGAGTGAGGGGTCATCAACCAGGTCATATCTGCCTAGTTTGTTTTTGGTGTACTGATTTTTTTTTACCAATGTGTAGGACAGAGATTTGGAGTTGCCAATTATTTGTCCATTCAGACACATAATCAAGGTTGCTTTGAAGGACGGTAGCATTGTCAGTGGTGTTGAATAGTTTTATGTCATCTGCGAAGAGGACACAGTTGCTTATAAGGTGATCGCAAAGGTTATTTATATAGAGTATAAAGAGTGTGGGTCCTAGAATGCTGCCTTGGGGGACACCGCTGTTAACTGAAGCAGGGTTTGATATAGCGCTCCCTATTTTTACTATTTGTTGCCTGTTTGACAGGAACCCAGTAATCCACTTATGATCCGGAAATGCTGTAAGAGTTTAGTTTTAACAGTAGTTTGTCATGTGTCACTGAATCAAAGGCTTGGCAGAAGTCTATGTAAATTGCGTCTAGTGGTTTACCCTGGTCAAGTAGAGTAGTCCATATATTTTTGCAGTGTAGGTGTTGTAGGTTGCAGGACAATTTTTTCCTGAAACCAAATTGTTTTTGGGAGAATAGGTTGTTTGACTCTAAGTGGAGGGTGATGAATTGATTATTGATTGATTCCATGACTTTGCACATGACACAACACACTGAGATTGATCTGTACTATTCAACCAGGTTGGGGTCACCTTTTTTGAAGATAGGGATGACCGTAGCTAAGGACCAGAGGTTCAGTAAGGAGCTGGTTCTGAATGGTATCTCATATATAATGCTTAGGGGTTCCACTATGGCAGAGGAGAGCTTTTTAAAGAAGTATGCACATAATCCATCGGGGCCAATAGACAGGGATGGTTTTAGGTTACGTAGTGCCTTTTCTATGTTATCTTCTGTAAAGTCAATATGTAGTAGGTCATTACAGTTAGTTATGGTACGACTAGGAAATGTGGGGCAGGAGCCATTGCTGTTTACAAAGACTGAACTGAAGAATGTGTTGAAGAGATTGGCCTTAACGGCTTGATCGTTGCAGTCTTTCCCATTTGGTCCATTTAGGGGTGGGATGGTTCTTGAGTCTAAGTTTGGTGCTTAAAAAATTGTAGAAGGTGCGGGTAGATTTTGTACATAGGAGGTTTTCCTCTTGCTTGCAGTGGTAATTTGTGCATTCTGCCTTTATCTGTCAGCATAAGGTGTTTTATTGGTTTTTAAAGTTTGTTACTTAGCTGGTTTGGTTTTAAGCCATAGCAATCTTTTTTTGGATTGAAGTTTCCTTATTGTTATGGGTAATTTGTTTTTTGTTTTTGTTGGTGGGGTTTACTAATGGTACATATAGTTTAATGACTCTTTCAGGTTCAAACGAGAATGCATTATAATGGTCTTCTGTAGTATTACAGCTAGAGAACAGAAAGTGCCAATCAAGAGATGATAGGTCAGCATCTATGGGATCATAGTTGGCTTTTTGGAAGTTGTATTTTGGGGATCCATCATTATGATCCTCTTTGTGAGGGCGTAAATTGAGACAAAAGTCAATCATACTGTGGCCACTGTTTGAAAAGGGTTCTTGTATTTGCAGGCCATAGATTGAGTTTGAGCTGCTGCAGAAGATAAGGTTGAGGCAGTTGTTGAGTCTAGTGTTGTTAGTTACTAATTGATCCAGTCCCAGTGTAGTAATGGCATAGTACAGGGTTGTGTGTATGGGTTCGGATGTACATTCATTTAGGGTCCAATCTATAAGAGGTAGATTGAGGTCACCAAGGAAAATAAGAGGGTGAGGGAAAGGGGCAGCCCACGTTAGCAGTGAAGTTAGCTTGTTTGCATGCACCATGTCATAATCAGGGGCTCTGTAGCATAGTAAGAAGCGGATAGTGGTATCTGAGGACAGTTCACAGATGATGGTCTCTGGAAGAGCAAAGCTCTTGTGTAATTTGAATCTTTTTTAGATTTAGGGATTTTTTGCAGAAGATAGCAACTCCACCTCCTCTATGGATTTCGCGATCTGACCGATAAACGTGATACTCACTGACTGTGGTAATGGAGTCTGGAAAAGATGCATTCAACCACGTCTCACAGACAAATACAATGTGGAATGTGGTCATGCCTAATAAGAGGAGGAATTCATGCATTTTGTTTGCAAGGCTTCTTACGTTGAGTAGTTTGCATTTTAGGTATGTAGTAGTGGGTCTGGAGGAAGTAAGGGGCGTGCATGCCTAATGTCATGTCCTTTGTGCACCAACTGGGGGTGGGGGGGTGGATTCTACTTTGCTCCCTCTGCATCACAGGTGGCTCTTCAGTAGGTTCTGACTAGTTCTGGAGAACCGGTAGTGGAAATTTTGAGTAGTTCGGAGAACCGGCCAATCCTACCTCAGATGGGAGATTTCACAGTCTCCTCCCCCTGCCACACCCACCAAGCCACGCCCAGAGAGCCAGTAGTAAAAACAAATTGAATCCCTCCACTGCTCTGCATCCACTTTTGCTTTCAGTGAAGTCCATTCTTGGTGGGCCAGGAAGCGAAATCGCTTAAGTGGGATGGATGCCACCAACCTCAATACTTACTGGAAGGCACTGAAGATGCTGGCCACAGTTATGTCAGCTGTAGGAAGGGTTGGCCTGGCTGGCCGATGGTGGCTTTGCAACCGGACTGAAGAATTTGGCAAGTGGGCTGTTCCTGGAACCAGGAAAAAAGGGGCGGGGCTTCAGCTGCGATCAAGGGTCTCCGGACACAAGGCCAGAAGCAAAAGGCTGGTCATTAGCATCTTAAAAGGCCCCTCCAGAGGTGAGGAGTTTAGCTAATGAAGTGTGCCCCCCCCCGTGCATATTATGGGATGTTAGCCTACTCTGCGCACATCTCCAGTAAATCAGGAACAAGTGAGGAAATGCCAGGAAAGTCCTGCATGGCTGTGTGGTTGTGTGGTTTTGTGGCCTAAATGCAGCCGGCTGAATATCAGCAGGAGCCCTCGATTTGGGCGTGGGTCCCCAGCGTGGCTCTCTCTGCTTTAGCCACCCGGCTCACAGGGCAGCTCTGCGCCCCCACCTTGCTGGAGGACAGAAGCATAAAGCCCGCCTCCAAAGGTATAGAAACAAAAGGCAGGGCCCTCAAACAGCATGAAGAGCCCGAGAGAGGCATGGAAGAAGTGAGCCCAGCAGCGCCTCGTCCATGGAAGTTTAGTTTAGTTTAGTTTTATTAGACTTGTATGCCGCCCATTCTCCCTGAGGACTCAGGGTGGCTCACAATATAAAATCACAATACAATAAGTTAATTTAAAAAAATTAAATAATTGAATCACAAGCCCAATAATTGAATTCATAAAATTACATTAAAATTTCTTTAAAAGCCCACCCCACCCCACCCCCGATTTCAGTCCAGGCTGGCCTTCTGAAACAGCCAGGTCTTCAGGTCATGGCAGGAGAAGTGGAGATCAGGGGCCAAACGAAGACCCAAGGGGAGCTGGTTCCACAGGGTGGGTGCTCCCACAGAGAAGGCCCTAACCTTGGGCGCCACCAGCCGACAGTGTCTGGCCGACGGCACCCCAAGGAGGCCCTGCCTGTGGGAGTGTACAGGGCGATTGGAATGTGATGCCGGCAGAAGACGCTCCCGCAAGTACCCCGGCCCCAAGCCATGTAGGACTTTGTATGTTATCACTAGCACCTTGAATCTCATCCGGAAGGCAACCAGCAACCAATGCAGGTCGCGCAGGAGGGGTGTAACATGGGAATATCGGGACACTCCCATCACAGTCCACGCAGCTGCATTCTGCACCAGCTGTAGCCTCCGGGTGGTCCGCAAGAGCAGTCCCATGTAGAGAGCATTGCAGTAGTCGATTCGGTAAGTGACAAGTGCATGGGTGACTGTCCGTAGGACATCTCGGTCCAGGTAAGGGCGCAACTGGTGTACCAGGTGAACCTGGGCAAATGCCCCCCTGGTCACAGCTCCCACCGGCTCCTCCAAACTGAGCTGTGTATCCAGGAGGACACCCAGGTTGCGTGCCCTCTCCACAGGGGGCAACACCTCTCCCCCCATGACCAAAGATGGAATATCCTGGATACTCCGAGATGCCGGTATGTACAGCCACTCAGCCTTGGCTGGGTTGAGTCGAAGCCTGTTCCTCCCCATCCAGATCCACACCGCATCCAGACAGTGGGACATCACAGAGAGGGCATCACTGATATGGTTCGGGGTGGAGATGAAAAGTTGGGTATCATCCGTATACTGATGATACTTCACCCCGAAACCACGGATGATCTCGCCCAGCAGCTTCATGTAGATGTTGAACAGGAGGGGTGAGAGGACCGACCCCTGGGGCACCCCACAAGTGAGGCGCCTCAGGCTTGACCTCTGCCCCCCCGTCAACACCGATTGCGAGTGACCTGAGAGGTAGGAGAACCACCGTAAAATGGTGCCTCCCACCCCCAACCCCCCGAGACGCCACAATAGGATACCATGGTCAGTGTTATCAAAAGCCGCTGAGAAATCTAATAGGACTAGGACAGAGGAGAAACCCCTGTCCCGAGCCCTCCAGAGATCATCCACCAGCGTGACCAATGTCATCTCCGTGCTGTGCCCGGGCCGGAAGCCCGATTGGTATGGATCTAGGTAATCGGCAAGAACCTCTGGGGGGTCAAGCGAGTTGGCTGCTCCATCTGTCCAGGGGAGGAGCCCCATTTTCAGGGCCCTGTGGACAGCCAGGAGGGTCAGGGCCAGGCCAGGGGGGAAGGAGGCCCCATGGGGCAGGGGCTGTGCCAGAGGGTGCCCACCTCCTGCGCCCCACCTGAGCCGCTCTTGGCGGGGGAGGGCCTGAAGGGTGCCCCTATTCTTGGACTCATGGGACTAGCAGAGACAATCGGAGATCACAAGTAACCCTTCTACAAGCCATGAATGGTGGTTTGATAGGTGATAACCAGTATCTTGAGCTGCCCCTGAAGGCTAGAGGAGGCCAGTGTGGTTGGTGAAGCTCTGGGGTTCTATGGGCATACCAGGGTGCTCCCAAATTCCTTGGATGGCGCATGCTGGGCCAGTTGCAGCTTCTGGGTGGTTCTCCAGGGAAGGCATTCACTTGTGGGGGGGGGCGGGTTGAGCAGCCCCTCCCAATCTAGGAATGGATACAAGATGTAGCTGTAACCAACTGGCTTCTGGGCTTTGCAGGCCTCCCACCCCCACTTTTCCCAGATAAAATCACCCAGGAGAGGCCCCAGGGACCCGGAAGTGCTGGCCATCCTGGGACCACAGACAGACCCCCCCCCAAAGAAGGTCAGCCAGGGGCCCTCGCTCCTCCCTCACCCTCTGGCCCACCTGAACATGGGATGCAAGGGGCCGCTTCTTCTGCAGAGCCACAGGATGGGGAACATGGGACTGGAGGTCCCCTTCAGCACCCAGCCAGCCAGGCCTATGGCTCAACTGAACCCCAGAGGCTCCACCCCAGGCGGCTTCCTGCCCACCATCCACTCTGGCAGGAGAAAAGCTGCTTGGAGGGTAGGGAGGGGCCCTTCCCGCTGCCCCTCGCTCAGAGGCCCAGTGCCCTCAATGCACACCCGCTAGTCCAGAGGAACCGGTTGAGCAACTTGGTGGCCCCTCCCACCCTGGCTTGGGGCGGGGGCTCCCTCCCTGCCTGTAGCTGTTCAGGGCCAGCCCCCCCCCCGTCTCCTGGCTGGGACCTCAGTTCCAGAAACTGCCTGCAGCTCCCTTGTGATATCCTGGTCTCCCCCACCCCCCTCTATCTGCCCTGGGGCTCAGCCCACGGAATCTTTCTGAGTTGGGGGACCCCAGCAGCATCTGTGGCTGAGGAGGTGGAACAGCAGGTCTCCCTCTCCCGCATCCATGCCCACCCCGCCAAAGTGGCGTCTCAGCCTGGCCCACACCCTCCCCCTGAGCTTGGGGCTTCCTCAGAAGCCCTCATGGAGCACAGACATGCCAGTGGAAGCGCCTGGGGGCCCAGCAGACTGGGGGGGCTGGGGAGGCAGCGTGGCCCTCCCTCTCCCCTCTCCAGAGAGACTCCTGAGCCCCAGGTCAAAGGCTGCCAGAGGGCCTTGGGAGCAGCTGCTGCTGTGGATCGGGCCCTTGTGGGGCTCCCCTGTTGGTGGCCAGAAGCGCATCAGGCTTAAGGGCCACCCTCAGTTGCCACAAGCAGCCAGAGTGGCCGTCCCTGGCCAGGGTGAGCGGCAGCAGCGGCCCTTGTGGACGCCAGAGGGCAGCCAAAGGGAGGAGGCCTTGGAGCAGGGAGGGGGGCAGGGAGCCCCCATGCCCTGCCTGGCACGCGCCCAACAGCCCTGGCACGCCAGCTGGTTTGGCCCCGTTGGGCCCTGCTGCTGCGTTTGGGCTCCTTCCCCAGGAATCCTGCAGCTTTGAAAGTCTTCCATGTCCGTTCTCTTCAGCCAGGTGGACTCAGCCTTCCATCCTTCCAGGGTGGGTAAAGTGAGGACCCAGATTGTTGGGGACAGAGGCTGACTTAGAGAGGCTGCCAAGCTGTGTGAAGCAGTATAGAAGCCTCCGTGCAATTGCTCTCTGCTTCCGTCCAAACAAAAACACACATTTTCTCAGGCTGCTCCAACATCTCCCAGCACCGTCTGAGTCCAAGAAGAGCTGCCAGGGACCTGCAGGCGGTGCCCATGGCTGGCAGTGGCCCCTCCCCTGCCGGCTGCTGCTGAGCCTTTCTGAGCTGCTGGTCTGCCAGGGGCCTTGAGCCCCCACAACTGGGAGGTTAACAGTCAGCACTGACATTCGGGCTCTTCTTTCCCTTCAAACTTAAGAGCTTTGGTGGCTCAGGCTGTAAATGCCTGCTCTTAAGATCCAGCTGTCTACAATTACTGTAGGCTCGAATCCCACCAGGCTCAAGGTTGACTCAGCCTTCCATCCTCTCGGGGTAGGTAAATTGAGGACCCAAGATTGTTGGGGGCAATTAGCTGACCTTGTAAAATGCCGCTAGTAATAAGCAGGCATATACAATGGAATGAAGGCTATTGCTGAGCACATTGGATTGTGCTCTGTGCGCCTGAGTCTTCGGAGAAGGGCGGCATATAAATGTAATTAAAAATAAAAATAAATAAAAATAAAAAAACTGGCTGCTTCTGCCCCTTCTCAGTCCTGCTCTCCGATCCTGTCCTTCCCTCCGGGGTGAATTTGGCTGAGACTGGGCAGGACGAGCGGCTCCCCTGGCCCAAGCCCCAACATTACTCCACCAAGCAGATCATGCGTTGTCTCCGGGGGAGGGGGTTCTGCAGAAGGCCCGCCCCTTGTCCCTGCAAGACCTCTCTCCCTCTGACCTGCCAGTCTGGCCCTGATGAGCCCCCTTGCTGGCACAGCCCCCCTCCCTCTTTAAGTGTCCCCCCTCACCCACACACCCCAAGCGGGGCAGGAAGAGGCCAGACTTCTCCATGCTTCCCACTTGGGCCCCAGAAGCAGAGGGGGCTGGCCCCCAGAGAGCCCCAGCCTCAGCCCTCCAAGCCCCTGGGGGAGGCCAAGGTGCTTTGCTCTGCCCAGGACTCCCCAGAAGGCATCCATAGAAGAGGGCCAGCTCCACTCTCGGCTGCCTCCACCCCACCCCTGGTCCTTCCCAGAGCTAGCTTTCCTGGCACGAGGCGGCCCTTCCCCGGCCTCCCCACCACAACCAGCAAGGCTGAATTGGCTGGAGAGGCCAGGTGAGGACGTCTGCACAGAGGCCTCCCCTGCCCTGGGCAGATTGCTGAGGCTCCACCTTCTGCACCTCCCTGGGCAGGATGCCCTCCCCCCCCCCCGCCAGAGAACGGGAGCAGCTTGGGAGGGCTGATCAGAGCCAAGGAAGCATCAGAGCTCCAGTCCCTGCTGGGCAGGGAAGTGACTCACCTGCCAGGCTTCCCAAATGCCAGGCTTGTTGTCTGCTGCAGCCTCTCAGCTGACAATGCCTGCCAGGACTCTGCTGCTACCTGCGGTTGGTGCGCGTGGCTCCCCGGGGCAAAGAAGTGGTGCCCCGCCCCTTTGATTAGTGCCCTTTCGGGAATGCAGGTCTGTCTGGTGGCTTGCGGCTTCTTCCAGAAGGCTGCCTCTCCAGGGCCTCCCCAAGTGGAGGGTGGCATGGAGGCTCTGCAGAGCTCCTGGCAGGGAGACTGGGACACGGGGGAGGGGGGGTTGGGACAGCCTCTTCTTTGGAAAGGGTTTCCTTGTGGGAAAAGAAGGAGGGGCTCGGGCTGAGGAGGAGCTGTGTTCCCCCACAGGGGGTCCTCACCTTACAACCAAAACGGAGCCTAGAATTTCAGTCGTAAATGGTTGCAGTGGTCAGCTGAGACACCACATGAGCAGAACTGATTTTAGGACCATTTTTACAACCGTTGTGAAGCGAGTCACTGCAGTTGGTCATAGAACCACATGGTTGTTAAGTGAATCTGCACAAATTGTGGCCAGGGAGTTGTGGGCTGCTGCCCCTGGTCTGACCGCGGGGGGTGGGGAGGGCGGACACGCAGGAGTTGAGAGCAGGCCATGGCTTTTAAAAGTCCATCACAACTTTGAACCGTCATTAAGCCGCCAGTCATCAGTCAAGGACTCCCTGCACAACTGAAGGGGCCTCAGCTGCAGGCCTGCGCTGGAGGGCCAGGAAGGCGGCATTTCTGGGGGCAAAGATCCATGCCGCCCCTCCCCTCCCCCGAGGTTATTCTCCAAAGACCTCAGTGAGGAGCCCCGATGGAAGCAACTGTTTGCTCTGAAACAACGGGAAGGATTGGAGGAACTTGGAGGCCTGGTAACCTCTGGCCAGCTCCCCCACAGCAGTTGGGGAGGGGGATGGAAGCACTGCAGCCCAGCCAGCTCTGGAAGCAGCGGGGGTGGGGCTGTCAGTGCAGCAGTCAGGCTGTGGGCTCTGCTGGGCCTATGGCAATGCCCCAAGGAGGGAGCAGGCGGTTCCAGGGGAAGACACACAGGGTTTGTCCTTCCAGGAGCCATCCTCTGGGGGCCAGTCGTTAACTGGGGAGCCTCAATGGCTACGTGAAGCCGGCCAGAGAGTGGTGTGGCCCCTGCAGGCTCCCTTCCACACATTTCTGAAGAGCTCGTTAAAGAATGGCCTGGGGGGGGCAGTCTCACCATCGGGGAAGATTTTAGGAGCTGGAATATTGGGCAGAAATCAGGATTGCAAGAGGGAGAAACAGAACACCACCCCCACCCAGAGAAAAGTCAAAGGCTTTGGACATGACGGGAGAAGAACCCTTGCGGGGCAGCAAAGCCTAAGGGGTGGGGTCCATATGGAAGCGAAGCCCATCACTGTCCAGCTCAGGACAAGGAATCCTTCTGCCTGGGGGGGGAGAGGGCTGGCCCTGTGTTTAGGACACGGAGGAAGGAGCAGAGCGGGCGGAGGATCCCAGCCTGGAGGGAAAGTTACACAAGAGCCAAAGTGTTGTAAGCATCTGGCCGAGGGCAGGCGCAACACAGCTGTGCTCTCACGATAAGCGGCCAGGCACATTCAGTGCTGTTCCAGAAGAGAGAAAGGAAGGCTCCAATTACCAGGAAGCAGATTTTAATCAGACCTCAAGGAAAGAGCCATTCAGCACAGGATGGACTTCCCAGACGGTGGCCATCTGCCCTCCCTCCTTGGGGCTTGCTGGGGAGGCTGGAGGGGGTCTGTGGAGGTCTGGGGGAAGCAGCTGTGGTGGCTGGGGATCAAACCAGATGGCTCTCCTGCCCCTCCTGGCGTTCAGGGGTAGGAAGCCGGGGCAGGAATGAGGCCAATGGCTACATTGGCTCAGGAGGCAGCCCCATTACTTGGAAGGGGGCTTTGTAATGCCACCAGATGGGCCTTCCTCATGGAAGGGTCACTGGGGGACCCCAGACCCAGGGTAGCTGACCTCCCTGCAAGGCAGCCATGCCCACATCACCTCACATTCTTCCTCCCGTTTGTCATAGAAGTGCGGGAGGATGTCAGAGAATTGCCCTCATTAGTGCAAGCAATGAAGGGAATGAGGTGCGGGGGGGGGGAAGGTTGCACACCCAGGAATCCAGGCCGGGCACTAGACAGTCTTGACCTCCCCTGGGCCTCTGGACCCGCTGGCTCTCCCAGAAACCGAACCTCTGGCAATTCTGCCCATGAACTTCAACAGACACCCTTGGGGGCCCACAGGGCTTCCTTGGCAACTCTAGCTGGACAAGCACAGGCAAAGCGCAGCTGACAGGCACACTGTGCGATCTCAGCCCCAGCCAGCAAGGGACAGCGCCTGCTGCTGGGAAGGGGAGGGGCAGCGGGGGAGATGGAAGCCCCCAGGGAGAGCATAAAGAGCCCCTGGGGAGGGGGAGGCAGAGCAGGAAGTGAGGTCCCCTCAAGGCTCCACCTGGGCTCCCCTCCCCCCCGGACCTGTGGCAAGCAAGCAGACCAACATGCACGCGCACGCGCACGCCTGCATCTGGAGAGCGAGCCCTGCCCGGCTTCTCCCCCGCCCCCGGCAGAAACTTTCTCCTGGAAGTGACCCTTGGGCCCGGGTCCGCTGGGTCTGCCCCTCCCTCCCTCCCTCCCTCGCTTAGACTTTCGTCCTGGGGCCAGCGGCGTTTATGGCTGCGCGGAAGTTAATCTATAATCGGCCGGGGAGCGAGCGAGGCAAGACCTGTTACTCAGCTGTCTGGTCGCGGGCAATTTACTAGCCGGATCGACCTGCCTTGCTCAGCGGGAGCATGACGGGCACCTGGGGCGGCATGACGGGCAGCTCAGTTATGCGGAGCACATGACCGCCGGCAGGTGCTTCTGCCGGCCAGCGCGGCCTCAGTTCCCTGACCGCTCCGCCATCCGTGGATGCTCCGGCCAGGCACCGGCAGAGGTGAGCGTTGCAAAGCCACGGCTCTGGGACTTACGGTCGCTCTGGGGGCAAAGGGGGCGGGCGGGCGGGGGGCAGGAAGAAGACTTGTGGCCAGGCGGAGGGGCCTCTCCGCGCAGGGTCTTCCTAGAGCCAGTGGCATCCTGCTGGTGCTCCGGAGCCCTGTCTTTTCCTCTCCGCTTGCAAAGACAGTTCGGGGCTCCTTCCGTGTCCTGTTTGGGATCCTTGCTTCGTCGGGAACACAAACCAGCCTCACTTTGCCACAGGGAGGCCGGGCATTTCTCATTCAAGTTTCTGGTCCTGCATGAGGTCAGCCCAGCTGAGACTGGCGGGAGGGCGGGTTGCAAGGCGTTCCCTTGAGGAGTTTCCTGAAAATCTTGCCCTGGGAGCCCCCAGGAGTCAAGGGGCCGCCCTCACTCAGCAGGACAAGACAGCAGTCGAAGCCAGGAGGCTGCGAGTTCTAGCCCCGCCTTAGGCACGAACCAGCGGAGTGACTCGGGAGCCCCGATTCTCAGTCGTAGGAGGGGGAGGGGAAAGCCACGTCTGAAAGGGCTGCCAAGAGAAGCAGAAGTTGGAGTTGACTTCGCCGCCGCCGCCGCCGCCGCCGCCGCCACTCAGCAAGAAATCTGTAGGGCATCTTTTATTTCCCTATACAACATCCCTGAAAGGTAGGCCAAGAATACAACCAGCCGGTTCACCTGTTCCTTCACCAGGCGGCGGCTGCCACCTGCCAGCCAGCGCCGCCCAAGAGCTCCTGCCGGTCTCTGCGCGTTGGGTCCTCATTTCAGCTCCTGCAGCTCCGACTGCAGGAGGCGCATCAGGGTGGGGTGGGGGGTGGGGGCTAAGTATCCCCTAGCAGCATTTCAGCCTCTTTCCCGCCGCCCCTCGAGGTCGACCAGAGGAAGGGCCGGGGGGCTGCAGCCTCGAGAGAAGCGGCACCGGGCCGTTCTGATGCCGGCAGCCGGTCCCCCTGGAGCCTCCCCCGCTTTGTCGCCCAAAGCCCCCTTGTCCCGCCGTGCAGCGGCCCCTCCGCCCGAGGAGAGAAGACCCCCCGCTTCCCCCGCAGGCCGGCCGAGCGCCGCAGCTCCCAGCCCCGCCGGCAGCGCTTCCCACGCCGAGTGGCCGAGGCGAGAGTCAGGCAGCGCTTAGCCTCGGCGGGAGGAGCCCGAGGGGCGCAGCGGCCAGTGCGGCGCTCGCCGCGGGGCTTCGGACCTCCGTCTCCGTCTCTCCCCCGGTCCCGCGGCTCCTCGCAAAGGCCAGGCGAGCCTCTCCAAGCGCGCGCGGCGAGGCTGCCTGCGGAGCTCACGCACTCCTCTCGCTCTCGCTCTTTCTCCCCTTTGCGCAGCGCCTGCCTGCAGCCCGGCAGCCGAGCGCACCGGGGGCGTCCGCGGCAGCATCTCCAGCCACTCCGAGACTCGCCCCGCCGCCGCCCTCCTGCCATGAGTTTCCGGGAGTCGCCGTACTCCAGCCGCGTCCTGGAGGGCCTGGACACCACCTTGAGGGCCCTGCTGTTCCCCGGCTACTGGTTAGCGAGCGAAGTGCTGGCCCTGCAGCGGTGCACGGGGGAGAAGCCCGGCTGCGTGCCCTACGGACTGAAGGTGGCCGTCCGGGGGCCGCTGCTGCTGCTGCTGCTGCTCCTCTATAGCCCCATCTTGCTGCTGGCCCTCCTGCTCTGGCTGCCCCTGCAGGGTGCCCGGCGGCCCTTCGCCTACCAGCACACCCCCAGCCGAGCCCCTCCGGAGGCCTGGGCGCTTCCTGGCCGGGCCAGGACCCTCCGCCTCCTCAGCGGGAACGTCTGCCTGCTCCCTGAGGGGCTGGCCAGGTTCAGCAACATCTGTCGGACCCAATGGCGGGCCAGGCACATCGGCCAGAGCTTGGCACAATGCTCCACGCCCCGTGCGCCCAGCGGGGCCCCCAACAGCCTGGCCATCCCACATGGGCTGCCGGGGGGCCCTGCTGCTGTCCTGGGCCACCCCTGTGGCAACGCTGTGGTGACTGTGGAGCTGCTCCCCATGGGGGAGGTGGGGGCTGTGGCAGGGGAAGCCAATGGGCCCCGGGAAATAGCCGTCTGCTGCCCGCCAAACCTGGACATCCTGTGCCTGCAGGAGGTCTTTGACCCCCGGGCCTCCGCCCACCTGCGCCACTTCCTGGCCCCCCAGTTTGAGCACATCATCTATGATGTCGGCACCTATGGCCTGCAGGGCTGCTCCGCTCCGAAGCTGCTGAACAGCGGGCTCTTCCTGGCCAGCCGCCACCCACTCTTGGCAGTGGAGTACCACTGTTACCCCAATGGCACTGGCGAGGACGCCCTGAGCGCCAAGGGCCTGCTGTGCACACAGGTGAGCCAGCCGGGGCTGCCTTGGGCAAGGGAGGGGCATGAGCGGGACCTGCCACCATGTGGGCCCCCGTGCCAGGGCAGGGCCCCTGGGGCTTCAGCACAGGCTTAAATGCTGCCTGGCAGCCACTGATGGTCCTGCTGTCCATGTTGCCCCTTGTGGCCAGTCTCTCACACCTGCTTGAAGCCGAAAGAGGGTGGGGGGACTCCTTCTGCAGGGCTGCCCCCATCTCTGGAACCACAGACTGATACGATGCCATGAGATCCACGTGATGATCCAGGCCTGCCCCCAAGTCCCCTAAGAGGTCCCCGTGGTCCAGTGGGGCCCCTGAAGGTCTTCCCACTGGGGGCCCCTAGTGAGGTCAAGTGTACGTCCATGGACTCCCAACCTGAGGGGGTTTCTTCTGTCAGAAAGCCTCTTCCCCCCCCATCCACGGAGGCTCACCTGTGTTCCTGCTTTGTCCGCTCAGGTGCAGCTGGGAGCCTGCCAAGGGCGAAGGGTCATTGGATACCTAAACTGCACTCACCTGCAGGCCCCTGAAGGTAAGGGGTGGGTGGGAACAGGGATGGGTGGGGCAGGAGCGAAGCCCTCCAGTGGGTGCGTCTGCAGAGCCAAGGCAGGAAGGGCTGTAGAGCAGGGCTGGGGCCAGTCTCTGAGAGAGAGAGGCCCTCTTGGCCCAAAGTAGAAAGGAGGAGATCCAGGCCAGATGTGCTGAACCTCTGCAGACTCTCAACTGGCACTGCCTTTGCCTTCCCTGGAGGACTCCGGATAGAGGCCGGACGGTCCCTGTCAGAGATGTGGTGGACTAGATGATTTCTATGATCCACCTCTATCCTGTGATGGCCACCCAGGGTCTTCTCCTGGCAGAGGAAGCCTGGCAGCAAAGCAAGAAACGGGCGTATCTGGGTCTCCTTCTTCCCCCAAAGGTGGCTCCCTGCTTGCCGTCCCTTTCTCCCCCGCCCTGCCTGCTTGAGGAGGGGGTGAGGTGGGCACACTGGCGGCGTCCCCCCCCCATGGCTCTCTTGGCCTGCTGGGCAGTCTCCCCGCACCCACTTGCTCTGGTGGTGCCCATGCGCTGGGAGCAGAGCGCAGAAGGAAGCCCTCCCACCCACCCCCCGAGGCTGACGTGGCTGCCCTCCCCCACCCACAGCGGATGGGCCCATCCGGCATGAGCAGCTGAGCCTCTCCCTCCTCTGGATGCAGCTCTTCCAAGACAGCCATGCGCAGCCAGGGGACGTGGTGGCCTTCGACATCTTCTGTGGGGACCTCAATTTTGACACCTGCTCTCCAGGTGGGTATCCTGGAGGGGGATGCAGAGCATGGAGCGGGGGAGGGGTCTCCCTCCTGGCTTGGCTGTCTCAGGCCCCTCTTTCTCCTCAGGTGATGCGATGGAACAAGGCCACGAGATCTTCAGCCGGTACACCGACCCCTGCCGCCTCGGTCCTCAGCAGGACAAGCCTTGGGCCATCGGTGGGTGAGCCCCCCAACCCGGGGGCCTCTCTGACCTGGGAGGGGAGAATGCTGATCTGCTCCACCCTTTTGCTGGGCCCGGAGGGTGACTGGAGGGGCTGGGCAGGGAGGGAGGGAAGGGCCCCATTGTGGGTGAGAGGCCAGTGAAACCCTCCTGCCCTTCACAGGGACGCTGATGAACTCGCTGCACATGTACGATGAAGCTGTGGCCACCCCAGAGAGCCTGAAGAGGTGAGGGACTTGGGGCCCATCCTGGGATCTCTGGGGGCAGAAACAGGGCCCCCTTGAATGACCTGCCGGATTGGCTCCTTTCCGGGGGGGCAGAAGGCCGTGCCTGATCTGACAGCAGCCAATCCTGGTCTGCCTCCCTGCTCCCCCTCAAACCAGCTTCCAATCCTGGCAGCTGCCTGGCGGTGCCCCTCCATTTCCTTGGCAGGGTTTCCTTGCCCACACTGGCCTCTTTCTGGGGCCAAGAGAGGCCGAGGGTCCCTTGAGTGGACTCGGGGGCCCAAGGCAAGGCCCCACCTCGCCCTCCCGCATGCCCAATTGAGGCTGAATGTGGTCCAAGGATGGAGGCTGGCTGACCCCAGGGAAGCTTCTGCTGGGGGCTGGGAGGGGCGGCTTCTGTCACTGGGGAAGAAGGCAGGAGGAGGGAGGGGCCTGAGCTGGCCAGGGGCAGCTGGAGCAAGAGAGGCCTCTGGGTAGAAGAAGCAGGAGGCCCACGTCTAGGGCAGAGGGCGGAGGGGGGCAGGGCTGCCAAGGGGTGAGGGCCAGTCTTAACCTCTGGGACGAAGAAGGGAAGATGGGGGTCGCAGCCTTCAGCTACCCAGAGAGCTCTGCCCCGAAGGCAGGGCCTGAGCCAGTGAGTGGAAACCAAAGTGGGGGGTAGGGTTAGGTTAGAGAGGAGGAGGCACCTCCTGATTGTAGGAGCCATTAGCCAGTGGAACTGCCTGCCCCCTGAAGGGGTGAGTTCTCTTTCTCCACGTGTCTTCAAACAGGCACCAGGCGCTGCATCCAGCAGCAGTTGAACGACTAGAAGATCCCAACATTTATTTGTTTCTTAGACTTCTTAAAGCTGCCCAGCCCACCCCCCACCCTCTGTTTTGCCTTCCAGGACTCTGGAGAATCCGGAGGAGTGCAGGAAGTACCTGGCAGGCCCCCTCCAGGCCGAGGGCAGCGCCAGCCTCTTGGCAACCTGCCAGAAAGGGCGGCGCATTGATTACACTCTCTACCGGCAGCACTGGGGCCTGAAGACCGTGAGTGGCCGGAGAGCCTGTGGTCAGCTGAGGCAGCTGGGACAGCCTCCCCTGCTGGGCCAAAGGGGCTGGGGGGGGGCCCTCTCTGGGTCTTCTGGGCTGTAGGGGGTGGCAGAGAGTCAGGAGGTAGATGCCCTCCTGGGCCTGCTGAGCAGCTGGGGGAGGGGTGGGGCAAGTGCCAGCCTGGGGAGGCTGTGGTGGTTGGGGCATCATTGGTGGGGGTGGGCAGGGGGCTGAGAAGATGCCAAAGACGGACACACACACACGCCCCCCACCCCCGCCCTCTCTGTCTCTCTCCTGGCAATGACTTCCTGCTCTTGGCTTTGGAGAGCATTTCCTGGTCCTCCACCTGCGGTTAGCCAGCTGCTCTCTTGGGTGGCTCTGGTCCTTGGGGGTTGAGCAATCAGATCCGTGATCCCCCCGACCATCTTTCTTGGGTCACGGGGAGGTTGGCATCTCCCGTGAATTCCAAAATGGTCAACTTGATGCCAGTAGCAAACCTGGCCAAAGTTTGCCCTGGACAGGAAGGTCCCCCTGGCCTGCAGAACCCCCCAGCAACTGTGCTGACTTCCCTCCCCCCCTCAAGACTGAGGCAATGAACGCCCCCCAAATCAGGTAGTTCGCACCATCCCCTCAGCCTCCACAAGCCCTGGGGGGGAGGTAGAAGGGAGAGAAGTGGGTGAGGGTCTCCGTAATAGCAGTGATCCCACCCAGGCAGATTCCCCCTCCTTCCAGAAGAAGACCCCTTCCCCACCGTGGCCTTCCCCCTTTCCAAGGGCTCTCTGGAAGGGGCCAAGGAAAGAAGGAGGGGGGGTCTCTGGGGAAGGGCTGCAGGAGGGAACCCGTAGGCTTGGCTGATGCTGGGAGTCAGTTGGGCCATAGCAGAGTAGGGGGCTGCAACCAGTGGCTCTGGAAATGGACGGAAGGGGCCTCTACACCCCAAGTCTGCCCTGAGCAGCCGGTTGGCTAGGTGGCCTCCAGGAGTCGGGCCAAGCAGTTCAGGCTCTCCGCTCTGGGTCCCTTCCTGGGCCGTTGCTCTGCTGCTCTCAACCCTCCCGCTGCTGTGTCCTCTCTTTGCTTGCAGGTGGTGGAGAAGGTCTTCTTCTTCACCCAGCTGGCCACCTGGTCTGACCACTTGCCCGTTGGATTGCAACTCCTGGTGTCGTCAGAGGTGGAGCCAGAAGACTGACCAGGCAGCCCCAGCGTGGAAGGACCCACCGTGACCTGCAGCTGGACTGGCCTCCTTGATCCAGGGAGAGGAAGCCGTCCTCTCCCTGCTGCAGCCAGAGGGAGAGAGAGTCACTCCCCCGGAGCCAAGCCGGGCACCCTGGGATGGGCGAGGGGCTGGCGTGGGAACCCCCCAAGGTTGCAGACCAGGGCTGGAGAAGTCACCGACAGGGGGACCCTCCGGGCGACTGCAGCCTCCTCTGCCCGAATGCCTGGGCCTCTTGCTCAGCCTTTGCCCCCCAGCCCTCCAAGGAAGGGCGGCATTGGTGGAGCCTGAGACAAGGCCAGGCTGGGGGTGGACATGTGGGGGGGGGGCAGAGTGGACGATGGCCCCTGTGGCCCCTCCCGCCTCTGGGTGACGCTGGCTGCGGAAGGGCCTGTGCAGACTTTGGGCTGGGGAACCGGATCCCACATCAGAACCAGAATTTTATCACAAGGTGTAACCTGAGTTTTGTAACTATTTACCCAAACATTGCCAGCCTCCCAAGATCAAAATCTAACCCCTGCACAGATTACATTTCCTGCATCAGGCATGTGTGGAACCAAATGTTTCAGTACAACTTGAATTGTTTCCAAGAAACTGGAAGGCCTCAAAGATGAAGGATTCCCTGCGTTTGAGCAGAGCCTCCTGGGCTGTTCTTAACTGGTGGCCCTCTTCAGCCACGTGGGAAGCCTCCCCTGGGCTCTGGGGGCTCCAAAGCTCCCAACTTTCAGCGGGGTCAGGGGCGGCCCTGCCCCTCCCTCCCTGGTGTGCCGGAAGGTGCTTCCTGGCTCCAAGGACTCTACGGCTCTTTGTTCAACCACTTGAGTAAACATCTTTGCCACCGGTTGACACAAAAGGCCGGCCTCTTGTGGGACTGGGTGCAGCATCCGGGTCTAGGAGGGCCTGGCGCTGGGGGGAAGGGGGGCTTTATCCACTCTCGCTCTATAGACAGCCTGCAGGGCTTGATACCAACCCCACTGCCCCCCCCACCCCTAATCCAGACATAATCCCCTGGCAGTTGCCAGGAAGTGAGGCAGCTGCAGGGAGGGCAGGTGGCGCCTCCCCCTGTGGGCAGAGATGGGATTCAGCCGGTTCTGACTGGTTCTGGAGAACCAGTAGCAGAAATTTTGAGCAGTTCAGAGAACCGGCCAATCCCACCTCTGACTGGCCCCGCCAACCCCATCTCTTCTCTGCCTCCCAATTAAGTCTTCTTGGGTTGCCCTGCAAAGGAGGACGGAGCTGGAAAGCAGGTTAGTGGGGTGGGGGGGAAGGGGGATTTTGCAGTATATCCTTCCCCTGCCACGCCCACGAAGCCACGCCCACAGAAACGGTAGTAAAAAAATTGGAATCCCAGCACTGCCTGTGGGGTCCCTAAAGGCTCATCCTCTCTAGCAAAGAGAGCCCTCTAGTAGGAGCTGAGCCAGTTGGGCTGGCCCTGGACCCACAGTCGGAAAAGAGGGGCGGAGGCTCAGGCCCAGGAACCCCAGGACCCTGCCTTGCTCTCAAGGCCCCGACCTGCACCGCAATCCCTTTGCCCCTGCCGGGCGCAGGTTGGCAGGAGGCGAACAGTCGGAAAGGGGATATTGGGGGCTGCAGGGAACGGCGGCATCCTTGAGCCTAAGGAGCCCTTCGCACAGCCAGACGGGCGAACCTCTGAAGGGGGCAAAATGGATCCAGTTCTGCTTCCAGCTGGCACGCTGCCCTGCTCCTTATCCTGAGGGGACCCCCAAAGCCCAGGGAGGAGGGGGCTGATCTCCTGGCCGGGGGGGGGGTGGCTTTGCTGCGGCAGAGGCCAGAACAGCCGGGGAAACATAAACACAGCAATCATATGATCAGTCGTCATTTTAAAAAGGCCGTTTCTTCCTTCTCAAGGAAGCCATGGGGAAATCTCCAGCAGGAAGCATGTCAGGATATTTAAATTTAGTGGTTGGAACAGTAAAGTTTACAAGGGGCCATTGTAGCTGATTGGTTGGAGAGTGTGGGGAGGGGCTCCAGCTTGAGCCAATCTGTGCCCTGATTGGTTGCTGTGGGGATAAAGGGGGAATTTCCTCTCCCCCCATACTGTTTTTCTTCTGGGTGCTCTGAATTTACCTGAAGATTTACCTGATGATGTAGCGATGTGCCTGACTGTCTGACCTGCTGTAAATATAGATATAAAACATATTTATTGGTAAAAAGCTATACGTTTGTGTCAGCGTCTCTGACTCCATTTGGGCACCCGCTGTGCCATTCCCTGGCCTTCCGCACCCTGGGCTGGGCAGGGATGTCAGCCTCTGTTTCCACCCTGCGGTGGACCTTCAGCTGCCAGCCGTGGGCAGCAGGGATCAGTTGCTCCCCCCACTTCTGCTGGGGGTCTCCACCACCCTCCACTTCACCCCGCAGGCCTCTCCGTCTCCCCCCTCTCTCAGCAGCATTTTCCAGAAATGTCTTTGGGAATCAACCAGGAATTGCAGGGTCCTTGGTGCTCTCTGAGCTGAGTGGTTTTCTAGAGACCTTTGACTACCAAACTAGGGAACATTATCAGTGCTGTAGCACAATGAGAGCAACCCCTCCCCCCGCACTGATGGTGTTACCTAGAGCAGGGGTCGCCAACTTTTTGGACTCAGGGACCACCAAACTCCTAATTTTAAATCTCGTGGACCAGAGACCCTGGGAAAAGCCCCCCAAAAAGTCTGCAGGAAAATTCCCCACCCCGTTTTCCTACCAATCGATTATTCTTTATTTAGGATCGCAGGATACCGTCTCCAACTCTGTTCTCAGGAGGGGCGGGGAGAGAGAGAGACTTTTGGCTTCATGCAAGGAAAGCAGAAGTCTTTCTTTCTCTCCTCCAAACTCTGCCAGAAATGAGTCTTTGTGAGACTTGGCATAGCCTCTTGGAGCAGGAGGCCTTGCAGGGTCCCAAAGACTCATTTCTGGTGGAGTTTGGGGGAGAGAAAGAAAGACTTTGGCTGCTTTCCTTGTGTGCAGCCAAAAGAAGAAAAAGAAGTGGAAAGAAGCAGCCCGTGGCCAGGCCAGACACGTGGGGTGAGTGGGGCAAGTTCCCCTGCTTCACCCTATCCCCCCTCCCCTCACTCCCTTGTGCTGTTCGCAATGCAAGCGATGCAAGCCTTGTGTTCCCACAGGTCATGTGGCCCGTGCAGCCTTGTGTTCCTGCGCAGCCTGGATTAATTGCTTTGGGGGGACATTTCTCTGCGGACAACCAAAATTTTCTCGCAGACCAGTGGTCCCCAGCCCACTGGTTGGCGACCACTGACCTAGAGCAGGGGTCTCCAACCTTGGCAACTTTAAGACTTGTGGACTTCAACTCCCAGAATTTCTTAGCCAGCTTTGCCGTCCACAAGTCTTAAAGTTGCCACAGATGGAGACTCCTGACTTAGAGAACCAGCTAGGAACCTCCAGGTGCAGGACATGGTCCCTAGTAAGTGTGTGTGGGGAAACACAACTCTGACATGGGTGCAGCCCTGCTGAGGGGGTTTTGCTTCAGGGGTTTTATGGGAGAGAGAACTGAGCAGCAGCCACAACCCGCAGCCAGAATGGTAAATCAGGGATGGCATAACTGACCCACGGGAAGCTGGAGGTGACCTGGACTCATCAGCCACATGTAGCGAGGTGTTATCCTGAGGGGTTCTGAGTCTTGGGTGGGGGGAGAATTTATCCTCCTCTTGAAGTGACTGTTCGTGCAATGGCCTTCCCTTTAACGGGACTCGAACATCAGCAAAGGCAGCGCATGGAGCACTCAGGAAGAAAGTCTGGCAGGTTTCTAGTCTTCGTGGCTGCACAACTGGCCTCTTGGGAAAGCTGCCTTCCCTCCTGATGGGTGGGTGCTGCCCTTCTTCATCAGGGAAGACCACCTGGGACCAAGGCAGGCGGCCAGTGGCCCAGGAGGGCAGGGCAGGGCTGCTCCTTCACAGGCGCTCAGAGGAGGGGGAGGGGGAGGCTGGGGCAGGGCGGCCTTTGCAGCGCTGGGCTCTGCCTGCATCCACCAACTCTGGCACCTTCTCAGCTTGCAACAGGTGACCACGAGGCCAAGCCAAGCTGCACCGTCCCATCAACCAAGCAGCCTGCAGACCTCATCAACGCCCGCATTAAACAGCAGCGATTACGAATCGGCCAACGGGCACGCGCACCATCACAACGCCAAGGGCGGGGCTGGCAGGGAAGGGACTGGGGGAGCATCCACAGCCCACAGCTTCTCTCCGGGGGGGGGCGTCCTGCACTCTTCTCATTTCTATGCCCGCTTTCTTCCCAGGACGGCTGGTTTCAAGAGAGGGGGGGCCTCGGGGGCTGCTCTGGAGGAAAGAGACGCTGGAAAGGCCTGCTGGCCCCACCCGGGGATTTTCTTCCAGCAAGCTGACACTGTGCAAACACAGCGCACCCACAAGTGCCTGCTAGAGAGAAGCTTGACAAAGAGCGCCTGGCTGGCCTCGCCTCCGTTGAAGGAACGGCTAAAGCAGCGGAGGCCCCCGGGGGGGGATGGGGAGAAGCGCCGGGTGTGTGCGTGTGGTCTCGCTTTGGCAAAGAGGAGAACCCGGAACACGCGGGAGGCCATGCAAGCGCCTCTCACCTGCCAGCCTCCTCCCACCCTTGGCCTTCCCGGGACCTCCACCCATTTCCCCCCGCCCGGGGCAGGAGGGGAAGCGCTGCTTGTCGGGCAACGGCAGGGGAGTCCCCGTCCCAGCCCCCGTCCACTGGGGGAGGGGCTCCCGCCCGGGGCTGGGCAGACCGCGCCTCGCTCTGTTTGCACCAGGATTTGGCCCTGGATACGCCGGCAGGGTCAGCCGGACGGGGAACCCAAAGAGCCCCGGCGAGGGAGCCGCTTCCGTCCCGTGGCCGGCTCGCCAGGAATCCCGTCCGGCTCGGCGGAGACCTCAGGGGCCGCCTCGGTGCTGCTAATTGTGGGCGCCGGCCGGCTTCCTCTGAGTCAAGCGCTTGGGACGCCCGAGAGAGCTCGCCGGAGCCCTTGGTTGACCTGGCCGGCTCCGCGATGGAGGCCGCCCGAATTCCTTCTGCCTCCTTGGGGAAACTGCACCTCGTGGCCCAATTATTGTGGGTGTTGTTGTATTTTTAATCATCAAAGAAGCACATAAAGCGGTCACACCTTTGACATGTGTTCCCAGGACAGGAATCTAGGCATTATTTAATTACGGCCATTTAATTTGGATGTTTTGGTGTTTTTATTGGTTTTGCTGTTTTTACTATTTTTAAAATGTTTTAAATATTTTTACCTGTAACGTATTTTGAGCCAACCAGAGTCATTGAAATGGATAACTATAGATATTGAATAAATAAATATCTAAAGGTAGAAGATACAGCCAGCAAGATAACAGTGTTTTTGCAAATTCACAGTTGAAATGACCAAAATTTTTAGCTCTTGTAAACCTTCCTTCCGTTTGTTCTTCAGCCTAATGTGCCAGTATTTGCAGGGATGGCTTGGCAAAATCTCCAGTTTTATCCATTCTCATTGTGAGATCTCTAAATTTTCCCATTCTTTCTTGGATCTGTTGTCCCTGGGCATTGGCAGCCAATTATAGCAACTCGTTATGTACCTGAGGCATTCTAGATGGTAATCAGTTTGTATGCAAACATAACAACCTAATTATTTTAATGTTATTTCATGATTATGTGGGTTGGGAATCTCAGACATTCCAATTTCCTTTGATGAAAGAAGCCAAAGGATTGTAGAATAGAATAGAATAGAATTCTTTATTGGCCAAGTGTGATTGGACATACAAGGAATTTGTCTTGGTGCAAATGCTTTCAGTATACATAAAGGAAAAGATACATTCGTCAAGAGTCAAGAATCATCACGTACAACAATGAATGATAGTCAAAGGGTACAATAAGCAATCAAATCATACCAGGAAACAGTCAATATAAATCGTAAGGATACAAGCGACAAAGTTACAGTCATACAGTCACAAGTGAGAGGGGATGGGTGATAAGGAATGATGAGAAGATTAATAGTAATAGTAGTGCAGACTTTGTAATGGACAGTGTTGACGGAATTATTTGTTTAGCAGAGTGATGGTGTTCAGGAAAAAACTCTCCTTGTGTCTGTTCTGGTGTGCAGTGTACTATAGCGTTGTTTGGAGGGTAGGAGTTGAAACAGTTTATGTCCGGGATGTGAGGGGTCTGTAAATATTTTCACAGCCCTCTTTTTTACTCATGTAGTATACAGGTCCTCAGTGGAAGACAGATTGGTAGCCATTGTTTTTTCTGCAGTCCTAATTCCTCTCTGGAGTCTGTGCCTGTCCTGTTGGGTTGCAGAACCAAACCAGATAGTGGTAGAGATGCAGATGACAAACTCAATAATTCCTCTGTAGAACCGGATCAGCAGCTCCTTGGGCAGTTTGAGCTTCCTGAGTTGGCGCAGAAAGAACATTCTTTGTTGTGTTTTTTTGATGACGTTTTTGATGTTAGGTGTCCATTTCAGGTCTTGTGATATGAGAGAACCTAGAAATTTGAAGGTCTCTACTGTTGATACTGGGCTGTCTAGTATTGTAAGAGGTGGTAGTATGGGAGGGTTTCTCCTAAAGTCTACCACCATTTCTACAGTTTTGAGTGTGTTCAGTTCCAGACTGTTCTGATTACATGAGGCAAGTTGAACAACTTCCCGTCTGTATGGAGATTTGTTGTTTTCTCAAATGAGACCAATCACTGTTGTGTCATCTGCAAACTTCAATATTTTAACAGATGGATCATTTGAGATGCAGTCATTGGTATATAGGGAGAAGTGGAGAAAGCACACAGCTTTGGGGGGGCCCTCTGCTAATTGTACAGGTATCGGGTGTGATTCTGCCTAGCTTCACCTGCTGCTTCCTCTGTTAGGAAGCTTATGATCCATTTACAAGTGTGGTCAAGTACCGCTAGCTGGTTTAGTTTAGTTAGAAGAATGTCTGGAATGATGGTATTGAATGCTAAGCAAAGAGGACCCTTGCACAGGTCTTTGGAGACTCAAGGTGTTGTAGAATGTAATGCAGAGCCACGTTAACAACATCATCTGTCGATCTATTTGCTCGGTATGCAAACTGCAGGGGATCTAACAGCGGATCCATGATGGGTTTCAGGTGAGACAGCACAAGCCTTTCAAAGGTTTTCATAACTACAGATGTTAGGGCAACTGGTCTGTAGTCATTAGATGCAGCCACAACTTCTAGAGGCAAGTTTTATAAGAAATTATACCAAAAAGTGACTGAATTAGACTACGCAAATATTTTTTTGATGGGGGATTTTAATGGGATAATTAATGATCAGCTTGACTATAAATCTGAGAGAACTAAAAAGAAAATTAGAAGAAAGCTGCCCAAGTCCTTTTTTCAAATGATAGAAGAAATGAATATTAAAGATATATGGAGAGAGAGAAATACTGGAAATAAAGAATTTACTTTTTATTCAAACAGACATGAATCATGGTCAAGAAGAGCCTTGGTAGCTCAGGCTGTTAAATGCCTGCTCTTAAGATCCAGATGCCTACAATTATTGTAGGCTCGAATCCCACCAGGCTCAAGGTTGACTCAGCCTTCCATCCTCTCCGGGTAGGTAAATTGAGGACCCAAGATTGTTGGGGGCAATTAGCTGACCTTGTAAAAATGCCGCTTAGTAATAAGCAGACATATACAATGGAATGAAGGCTATTGCTGAGCGCATTAGGTTGTGCTCCAAAATTGTAAGTCGCCTGAGTCTTCAGAGAAGGGCGGCATATAAATGTAATTAAAAAAAAAAAGAATAGATATGGTATGGGCATCTGCAGATATGCTGTCCGATATAGAGAAAATTCAAATTGAAATTGGGACCTGGGCAGATCACAATCCACTGATAGTTGCTTGGAAAGGACAGAGGAGATGATCTAGATGGACATTAAATAATATGATTTTGAAAGAAGAAGAATTTAAAAAGAGAATTGAAACAGAACTTACCTTTTTCTTCAAGGAAAACAGAAAAGATACATCATTAGAAACCCGTTGGGACACAATGAAGGCCTATACAAGAGGATTGATAATTGACTACACAAGGAAAAGAAATACTAAACGGAAAAAGACATTTAAAATATTGGAAGATGATTTCATGAAATTGGAAAAAGAATTACAAGAATCACTGCAAGGGAAAGATATTAAAAGGAAAATGGACATGATTAAACATAAAATGGCTTTAATGGATAAAGAAAATGTTGCTCAAAAGATTAAAGGCGCTAAACAAAATTATTTTGAAAATGCTAATAAACCAGGAAGATGGTTAGCTTATAAAATTAGAAAGGAAAGAGAAACAAAGAAAATTAGCCAATTAATAGATGGAAAAGGGAATATACAATATGGGAATGATGAAAAGAAAAAAAATATTCGAGACTATTATGAAAAACTACTCTGAAGAAGATATCCCAGAAGAAAAAATTAAACAGTATTTACAAAAGACAAGACTGCCACAGATACCTAAAGATATTGAAATAATGTTAGAAGGGAATATAACCATGATGGACTTGACAGAAGCTTTGAAGAAACAAAATACAGGGAAAGCACCAGGTCCAGACGGCTTACCGAATTTATAAGACCTTCCAGGAAGTGTTAAGCACTCCCTTCTAGAAGTGTGATGAATGAAGTGTTACTAAAAAGAGAATACCTGAAACCTGGTTGGAAGCCTATATCACCCTTATACCTAAAGAAGAAATGGACCTACAACAAGTTAAAAATTATAGACCTATCTCACTGCTGAACTCAGACTATAAAATTTTTGCTTCAATATTGGCAGAAAGAATGAAAAGGTATTTAAATGAATTTATCCACACAGATCAAAATGGATTCTTGCCAAACGACAAATTAAGCAAAATGTGAGAATAATTTTAGATACTTTGGAGTACTACGAAGCACACCCTGAAAAACAGATGGCATTGATGTTCTTAGATGCTCAAAAAGCATTTGATAATGTGAATTGGCGATTTATGATATTGCAAATGATGCAAATGGGCTTTGGAAAAACTTTATACAGGCTATTGAGACAATATATAACAACCAAACAGTGAAGATATTGGTAAATGGAGAATTGACAGAATCCATAGAGATAAGAAAAGGAACTAGACAAGGTTGTCCTCTGTCACTACTGCTGTTTGTCTTAACATTAGAAGTGCTGAATAGAGCCATTAGAGAAGATGAAGAAATAAAAGGAATGCAAATTAAAAAGAAGAATATAAACTACAGGCGTTTGCAGACAATTTGGTATTCATATTAGAGGATCCACTTAAATCAGCACCTAAGTTGATAGAGCAAATAGAAAATATGGAATGGTGGCAGGCTTAAAAATTAATAAAGACAAAACAAAGATTCTAACAAAGAATATGTTAGCAAAACGTAAGAAAGACCTAGAAGATTTACTAGAGATACAGATTGCAAATAAAGTTAAATATTTGGGAATATATATAACATCAAGATGCAGTACATTGAAAGAAGATAATTATATAAAACTCAAACAGCAGATAGCGACAGATCTTGAAAGATGGGAAAATATGCAATTATCTCTTATTGGCAGAATATCAACAGTCAAGATGAATGTTTTACCCAGAATCTTATATTTATTTCAGACAATCCCAATTAGACTTGGGAAAGAGTACTTTGAAGATTTAAATAAAATCACATCAAAATTTATATGGCAGGGCAAAAAACCAAGAATTAAATTTAAGCTATTACAAGATGCAAGGTCTAGGGGGGGATTTGCACTACCTAATTGGGAATTGTATTATCAAGCTGCAAGTTTGATGTGGGTGAAAGAATGGATAACATTGAGAAATAATATATTATTAACCTTAGAAGGTCATGATTTGCTATTAGGATGGCATGCTTTCTTATGGTATAAGGGAACAAAAAAACAAGGATATTTTAGAACAGTGGTTCTTAACCTGGGCGATATCGCCCCCCAAGGGGCGATTTTGTTTTTCAGGGGGGCGATGGAACGAAAAGGGGCGACGTGGGGGTGAAGGAACGGAAGGGGGGCGATATGGGGGCGATGGAGTGAGATATATTGGGAGAGAAAGAGAGAGAGAGAGAGGGAGAGAGAGAGATCTATATTGGTAGATAGGTAGGTAGGTAGGTAGACAAAAAGACAGGTAGGTAGATAGGAAGGCAGGCAGGCAAACAGACAGACCTTTTGGATAGATGGACAGACGGATGGACGGATGGATGGACAGAAAGAATATGAGAGCGGCAGCACTTTGGGAAAGTGGTGGTGGCGGCTTTTCCCAACATGCTGCAGCATTTGAGGCGCCGGTTCAGGTGCAGTACAACAGTCAATGGGGTGAGCCTGCAGGGCCGGCACCTCGAATGCCCCCCTGACACCTCTTAGCATCCCCAAGGGGGCTGGCAGAGGGGCGCTAAGAGGTGACAGGGGGGCATTCAAGGTGCCGGCCGGCCCTGCAGGTTCACCCATTGACCAGCACTGCTCTGGAGCCGGCGCCTCCAATGCGGAAACAGTGGCATATTACGTGCTGCCGTGGCCGCGTTCGACGCGCCGCCCCCCTGCTGCCTCTTAGTGCCCCTCTGCTGGCCCCCTTGGGGACGTTAAGAGGTGGCAGGGGGGTGGTTATGTTGGGGAGGGGGGGTGATGACAACTTCCTCAATGGCTGAAGGGCGATTCTTTCAAAAAGGTTAAGAACCACTGTTTTAGAAGACACTATGTTCGAGAAGCGTTATTTTTAAATTGGGAAAAAACTAGAAAACAACATTATATACAAATTCCATTATGGGTATCTACTATTGAAGCTTTTCATATCCAATAATATATAAGAAGGAACAAACAATTAGATATGGAGAGATTTTAAATGAAAAGGGTGAACTCAAATCGATGCAAACATTACAAGAACAAGGAATAAAAATGAATTGGTTTTCATATTTGCAAATACAATCCAAACATGATGAGGATGTTAGGACTGGAGGTATTTATAAAAAGCAAACTGAATTAGATAAAATTTTGATGGGTACGAATGAAAAGTGATTAAAAACTCTATGGTCATTTATTAGAAGTTAGAATGGAAGAGGAGCAGGTTAAGGAAACAATGATTGCTTGGGGGAAAAATTTTGGTTATGGCATAGATTTAGAGAGATGGCAAACACTATGGGATCAGAATTATAAAATGACAATGTCAACTGCATATAAAGAAAATTTGTATAAGATGTTTTACAGGTGGCACCTATCCCCGAGAAGGATCGCAAGGATGTTTAAGGACAAATCGGCTAAGTGTTGGAAATGTCATCAGATACCTGGCTCCTACTACCACATGTGGTGGACTTGTGCTGATGCTAAAAGATACTGGACTAAAATCCACATGTGGTTGGGAAAAATGACACAACAACATATAGACCTGAAACCCGAGATATTCCTATTGGGAATTGTACCAGAGACATTTAACAAAGAACTGAAATACTTGATTGTTAATGTACTGACAGCTGCTAGAATTGTATTTGCTATAAATTGGAGAAATGACAAGATACCTATGCAGGAGGAAGTGATTAAGATGATTTTGGACTGTGCCGAAATGAGTAGATTAACATTTGAAATTAGGGACCAAGAAGAAAAGCAGTTTTATAAGATATGGAACATGTTTTATCAATGGCTAGATAAAAGTTTGGTAATATATGGGATATATATGGAATATAAAGATAGAACTGTTGAAACAATCTAGAGATTATAATATGGTAGAGGATTAATAATAATGATAATGGTTTTTCCTTTTCGTAATACGGAGTATGAATAACGAGGGGAAGGCACTGTGATTTTTGACCGACCGACACACTTGAAATTGATATGGATTTGTGTGTTGTATGTTTGGTTGTTATGTTTGTTCTTTTTGGAAAAATAAAACCTTTAAAAAAAAAAAACTTCTAGAGGCAAGTTGTTCCACTGACGGTTCTCCTTGTCAGGAAATTTCTCCCAAGTTCTAGGCTGGATCTTTGATTAGTTTCCATCCATTGCTTCGTTCTGCCTTCTGGTGCTTTGGAGGATAGCTTGACCCCCTCTTCTTCTTTGGGGCAGCCCCTCAGATAGTGGAAGGCGACCATCATGTCCCCCCCCGTCCTTCCTTTCACTAGACTGGAGATACCCAACTCCTGCAATGTTTTAGCCTCCAGCCCCTTAATCATCTTCGTTGCTTTTTCTCTGCACTTTCCAGAGTCTCAACATCATGATCCCTTTGCCCACCACGAGCAGAGGCTGTCTGTGTGTGTGTGCGCGTGCACACGCAAGCGTGTCACAGCCCAATCTCCACCCACCTGGACTACAAATGCCCTGCGTGGGCTGCCTCTGGAGACCTGCTGGAAGCCACAACCCCTCACGACGTTGGCAGTGCAGCATCCACAAGAGCACGTGCCCCTGTCAGCTTCTGAGGGCAACATAGCGCAGCCCTTGGCCTACAAAGCCGGATGCCAGGAGAAACGGCTGCTGGCTTCCAACTTGGGGAAAGTGGTTTCTTCCCCTGCAGGCCCCATGGCTGCCCCCCCTGCTCCCCCCTTCCTAAAAGGGAGTTCCTTCAAGGTGGGCATTTCCTTCCAGGCTGTCACCATATTGGCCAATCCGCCAACAGCAGTTACCGCAAGGTTTGCCCGACTCCCCCCCCCTCAGTGCAATCGGTCATCAAAAGACGGGGCTCCTTCGTGCGCCTCATGGCCAGGGAGGGCCCTGGACTCCCACCTCCTGCCCGCTGGGCTTCCCTCAGAGGGAGTGGCAAGCGCCCCAGCTGCCACACAGCCCGTCTGTCTACTGGCCAAGACCCAGATGGCCTCTGTTAGTCTCATGCCAGAGAACACCATGTGCAACGCCCCCAAGGGAGGCCCTCTGCTCCTCCATCCCTCGGAGTCACACAGGGAGGGGCTGTTGGGCCAGAACACACCGGGGTGGTGGGGTGGGGAGAGGCTCTAGTGCAGGAAGGCCTCCACCTGGACCTGGGGGTGGTGGTGGTGGGGAGCAGCAGCCCTGAGAAAAGAGCTTGGCACACCAGCCGGGTTGTCATCTCCGGGCAGAGAAATGACTTCAGGGACTCCAAGCAGGTTCTGAATTTATTCGTGTGAAGCCAGGCTATGCATCTGCCCAGCGGCCTGGAGGCAGGAAGGGGGGCTGCAGGCGAGTGGCGTCTGCAGCAGCCGAGAACAGTGAGCAAAGCAGCCCCGCTCTCTCTGGCCTTGAGGGGTGAAAGCAGGAAAGGGTGGGGGGAAAGCAGGGGGCAGCCCCATTAGGAGAAACAGAATTTAGGGGCCAGTCTGGGAGGGAATCTCTACTTCAAAGCACAGAAGAACGTGGGTCTCTGCTGCCCCCTTGTGGTGAGAGGTGAAACTGCCCTGCCACCTTCTCCTCCCCGCCTCTTTCCATCCGGTCCTTCTGGGCAGGATCGCCCCTGCTCAGCCAGTGGCCACCCTCTTCCCCGCCCCCCCCGCCGCCCAGGGGCTGGTTCAGGGCCCCTCAATCGTCTCCTGTGACCGGCTGTAGTAGTAGAAGCTGCCCCGCTCCCGGAAGAGCGGGGCCTGGGGCCTGGCCTCCTCCGGCCCTTTGGCCGAGCGTTGGGGGTGCCGTCCGAAGCCCCCTCCGCCTGGGCTCTGCAGGCAGAAGATGTCCTAGGGGAGAAGAGAGAGTGGGGGTCCCCTCAGAGGACGGCTTCTGGGGGAGAGCAGCAGGGCGGGGAGGGACCCCAGGATCCCTCCTCACCCCAGGGTGCACTTTCACAGACATCTTTCCGCCCAGGTTCATGGTCCGTCCGTTGGGCTGGATCAGCAGGTTCAGGCCTGGGGAACCGGCATCTCCACCTGTGCGAAAGGGGAGAACAGGCCATCCGGGGGCTGAGACGAGAGGCTGCACAAGCCACCCCCAGCCCTGCGGGGTGAGCCTCCCCTCTCCTCCCTTCCAGCTGCCCCTCTGCCCCACCAGGCCCACCGTGGCCTCCCCACCAACAGAGGCTGGACGGACGGAGACGTCCTGGGGCTGCCCTACTGAGCAGCAAAGGCCCAGCCGGGTCCCTTCCAACCCTGGGATCCTAGGAGTTCAGCCCACAACTGCAGGACAGGCAGCGGAAGAGCCCCACTGCCACGCTGGGACCCCCCAGCCAGCCAATGAGCCCCAGAAGCCGCACCTTGCAGCCCATAGGGCTGGAAAGCCCGGCGCTCGCTCAGCACGGACAGGACCATCTCCTCACGGAACTGCAGCTCCCGCCGGACCCCATCCCCTCCCCGGAACAGCCCAGCCCCCCCTGTGTTGGGCGCCAGCTGGAACGTTCTCAGGACCACGGGATACCTGGGGGGAGGAGAAGGAGAAGTGGGGCCTGCCATCCACTGCCAAGCTCCTCCTGCACAACAGACTGAGAGGACGCGCAGCCAACACACACACACAACACACAAACACACCACCGCTTGCCTTGGGGTGAGAACACCGAGTTGTGTGATCAACAGGGAGGGAACGGCAGAGGTCTAGGAAAAGGAGCACCCAGAGTGAGCCAGCTTGCCAGGGCAGAACCGCCCCCCTCAGCCCCCCCCCCCCCCCCCGTTCCTTGAAGCCCTGTGGGACGAGGAGGCACATTGCCCAGGACCAGGTGCCAACAGCGCCCCCTTCAGGTTCCGTCTGCACCCACCGTTTTTCCAGGATCTCCGGATCTGTGATGCGGGTGTTGGTCATGTGGCTGTGGACGCCACTGCGGCCATGCCAGTGAGGCCCCGCACCGGCCCCCCCGGCCACCGTCTCGTAGTAGCCAATGCGCTCGTTGCCAAAGGTGACGTTGTTCATACAGCCCTGGAGGACAGGGAAGGGGACGGAAGTGGGCCCTCCGGCCAGCCACAGAAGCCCCCAACCCACAGCAGGGCAGAGAGGGAAGGCCCCGCTCTGGAGGAAGGAGGCCCTGGTCTCAGAGACGGCGGAAACGCTCCCGGAGTCTCCCCAAGCCAGGGCCCCTGGACAGCCCGGCTCTCGCCAGGTTCACAGGACCAAACAACTTCCTGGCCCAGTGCTCAGAAGCTGCGTTACCCCAAGCCGAGGGTCTGAAACCCCCAGCCCGGCCTTTCTGCGCTCCCTCACCTGCGAGGCGGCACAGACTTCAAACGCCCGGAAAATGACATCCACCACCCTCTGGGAGGTCAGCACGTTGCCCCCCACCACGCCAGCATCCAAGGAGGGGTGAAGGATGGACCTCTCAGGGACCACGATGCGCACAGGGGACAGGCAGCCCTGCAAGGAAGCAGTGGGGGGCACTTCAGACCCTCCTGATCCAGGGAGTCCCCCTCCGGACTTCTGCTGGACCCCCCAGTTCTTCCGAGGGCTGGCCCCTCCCTCTGCACCTGGTTGAGGGGGATGTCCTCGCCCACCATGCAGCGCAAGCAGTAGATCAGGGCTGAGAGGGTGATGGCGCGGGGCGCGTTCCAGTTCCCGTACACCTCCTGGCCGGTCCCCGTGAAGTCAAACACTGCAGTGCCCTGGGAGGCAGGAGAGGCTCCATTAGCCCCCCCTCCAAGTTCACTGCTGCTCCCAATCTTCTCAGATTGGCTCACCCCACACAGCACTCAGGCAGCAGAGAAGGCAGCTGCAGCCACTGTAACCGCTGGACAGCAGTGGCCCTTCTGTTGCCTGTGTTCTGCCCCAAAACAGCCCCTCCCCAAGGAGAAATCCCGGGGCGTCTGCTCAGCTCCTTCCCACTCAGAGTTCCCCAAACTTAGGCGGGCATGCATGCGTGCGTGCGTGCGCAGCTCATTTGCATGAGCAGCAGGGACATGTGCCCGCCACTCGCACAAACGGAAGGCGCACGCATGCGCTCCCTCTGCTCCCGCCAATAGAGACGGGTGTGTTCAAGGGCTGCTAGTGGGCCACAGCCTGAGGGTTGGGGACCCCTGGAGTAGACAACCACAAAGACCCCTCCCAGCTGCAGGATTCCGTGACACGCTCACCTCCTGCGGGTCCACGGTCACCCGGAGACAAATTGGAGTGCCGTCGTCCATGAAGTCCTTGGCCTCCACCTGCAGGGGTCGGTCCACGTGTCCACGGCGTGTGGCAAACTTCCTCAGCATCGTTTGGACGGCGACTTCCGCGTTGGCCTGAGGGCACAGCCAGGGCAGAGCCGAGATGGCAGGGACTTGGGTGGCAGAACCCTCCCATCCTCCCAGGGATGGCACCCCAAGTGGGCCCCACACTGCTGCCCCCACCCTTGGGGCCCCAACATTCTTCAGAGGAAGCACCCGAAACTGCCTTCCTCCAGTGTGGGGCAGGCCTGCCACAGGGGAATATGGGGGGGGGCACTGGGGGACCCCCCTCCCTTTCCACTCGACCCACTGCTGCTGAAGACGGGAGGCCTCTGTCTGAGCGCTCCGGGGTGGGAGATGTTGATTCCAACCACAGCAGATCAACACCCCCTTTAGAATTGAAGGGGGGTCTCCAGCTCCCTCTCTGGCCACGCCATGGGGCAGACCTTGTCTGAAAGCCTCCGAGTGGGAGGCTAGCCCTGGAGTCAAGCGGGAGACCCTTCCTCACCTGAATGTGGCCCATGTACGCCTGCACCACGCCCAGCCCGTACTGCCCAATCAGCTCATTCACCAACTGGATCCCCCTCTGGTTGGCGGCCACCTGGGCGCGCAGGTCCGACAGGTTGTCATGGAGGTTGCGGGTGCCGCTGCTGCCGGGCAGTTGGCCAGGGGCCAGCAGGGCCGCAGTGACGGCTGCAAGGGAAGAGGCTCTGCAGTGGCAGGTGGGGTGGAGGGCGCAGCCCCCCCGGCTGGAGAACCGAAGCCCCTCCCCTCCGACCTACCTTCCTCTTGGAAGACGCCCTCCTGCACCAGCTTGAAGGAGATGAAGATGGCCCCCTCCTCCTGGAGGGAGTGGGAGTGGGGGGGCATGGAGCCCGGGGTGATCCCCCCAATGTCGGCATGGTGGCCCCGACTGGCCACAAAGAAGATGGCCCGGGGCTCCTTCTCCCAGAAGACCTGAAACGAGCAGTGGCCACTCCGCAAGGGGGCTGGGAAGCAGGTGGGGGGGGGCTGCAGGCCAGGGGCAACTCCCCCCCACCCCCTCAGCCCCCGAACTCCCCCCTTCCACAGGGGAAGCCCGGGGCCCACCCCGGGGAAAGCTCCACCTCCTCCCCGGCTGCCCCTCTGCCCCTCTGGGAGCGGGGACCCCACTCACGGGGGTGATGACCGTCAGGTCAGGCAGGTGGCTTCCCCCTGCGCAGGGGTGGTTGCTCAGGATCACGTCCCCCTGGCGAAGGTCGGGGCCCAGGTGCTGGATCTGCCGGGGCAGAAGGGAAGATGGGGTGGGAGGAAAGCCCCCCAGGGAGGTCCGGGTGCAGCCTCTCCCTCCCCTCCCGCACCCCGAGGCAGCGCCTACCTGGAACTGCACCGTCTCTTGCATGGCGCCCAGGTGGACGGGGATGTGGGGGGCATTGGAGACCAGCCCCCCGTCGGGGCCGAAGAGGGCGCAAGAGAAGTCCAGCCTCTCCTTGATGTTGGTGGAGATGGCCGTGCGCTGCAGGACCCGGCCCATCTGCTCTGCTCGAGGAGAGAGGCGGCTGTTCTCTGGGGGACCCATCCTGCCCATGGGGGCAGGGGCCACTCCCGCCCCCAGGCTCACCTGCAATGCTCATGAAGCGGTGGGAGAAGATGGACAGCTGGATGGGGTCAAGCTCCAGCCCAATGGGACGGACTGCCCCGGAGCCCACCGTGATGGAGACGTCGCCCAGGGCCGTCACGGAGGCTGTGCAGCCGGGCTCCACCAGGATGGTGCTGCAGGAGCATTGAGGGGCCCTTCAGTGGGTCACACAGCCCGTTCCCACCCCCACACACACACACCTCCCCTGGGCCCACAGCAGTTGGCACAGAGCATCGTCCGAGGACTCGGGAAGCTGCAAGCCGACTGTGGGAAGAGCCGGGGTTTTATTGGCTTGCTAAGTCCATAACTTCTTTCCTGCTCTGGCAAGACTTGGACCCTGCCCTCCCCCACCTGCCCCTCCCCCTGCAGCCCCTCCTCACCTGTTCTTGTCCACCAGGATGCTGGGGCCGGGGATGGAGTGGCCGTGGAAGAGGTTCTCCAGCAGGTAGACGGGGGTATCCTGGTAGCCCCCCTCAAAGTAACAGCGGGTCACCTGTAAGTGGGGAGCGGCTTATCACACAGAAGCCCCCCAGCTGGCGCAGCTCCGTTGGCTGCCTTTGCCCAACACCTAGCTCCCCTTGCAGGGTCCCCCGTTGCCACTGCACCCGACTGGCACTGTTTGGAAGCTGATCTCTGAACCTGCCCCTCCCCCCGGGGCCCAGAAACTCTGGGGAGGAGAGGAGCCAAGGAGAAGCCCCTTCCCCTCTCGAGGTCGCTGGGCAGCTCAAAGGCTGAGGAGCCCGAGGCTTTGCTCCCGGCTAGGACAGGCGAGAGGGTGCAGCCTCCAAGGAAGAGCCAGCAGTCGAAAGGAAGCCAGGAAGGAGACCAAAAGGCTACAGGAACTTCAGGGCTCGGCTGGCAGGGGCTCCTCAAGCCCCGCTCCACAAGCCCAGGCAGAAGGACTAAGGCAGGCTGAGAGGTGCTGGGCAGCCCTGAACACTCTCAGCTGAAGCCCCAGGTCTGGCTCAGTTGGAGCCCCCTCCTCCACTGCTGAGGAAGCGTGGACGATGGGCCTCTGCCAGAGGACAGAAGAGGAGCAAATGGGGGGGAGGAAGGCCTGGTGCCAGGACTGGGCAAATCACTCTCTGGCCCTCTGGAGGAGAAGCTGCTGCTTGGCCGGAGCCAGCACGGAGCTGGCAATGCGCTTCAAAGGGGGCGAGGTCCACTTCCTCCTGGCCTCAGGGAAAGTCTCCCTCGACTGTCCCCCACCCCCAGCCCCTCCCCTGCAGCTCCTTCTGAGCCAGGTCACTCAAGGCAGGCGAGCGGAAAACACCAGCCTTTGCCCTGATTGGGGTTGCTAAAGACTCAGATTGGAGGCGGCTGGAAGGGGCTGTGCCCGGAGACGCTCGGGGTCTGCTGGAAGCTTTTCCTGGTGGGGGTTTGGGGGAACTGGCCCTTGCCACCCTTGCCATCCCCCCTGGCCCGGCCGCGCAGGGAGCGGTGCAGCACAAGCCCACCCGCAGAGGGGCACCGACGAGCTGGTGCCAGGTCCAGGGTGGAAGGGAAGCAGGGCAAAGCAGCAGCAAGTCAGCCGGGACGTCTACGGATGACTGACCGGGAAGTGCCAGGGAACATGAGGATCGAGTCTGCGGGTGATGCAGGGAGGAGGGGAGGGGGAGGAGGGGTGAACTGGGAGGGTCTGGACGAAGTGAGAGAAGAGGCAGAAAGCAGCAAAATAAACCTCAAGGGAGGGAAACGCAACGTCCTTCCTTCCCTTGGGAAACATCAAAGGCACCAAGACTGGGAGGTGGGGGGAGCAGGGGGGGCCTGGACACAGAAGGGGGCAAAATGCTGCCTCTCCCTTATCTGGGCCGGGTCAGGTGGGAGAATTCACTGGGGGTGGGGAGCGGCTGGGCTGGGAGGCATCAGGGGCAAAAGGGCACCAGGCTGCTGAAGAGGCGGCCGGCCAGACAAAGCTGAGACCAGCCAGAGCAGAGAAGAACGCCAAGAAGGTCAGAAGATGAGACAGAGCGGCCAAGAGCCGGACGCAGCTGAAGGGGTCACATTGTCATCCTCCTCCTCCTCACTTGGCGACCTGCCCCTCAAACCCTCATCGCGCTGCAAACGGAAGGCGAGCCAAAGCGGCCAGGCTGCAGCCGAAGAAGCAGAGGCCCTGGAGGGGGCCAAGAGCAGCCCCCCTTCCTCGGCCACAGGCGGAGAAACGCTCATCCCGGGGCCTCCTGGGAAGAGGAGGCGCTGGGCCCTGAGCTCAGGGCAGGCCCAGGCCTTTCCCAGAAGCCAGGCGCAGAAGCTGGGGCCGGAAGAGGCTTTCGGCCAGACCTTCCTAACCACGAGAGCAGCTCAGCAAGGGGGGAGCGGCCTCCCCGCTGGTGGGAGTTTTTCCAGGGGTGGCTGCAGTAGATGCTCTCCAGAGTCCCAGCCCACTGTTCCTTGCACTCT
>CM019150.1:222814287-223077713 GCA_009733165.1 Naja naja | reverse complement strand
CGGGTTGCTCAAAACAATGGCAGACGAGCGAGCGGAGCCTGGGCCACCCAGGCAGACTGAAACCCCTGGAGTTCAAGCCAACGCGCCCCCCTTTCTCCTCCTCCTCCTCCTCCTCCTCACCTGGAGCTGCGAAGCAAAGCCGTCCCGGAAGCTCTGCAGGTAGCGGAGGATGCAGGGGGTCAGGTAGGCATCTATGCAGGCTGTGTAGCCACGGGGCACCATGCGCACCATGGGCATCACCTCGGAGGACAGCGAGACCTGCCGGAAACCCAGCTCCCGGGCCAAGGCGCCCACCTGCTGCTCGTGGCCGGGCCACCTGTCAGAGACACCCAAGGCTGACCTCCACAGGCCTCCGCACTGGGCCTGCCGGCATGGACTGTGCGGGGGAAGGGGCCCCTTGCCAGGTGGCATGCTCAGCCCCGCCCACTGAAGGGAGATCTGGACCCCCGCAGCCCCCTCCCCAGCAAGGGACTTACAGGTAGGAGTGCAGCAGGACCACGGCCAGACTGCGGATGCCCCGTGCCAGCAGCACCTCCAGCTCCACTCGCAGGGCCAGGAGGTTCACAGGCTGCTTCACCACCACCGCCTCCCCGGTCAAGCCTGGGGAGGAGGAAGGTCTGCACTCCAGAGGCTGCATGCAGCTCTCCTCCCCTGCCCCCCCAGGGCCCAGAGGCCGCTCCCACCTGTCACCCGCTGCCCGGAATCCGAGAGCAGGCAGCCATCCTGATGGAGCACCAGGCGCTCGTCCACCTCCAGCACTGCCTCATACAGGACCTCTGGCATTCGGACCTCCTGGGGGAGAGAGGGCTTCAGGGCTGGCTCTGCCTGCTTGGGGGGAGCCCAGGCAGGAAAAGCAAGAGAGGCCCCCTGCCAGGAGAAGGGCCGGGCCGGGTCTGCAGCTTCAACAGCCCCCTTCTGGCACAGAGGGAGCAGACCCAATAGAGGGGGGGCCGGGGCTTCCAGCCAACCAGTTGCCCCCACACAGCTGGCTGCCGCTGCTGCCAAGCCCAGGTGTAGGCGGGCACCCACCCTCCCTGCTGCTGGGGGAAGGTGGTGCCAGCTGGCACGGAGATCAGCCCTCCCACGTGAGACACAGCAGAGCCGCTGGGTGTGTGCGCGTGTGCGTGTCCCCTTTGCAGCTCACAGCACTGACCAGGTCAAAAATGCTGGGCCGTGCCTGGTTCCCGATGTAGAGCAGGTCCCGGAAGCCCCTGGTGATCAGCAGGGCGAAGCGCTCGCCCTTCCGCTCCAGGAGGGCATTGGTGGCCACTGTGGTGCCCATTCGGATCCACTCGATGCCCGTGGTGTTGAGGGGCTGGTCTTTGGGGAAGGGGACCCCACACTCCTGCTGAAAGGAAGGGTGGACCTTGGCCAGCTGCTGCCTCTAGAGTTTCTCCCTCCCCCCACAAAGTATCGCGGGGTGCAGAAGTGGGGCAGGCACAGCTGCCAGCATCGGCCTCAATCGCGGGAAGCAGAAACGAGGGGCCTGTGCTGCCCTTGGCCAGCCTGGTGCGCAGTAACAGGGGCGAGCCGGTGGCAGACACCCAACTCCGGGCCTCGCAGGGCAGCATCGACGGCTGCCGCCTGCAGAAAAGGCGGCCTGAGGCAGCGGCAGGGGACGGCACGGCCGGCCGCTCTGACCTCCTGCAGGATGCGGCGGATGCCCTCGGTGGGGGCGTCGCGGTAGTTGGCCGGGTCCTCGGAGAGCAGCTTCATCACGCGGATCTTCCCGTCGGGGCAGCGGGCGAAGACGTCGGTGAAGGTGCCGCCGCGGTCGATGGCGAACTGGAACTTGTCCGCCTGCGGGGCAGCCATGGCGAAGGAGGCAGAGCGAGCGAGCGGGCGGACGGACGGACGAACGACGAAGTCCACCGGCTCCGGCAGCGGGCGCCCCCCTCCACTCCAGCCGGTCCCCCGTCGGAGACAGCACGGCTCTCCACCTCCGGACCGAGGCAGCGCTGCCCCGTTTTGAGTCCCGCCTCGCCCCGGACCGCCCCCTCAACGACTTCCCAGCTGCGAGACTGGCGGGACTCGGCAGCTGCTGCGCGCGCTGAGCAGCGAGGGGCGGCGCCTGAGGATCCCTCCCGTCGAGGCGCGGGGCAGGCCGGGAAGCGCCGGGCGGACATGGCAGGGCTGGAGCTGCTCTCGGAGCAAGGCTACCGGGTGGACGGGCGGCGCGCCGGCGAGCTCCGGCAGATCCGCGCCCGCATGGGCGTCTTTGCGCAGGCCGACGGCTCCGCCTACCTGGAGCAGGGCAATACCAAGGCTCTGGCCGTCGTCTATGGGCCCCACGAGGTAGGAAGGAGCTGTGCGCCTGGAGGCGCCGGGCGGGCTTGGGCGAGAGGGGGCTAAGGCGGTTATCCTCCCTCCCTGCCTCTCTCCGCCCGTCTCCCCGGCAGGTGCGGGGCTCCCGGAGCAAGGCGCCGCCCGACCAGGCGCTGGTCAACTGCCAGTTCAGCATGGCCACCTTCAGCACGGGCGAGCGCAAGCGGCGGCCCCACGGCGACCGCAAGTCCAGCGAGATGACGCTGCACCTGAAGCAGACCTTCGAGGCCGCCATCCTCACGCGGCTCTTCCCGCGCTCCCAGATTGACATCTACGTGCAGGTGGGCCTCTGGGGCCGGCGGGGGCGGGGCGGCGGGCTGGCGCGGGGCGCTGACCGCCGCTCGGCCGCCTTCAGATCTTGCAGGCGGACGGCGGCAACTACTGCGCCTCGGTGAACGCCGCCACCCTCGCCGTGATCGACGCCGGGATCCCGCTGCGCGACTACGTGTGCGCCAGTTCCGCGGGCTTCGTGGAGGAGACGGCGCTGGCCGACCTGAACTACATGGAGGAGGCGGCCGGGGGCCCGCAGGTGGCGCTGGCGCTGCTGCCCAAGGCCGACCACATCGCCCTGCTAGAGATGAACGGCCGGCTGCACGAGGAGCACCTGGAGCGCATCGCCGAGGCCGCCCGCAAGGCCTGCCGGGACGTCCACGCCGTGCTGGACCAGGTGGTGCGCGAGCACCTGCGCGAAGGGGCCGCCCTGCCCGGGAACTGAGCGGGGGCGCCCGGGACTCTGGCCCCGCTTTCCATGCCTGTCCCCCCGCCCCTCCCAATAAAGGTCTGCCATTCACAAGCGCCCGTGCAGTTCTTCGCAAGCCGCACAGCAAAGGGGGCGGGGGAGCTCCGGTGCCGTCGCCGAGCCTCTTCGCAGAATTCGGGGTCCGCTCGGGCCACGCTGGGGCTCCAGACGCGCAGCCCGGGTCAAGCGCGGTTACGCGCCGGCTGCGCGCTCGGGGCTGGGACGCTCCTCCCCGGCGCCGGGCGGAGCGTGCGCCTCTTCCGGGGCGGTGCCGCCTCCTCGGCCGCTGCTTCTGCCGGCCGGGCGCCATGGGGCTGCTGTCGGACCCGCACTGGCGCCGCGCGCTCTCCCGGCTGCTGCTCCGCCTGCATGCGCCGCTCTGGTGGGGCCGGGCGCGGGGCGGGGCGGGGGTCTGGGCGGGCGCTGCTGGGCCGCCCGGTTGAGCCGCTCTCCTCTCCCTCTCGCCCGCAGCGCGCTGAGCTTCGTGGCCGGGCTGGGCTGGTTCCTGGGCCTGGCCTTCCAGCCGCTGGCGCTGCGCGCCTCCATGTCGGAGAACGCCATGGGCTCCACCATGGTGGAGGAGCGCTTCGCCCGCGGGGACCGCGCCCTGGCCCTCGCCCGCGAGTTCGCCGCCCAGCGCAAGAAGGCCGGCGGGTGAGTCGGGGCGCGGGCGGGGGGCGCCGGGGGGCGGGCGGGGCGCCGGGGGCCAATGCTGCTCTCCCCGCAGGGCGCTGCCGGCGGCCTGGCTGGAGAAAAGCCTGCGGGCGCTGGGCCTGGAGGTCTTCACGCAGAGCTTCTCCCGGACGCTGCCCTTCCCGGACGAGGCGCGCGAGAGATACGTACGGCCGGGGCTCGGGCGAGGCGGGGCGGCTGGGCCGGGCTGCGGGCTGCGGGCTGCGGGCTGCGATGCCCAAACGGTTCCTCTCCTCTCCCCGCGCAGACCGTGAAGGGGACCAACGTCTACGGGATCCTGCGGGCCCCGCGCGCAGCTAGCACCGAGTCGCTGGTGCTGAGCGTGCCCTGCAGCGACGGGCAGCAGCGGAACAGCCAGGCGGTGGGGCTGATGCTGGCCCTGGCCGCGCATTTCCGTGGTGAGTCGGGCGGCGGAGGGGGCAGTCGGAGAGAGGGAGAGGAAGGCCGGTGCTGAGCTGCTTCTCCCTCCCTCCCTCCCAGGCCAGATCTACTGGGCCAAGGACATCATCTTCCTGGTCAACGAACACGACCTGATCGGCATGGAGGCCTGGCTGGAGGCTTACCATGACGTCAACGTCACGGGTAGGGGCTCCGCTGGGTGCTCGGTTCTCCCCCCCTCCTGCTGTGCTCCTGGGCCCCCAGCCTCCCCTTTGGGGGCTCTGCTCCCCCACACCTGCCACACCCTTCCTGCTTTTAGCCAAGGCGTCCCTTAAAAGGAGCAGGACTTCTCCTCCGCCTCAGGAGGGCAGAGCTGGCCTAGGCCCAACCTTGGCTTTTGGTGGAGCCTTGGAGGGGGTCCGAGTGCAGCCACTAGGGAATATTACCAGCCGGTCGCTCTCTGGTGAAGGCGCCCACAGAACCGCTGTGCCCTCTGCAGAGACGCATTCATCGGGGACATTCGGCCGAGCGGGAGCCATCCAGGCTGCCATCTCTCTGGAGCTGAGCAGCGACGTCATCACCAGCTTTGACATGGCTGTGGAGGGGCTGAACGGGCAGCTGCCCAACCTGGACCTGGTCAATCTCTTCTACTCCTTCTGCCAGAAGAACGGGCTGCTGTGCACCATCCAGGGCAAGGTACGTGGGAGGCCACCCAGAGGGGACAGCCTCTCAGCCATCGGCTCCCCCAGGCCGGAGCAGGTGCCTTGCTCGGGTCAGGCTCGGCCACTGCTTGAGCAGGCAGGTGGTCAGGCTCCAGCAGGGTCCCTCTGTGGTTGGGGTGGTGGTATCCCTCTTTTGCCCCGAGAGTCCTTCGCCTGAGCTCTCGGGGCCACCAGCCAGACAGGGCCTGCCCTGCTGAAAGCCTCCTCTGCCCCCTCCCCACCCCGCCCCCGCAGCTGCAGCGCTCCGACTGGGACTCCCTGCCAGGCTACCTGCACTCCCTGCAGACGCTGCTACTGATGGTGCTCAAGCAGGGCTCGGGCCACCCGCAGGGGGACCACGGCCTCTTCCTCCGCTACCACATCGAGGCCATCACCATCCGTGGCATCAACAGCTTCCGCCAGTACAAGTTCGACATGGGCGTGATGGGCGTGTGAGTGTCGGAGCGGGCTGAGATCCGAGCGGGGGCCGCTGCCCCCGCTCGGGAAGCTGCAAGCCTCTGTCTGCTCCTCCCCCAGGACCTTTGAGGGCATCTTCCGGAAGCTGAACAACCTGCTGGAGCGGCTGCACCAGTCCTACTTCTTCTACCTGCTGCCTTCGCTCTCCCGCTTCGTCTCCATCGGGCTCTACATGCCGGCCTTTGGCTTCCTCCTCCTCATCCTCATCCTCAAGATATCCTCCAGTGGAGACAGCCAGCCAGCCAGGCCAGTGGGTGGCCCTGCTCACTGGGAAGGGGCAGGGTCGGCCTTCCTGGAGGCATGTCCGGTTTGGGGAGGGCTGCTGGGATGGGGCTCCTGCCTGAAAGTGGGACGCTGGAGAGGCTCCCAGCTGAGTCCTTCAGGGCCATGTGCCGAGAGAGAAGGGTTTGGTGCCACTGCAGGAGCCTGGGTGGGGGAGGGGAGGGGCCTGTTCTCTGCCCATCCGGGGGGGGGAGGAGCTCTAATTCCCCAGCATGCGAGGGGGGCCCTTTGGTGTGGGAGCTGCCCAGGGCTGGGGGTCATCTCTGGTCCAGAGGGGGCAGTGAGGGGCTCCTTCCACCTAGACACCGTCGGGGGGCACTCTGGGCGTCTTGTTTGGGGCTCGCCTATGCCATGCCTGTTTTCCTGGACTCCTCCCTTCCTCAACGCCCTAGACTTGTGGGTGAAGCTAAGCAGTTTTGACACTGACGGGAGCCAACTCTGTGATGGAGACCAGGCTTCGAATCCTGCTCCTGTGGAGGTGGGCTTAACCCTGGAGAAGCGGGTGTTGTGCTTGTGGCAGCAGCCTCTCTCTCCGGGCATAAGACTTGGGCCGTGGGCTCGGTCTGCTGTCCAGCCCTCCAGCCTTTGGGGGGGGGACACCTGGCCGGCCAGCTCCGGCTCCGCTGTTCCTTTGCTTTGCGGGGGGTGCAGCAGGGCATCCCCATAGCTCCTGCTGTCCTCCTTTGGGACAGGATCCGAGGCCCAGCATGCTGACGCTGATCCCCCCGCTGCTCATCTGCCACGCCACGGGCCTCGCGCTGTACTTTGTGCCCGTCTGGGGGCAGCAGGTGGCCACGGAGCACTTCCCAGTCTCTGAGTCGGAGGCGGTGGTGCTCACCAGCATTGGGATCTACGTGGCTGGGCTGGCCTTGCCCCACAACACGCATAGGTAACGGAGGGGTGGGAGCCTTGCCTTCCACCAGGGGTGGCACCTGGGGCTGAGGGGGAGGAGCAGGAAGACGGCTCTCTGGGGGATTCTGCCCGGACAAACTGGACTTCCTGCCTTGCAGGGTCTTAATGGGCTCCGGTGGCAACCAGGGCTGGATGATGCTGAAGCTGTTTGCGCTGCTCTACCTGGCCATGCAGCTGAGCTGCATCACCCTCATCAACTTTTCCCTGGGCTTCCTGCTGACGGTCACCATGGTGCCCGTGGCAGCGGTTGTGCAACCCACGGGGCCCAGGTGCGTCCCCGGGGGAGGGGCAGCAGCGGCACTGCAGGGGCTCTGAGGCAGCAGGGAGTGGGGGGGGCACACAGTCACAGGGCTGGGGGGGCTGCTTCCCTACCCCAGTGACGCTCTCCGGGGTGAAAGGGGAGCTTTTGAGTCAAGGGCCAGGGGACCCTCTCCGGGCACCAAAGGCTGGCATCGAGGAGGCCTGTGGTTTCACAAGCATGAATCCTGTTGGGCGACCTCCCCCCCTCCCAAAAGCTCAAGGTGCAGAATGATTGCGCCCAAAAGCAGGGCAGGAGCAGAGCCGTTTCCTGTTTTTCCTGGTTCCTGGACGAAGGAATCGTTAGCCGGAACCTTTGCACGCCGGTTCCATTGCAGTTCAATAGGTGGGAAAGAGAGGGGGGGGCGTCTTGGAGCTGGGGGGGGGGCAGTGCCAGACAGGCCACAATTTGCCCTTCAACAATTTAAGCTTGGAAAGGAGACCAGGCGCTCCAGCCCAACCAATCAGCCTCCTGGGCAGTGCTGGAGGAGGAGGAGGCTTGCGCCTGCCTGTCTGCATGATCCTCTGGGCCTGTTGATCAGGTCAGCAGAGAGCTGTCAGATGCCCAGCAGGATGGAGGGGCAGGCTGGGCGTAGGGCTAGGGCCAGGTGGGCCTGATCAGGAGCCCCCTCTCCCTGGCAGGTACCTGTATGCAGGGATGCTGCTGCTGGTCACCCCAGCCGTCACTCTCCTCCTGTGCATCTTCCTGTACCAAGAGCTGATGGAGTACCCCATTTCGCCCCTGGAGGGCTGGCAGCGCTTCCTCCAGGTGATTGCCGAGGGGCTGCTGGACCACTACCTCTACGGCTCCATCGTCTTCCCCTTCGTGGCCATCTTTGTGTACCCCTGCTGGCTGCTCTTCTGGAACGTGCTCTTCTGGAAGTAGCTCACCAGAGGCCAGCGAGGCTTTGAAGTGGACTGGGGGGGGGGAGCCCGGACACCCCCCCTGCACAGCAGCTGCTGCTGCCCAGAGAGCTCTCCCAGGGGCCAAGAAGGTGGTGGCTGCCACGCTCGCAGCGTTGAGTGTCCGGCCAGCTGCAGGCTGGGGCCTCGCTGTGGTTGGCTAGGGGCACAGAGGGCCACGGGGCCCTGATTCTCTTGGCCTTTGCTATGGTTGCAAAGGCCAGAAAAACTGTCTGGAGGGCTGGGAGGGAGGCGGGAGCTGTGGTTTGCCTGGAAACAATTTTTGCAAAATAAAAGACTTTGGATGTTGTGGTGCAAAGAGTGGATTTGTGTGTGCGCCTACTCCCCCCCTCCCGTTCCATATTTCAGGCACCCGCAAGCCCTGAATCAATGAGGACTCCAGGCTGTTGCGAACCTGAGGCTTGAGGGTGAAGGCCGGGGAGGGGTTCGTGGACCATGAACTCGAAAGGACATTGAACTTGAGCAATGGGCCCTGACCAACAAAATGAAATTTAATATGAAGAAAACCAAGCTTTTTTTTCACCTGGGCAGGAAAAGCCAAAGGGACAAGTACAGATTAGGGGAAACCTGGCTCCAAAAGCAGTAACTCAGAGGGACCTGGGAGTCCCAGTGGGTGATCCCTTAACCAGGAGCCAGCCGTGTGCGTGGGAGGCAGCAGTCAGAAAAGCTAACACCATCCTTTGGTTGTATAAACAGAGACAAAGAATGAAGATTATTCGACTTGTATGCCGCCCTTCTCCCTGAGGACTCAGGGCGGCTAACAATAAAACAGCAAATATTTACATAGAATTTACCTAAAAACAAATTAAATCTAAACAAGTTGAAATATACAATAAAACCTTAAAATTAAAAAAAAATGACATGAAGTTACTAGCGCTGCTTTATAAATCCTTCGTTAAGGCCATGCCTGGAATGCTGCACCCTGTTTTGGTCCCCACTTTACAGAACAGGTTGAGACTTCGGGGGAGGGGAGTGCAAAGAAGGGCAACGAAGAGGATTGAAGGCCTGGAGACTAAAACGCAGGAAGAACAGCTGCAGGAACGGGGCATGGCTGGTTGAAGGAAAAGGAGGGGGGGCGAGCAGGATAACGAGGCTTTTTAGGGTCTCCTGCTCAGGCGGGAGGGAGGGGGTTGGACTAGATGACCTACAAGGTCCCTTCCAACTCTGATTGTAACTGAATATTTTAAGGAGACCGGACAGCCACCTGTCTCATGGTATAGGGTCTCGTGCTTGAGCAGGGGGTTAGACTGGAAGACCTCCAAGGTACCCTTCCAGCTCTCTTCTGATTGGCTGATCGGTTCAGGTTCCGCCCTCCCTCCTGAGAGTCTCCCTCAATCGAACCGGAGCTGGCTGGGATCACTGCGGACCCGCGAGCAGGCAGAGGGGGGCTCCTCTCCAGGATTCGTAGATCTGCCTGCTCCATCCGGGGAAGCCCGTGCCCAACCCAGGCGGCTAGAGCGTCGCTCGGAGGGCCGGAAGCGGCGGGAGGCTAAGCTTGCACTTCCGCCGCGCGGCGCCTTGTGGGAAAGCTGTCTCGCCTCGTCTCCCCCCAAGATGGCTGCGGTGGCGGCGGCGGCGGCGCGGAGCCTGGCGCGTTCCCGGGGGCGCTTCCTGGTCCCGGCCCTGCCCGGCGGCCCCCATCCGCGGGTACGGCGAGGCGGCCCGAGCGGGGCGCGCGCCGGTTCCTCCCTCCCGCTCGGGCTCCGGTCGCGTCCCGCCCCAAGGTCACCCCGCGCCCCGCCGCGGGCCCGGCTCTCGCCGCGGCCCCTCCCCCCACGGCTGCTGCACTGCGGCGCCCCGAAGGACGCGAGCGGGAGGGAAGCGGCCCGGCTGCCGGGAGGAGGAGGGGGGCGGAGGCTGTCCCTTTGCCGGGCGTCGGGCGGGATGCGGCATCGGGCGGCGGAGCCGGATTGGCCCCGTGGAGAGTCTGGTGGGGCATCTTGGGCAGGGAGGCTGGAGGGCGGCCAGGCAGCCCGGCTCTCCGGTCCCTTCAGCCGAAGGTGCTCCGAGGGGGATGAGAGGCTGGAAGGCAGGCCGAGCCTCCCCCCCCGCAGGCCTTTGCGGCCCCCGTCCCGTCCCCGGCTGGAGCGGCACCTTGGAGGTCTGAGTGGGGCGGCCCCAGTGCGCGTCTCCACCTGGGCCCCTTCAGGCTTCAAGCTGGCTGCGGAATCCTGGGCCTTGTAGTCCGCGCATCTTCCCGCTGCCACGGCTGAGATACCCCCCCCGCGCCGGTGATCTCTGCAGGCACTCTTGGGGGGGGGCTGCTCATTCAGGAACGTCGGCCGTCACGCCTGGGAGGCGGGAGACTCCCGCAAAGGACTCAGGGGAGCGTGGGGCCGGGGGCTTCCATTCCGCTTGCGGGAGATTCGCTCAGGTGCCTTTCTTTGCAGGCCAACGTGGCGTCCGTGGCGGGCCTGTCCCGGGCAGGAAGGGTGGCCCTGGGCGCTCTGGGCGTTCTGACGGTCGGTGGGGCAGGGCTGGCATGGGCCCTCCAGAGAGCTGTGAAGGCCTCGGAATTGGAGCTTCATGCACCCAGCTACCCCTGGAGCCACAATGGCCTCCTGACTGCCCTGGACCACAGCAGGTGGGTGGTGTCAATGCCCAACAAGGGTGACTTTGCTTTGCCCCTCTGGACAGGGAGCAGCTGCCAGGCTTCCTCTCTGTGTCCCATCCTTTAGCTGGCTCCCCTCCCTTTGCTGCTCCTGCCCCCATCTTCTGCCTGCCTTCAGTGCAGACGGTCATTTCTGAGCTTGGCCCAGCTGCCTCCTTCCGGCATTGGGCACACCGGGCCGATTCAGAGAGATCCTGGTCTTGGGCAGTGCCAACACGCCCCCCCCCCACTGCCCCGGATTCCTGTGCTTGCCTGTTTGCTTCCTGCCCCGGTTTCAATGGCTGGCTCGCAAGTAAGGACTGCCTTGCGAGGCTTGTGGCCTGAAGGAAACATTCGTGTCCACAGCATCCGACGTGGCTACCAGGTGTACAAGCAGGTGTGCTCCGCTTGCCACAGCATGGAGTACTTGGCCTTTCGCAACCTTGTGGGTGCTACCCACACTGAAGAGGAAGCCAAGGCACTGGCTGAGGAGGTAAGCAAAGCGTGCGGCTGCTTTGGGTGTCATGGACTCCGCTCTGGGCTGCCTCGCCTGGTTCTTGCCTCCAAGAGGCCGGCTGCAGGGCTGGTGGCCATGTCACGCTGCTGGTTAGCTGAGGTGGGGATGGATGCAGGTGGACAAAAATAGCTGGCCCATCTCTGGGGAAAGATGGAGGCTTGTCAAGCGAGGCTGGCCTCTTGCCCTTTAGGTGGAGGTGCAGGATGGACCCAATGAGAACGGCGAGATGTACATGCGGTCTGGCAAGCTGTCCGATCGCTTCCCCAGCCCTTACCCCAATGCTGAAGCGGCACGGGCGGCGAACAACGGGGCCCTGCCTCCTGACCTCAGCCTCATTCTCAAAGCCAGGTAATCCTGCCTGAGGCGGGGGCCTGGGCACAACATGGCAGTTGGCATTGCCAAGCAGAGGAGAGGCTTGGAGAAGCTGGGCCCTCACTGCCCTTCCCTTTCAGGCATGGGGGCGAGGACTATGTCTACTCCCTTCTCACTGGCTACTGCGACCCACCTGCAGGCGTGACAATGCGAGAGGGGCTTTATTACAACCCCTACTTCCCCGGACAAGCAATAGCCATGGCTCCTCCCATCTACAACGACATTCTGGAATACGATGATGGTGAGTGGGCTTGAGGGTGGCTGGAGGCCTCTTCCTGGGCTGAACTGGAGATCACCTGGGTCTACTCCTTTACAGGCACGCCTGCCACCATGTCACAGGTTGCAAAGGATGTCTGCACCTTCTTGCGATGGGCAGGAGAACCGGAATTTGATGACCGCAAGCGGCTAGGCCTCAAGGTGCGTGTTCTCCGCTGGTTGTGGCCTGCTGGGCCAGGCAGAGCCAGGAGCTGCTGCTGCTGCTTCCCTGGTGGGGGCAGCAGGGAAGCTTGCCACAGGGTGGTGCCTGGGGGCAACTCTGTGACAGCGGCTCCTCTCTTCACTCAGACAATATTACTTGCATCTGTGGCGATACCCTTCATGTACTTGATGACAAGGCACAAGTTTTTGGTTACGCTGAGCAGGAAAATGTTCTACCAGCGTCGTGACTGACCTCTGGATGTGGTAGACCGGCCTCCGGTGCCAGAGCGCTGATGGCACTTCGTCCTTCGTGCAGCTGGGTAGGGGGTGGGCTGCTTCCCCCGAGGGCACTGGCTGCTATTTAATGTCTCTCACCATTCATCCAGCCGCTCTCTCAGCCTTGGCAAGAGGACCCTGGGGTGAGGGGTGGCAGGCACCCAATAAACGTGTTTCTTCAGCCAGGCGTTAAGTTGCTTTCTTGAGGCGCCCAGGATCCTCCCAGCCTGCAGACCCTCCACCCCCTTGCAATCCTTCCTCGGCCCCAAAAGGAATCACTGGCTCAAGGCTGGCGTGTTTTTCTTTTATTGGGAAGGTTCTTTGCCCCTGTGCAGCAACAAGAGAGCGGGAGCCCCTCCCTTCCTCCTCCTCTCCGTGTTGAGTAGCTGTGCCTTGGTTGCCCAGGAGTGTCAGTCAAAGCCTGGAGGGGAGTGGGGGGGGGTAATCTGAGGGAGGGGGAGACCCACCGGTTTCCTGACTCTCCCACTGCCAGTGAAGTCAGAAAGCAGGCCCCCCCCGCGGTTGCTGCCTTCCAAGCTGAGGGCAGAGCCACAGACCCTGGGCAGGCATCACGTAGTTTAGAAGTCCAGGAGGTGGGAAAGGGAGGAAGAGCTAAGTAGGGAAACACCCACTCCCCCCCCACCCAAGAAGTGGCAGGCTTGGCCCCAGTGGAGCTGTTGAGATGGGGGGTGAGGGGCGGTAGCGGGTGGAAGGCTGCCTGCCCGCTTCCTCTTGCCAGGCACTCAGTGGCAGTTCTGGCACAGCTGGTGGCATCTCACTCCGTTCACGTTGCACCGGCAGCCCCCACTGATGTCACCATGGCCCTGCAAGAAAGGGGGGAGTGGGGTGACCTGGCAGGCGACTCTCCTTTCCAGCTGCCTCCTGCCCCTCCCAAGGCCAGCATAGGGAGGGGGCTAAAGAAGCCCGCCCCGCCCCCCATGTCCAGGGAGCCTGGCCTACTCTCGGGAGTGGGGCTGGCCCTCCTTGCCTGCTCCTCCCTTCCCCCAGAGACACGTACCCCTGGCCCCCAGCGTGGCCCCTTGGTCACCCAGCAGATCTCTGTCTGGCAGACAGGGCACCGGATCCAATCGCAGCCGCCCTTCTTCTGCACCACGATGCGGCAGGCGGGGCAGTGCATGGCCTCCCCCAGCTGCACCAGCATCTGCCGGGACAGAGGACACCGTGTCAGCTGCTCAGAAGGCCCAGGCTGCGTAACACAAGCGGGCAGGGGGCTGGCCTGACCTTCAGCATGTTGTTAGTCTCTCGGGCGGCAGCATCGTGGTGAGCCTGGGACTTTAACTTGTCCTGGTACTGCTTGCAGTTCATGCCCTCGTGAATGGCCTGTGGGCAGAGGCAGCTTCAGGCCCGGCCCTTCCACCTGCAAGGCCCCTCCTGTGCAGGGGCGGAGAACCCCTCCCCCACCACCCCAAACAGCAGGCAAACAGTTGCTCCCTGCTGTTGGCAGTAGCCGTCCAGCAAGCTTCAGGTGGGCTCCTTCGCCAGGGTCCTGCTCTGCTGGGCAGAGGACCCGGGGCCTTAGGAGATGGCCTCCCCTGGAAGAGGAGGAGCCCAGGGAAGAACGAGAGAGGGATTCATGCAGGAGCAGCCGAGGGGTGCAAATTCTGGGGTCCCCCCCCCATCCTGCCAGCATTCCTCCCCACTCCCGGGCCAAGCAAGGACCTGGGGGGGGGCGTCTCCTGCTGGGCCCACCTTGCAGACGAGGCAGTTCAGAGCCCAGCAAATGGGGCAACGGAACTCGTTCACATCGTCCTCGTAGACGCACCACCCGAGACAGTCGGCCGTCCGGCAGTGGTAGCTGTTCTGCGCCCGGCTCTCAGCCACCGCCAGCCGCCGCTCCAGGAAGCGCTCGTACTCCTCCTGGGTCACCAGCTGCAGAGCGGAGGGAGGGGAGCCAGCTCAGAGTCCCGCCAAGAGTGGAGGCAGCTGCCCCCCTCGGTGGGTTCCCTCAGGACCCCCTCCTCCCCCCCAAGGCAGGGCTGCCCTGGCAGCTCCCTGGCCTGGACTCACCGCCCGTATCTCCCTGTCCTGGAGGTGGCTGGTGCAGGCGTAGTAATCGTCCCGAAAGGGACAGGACACCTGGGGGTCCTGGCTGCAGTTGACCAGCTGGCGCAGGCAGGCTCTGCGGAAGGAGAGGGCGGCTCAGAGCATGGCTGGAGGGGAGGCCCAGCCCTGCCTCCCTCCCTCCCTCCTCCTGCTCCTCCAGGTGAGGTGCCTCACCTGCAGAAGCTGTGCAGACACTCCCTCAGCAGCACCCCGTTGCCCGGCTCCACCTTCAGGTAGCAGATCCGGCACTCCATCTCCTGCTGGTTGGGCACCAGGGCCTCTTCCTCCAGCTGGCACAGCTGCTGGAAATTCTGCAGCCGCTCCTGCTCCAGAGCCTGCAGGAGGAAGGGCAGGAAGCTGGGCTTGGCAGCCGGCAGTAAAAGGGGCCCGGAGGCCCTTTGGGAGCCGGCCAGAGGCCTGAGAAGCAGAGCGCCCCACAAGCGGAGCCCGAGGGTGGCAAAAGGAAGGTGGGGTGGAGGCACTCGATCCCTGGAAATGTTACTGCAACAGCTACGCAAAATGCCCACCCGCGTCAGCCCTGCTTCTCAGAGCCCCCTGGCATGAAGGGCACTGCGAGGGCACAGGGTGAGGACAGCACTGCTGAGAAACAGGGAAGCCTTCGTGGCCTTGGCAGACCCCGGAGCCACCCTTGAGGGTGCTTCAGGCCTGCGTCAAAGAGCCAGCCCCTCCTTCCTGTCCATCCTGCCCCCACAGGCTTTCCTCCTGCAGTGTGCGCCTCCTTGACCTGCGCCTCCTCCTCTGCTCGTCTGGCACCGTGCCCATCAGGCGCTACAAGGCAGAAGATTTTGCCAGTGGGGTTTGTGGCATTCACCGCCCGGCCGGAGTCTCTGCCCTTGAGGAAGCCTTCTTTGCCAGCAGTGGGGAAGCTGGGGCAGCAGCTCCACGGATTAAATCTTCCCTCCCGCCTTTCAGAGGACAAGGAAGCCATGTTGTTGTTCATGGTCCTTCACTGTTATTTGAAAACTGCTTATTTATCAGTGAATTGTTTTGTCGCCTTTCAAACCCACTCGCTCCCCGTAAAGGCAGCCCCAGGCAGCTGAACTCCAGACAACGCCCCCTGTCGGGTGAACCGATAACCCCAGGAGAGGCAACCGAATTCAGCACTGCCGCCTAAGCGTGTGAAACGCATCCCAAGGAGAAGCCTTGAACCGGAAGAGCCTCCCTGGGGAAGGACTGAGCACCAAAGAAAGTGGGCCACGAAGCCATAACCAACCAAACAGCGACCCTCCTGTACAAAGTCTCAGAGCAAAGTTCCAGAAGGAAGCTGGGGTTCACAAAGGACTGTCTGAAGAAAAGCCTCCCCAAGAGGAAGAAAACCGTCCTGCCCTGGCTGGGCTTCAAGGATTTGGGGCCAAGCCCCCAAAATGGAGCGACCAGCTGCCTGGCCCCCATTATGCCCCTGAGCGGAATCCAACCCGTCTCCAACGGCTGCCCCCAGTGGAGCTGGATGCAAGTCAGGCCAGGGCCCCTTTCCCAGGCTGTCCCTTGACCCCAAGGGCCCAGGATTCCCACACTACGCCCTGCTCTTTCAAGCAGAGGGTCACTCCAGCCAAGGCCCGCTCCCACCCACCCGAAAAGGGTTCATCCCTGGGACCCTGGCACTTTTTGTGACAGACACTGGGGAAGCCTTCGGCCTCCAAAACTTCAAGGGGGAAGGTCCTCTAAACTAAAAGTCTGTAGAGATTCTCTGTCATCCAGGTCATGGGTGCCCCAGAGGTGCTTTTTCAGGAGGCAACCGGACTTTTGAAGACATTTCGCTTCTCATCCAAGAAGCTTCTTCCGCTGACTGGATGGTGGGGAATGGCAGGATTGATATTCCTTGCAGGCAGCTCTCCTGTCAGTCCTTGGACGGGTGCACAATAATTGCTGTCTTTGACAGGTCAAACAAGCCAGTTGTGGCCTGGACATTGCCGGTCCCGGTGCACGGGTGACCAATGTGGAAAGTGTGCTCATATGGCATTGACAAGGTACAGTTTGGCCCGGGCTCCGGCTTTGCTGTCAAAGGTTGGGCTCACCCAACAGCTCAACAGACAAAACGGATCTTGAATTGATCTGATGTCAACCAGGAGAAACGTCTCCCAGAGAAAGTGGATCCCGACTCCATCTCTTTGGATTGAGGGGTTTTATATATTGCTACTGCAGACTTTCCATTCTTTAAAAAATGCGTAGGTTTTCCTGCAGAACACCCAGATCTAAAAAGGCAATCGGGTGGTTTACGTTTTGAGAACCACAGGAAGCCAAGCAGCTGGGCTTCCTGCCAATGCCAGCTGTAGCCTCTTCCTGGGCCCCTGGCAGCCCAGGGCCCGACCTGCACAGCCACTGAGGACTGATGCTAAGATGGACAGCGCCCCCAGTTCCTCTGGGCTCCAGTGGGGCTTCTGCTGGGGCTCAGCTGACCGCAAGGCAGTTACCCATTCAGATGTTCAGAGTGGCCCTGGGGAGGTCACAACTGCTCCCACCCAGGGGAACCACCTCCCCAAGATTTTCAACCATTCATCAAAGAAGCTAACTGGGTGGTAGAAAACAGGATTCATTTGTTAATTCAGCCACTTGGCTGTAAACACAGATGACATCCCAGCCTGTAAACCCAGGCAATGGCAAGACGGGGTGGCACATTAGTGTGAGCACTCAGACAGCAAAGGGTTTTTTGAGGGGTGTGTGGAAAATGCCAGCCTTGTCAACAATCAAAACCACAGATCCATTTCTTGGTCGGGCAACTCTCAACCCCCTTTTCCTCTGATGTTGTACAACTACAGTATTAAATTTACATGCTGCCTCTGGGTGGTTTTATTTATGCAGAAGAGGAGGAAGGACTCCCACTCCCCACCCACCCCAGATTTCGTGAACCTGGTACCCACAAGAGGAAGCCAGGCATTGATTCAAGAGCTGTGGGTTTTTCTGGGGGGCTCCATCCTCCCTCTCCCCACCTCACACCCTCTTTCAAGCACCTTCTGGCCCAACAGGTGCAGAGGGAGCCCCCATGAGGATTTCTACACAGGCCACCAAGCCAAGTCACGTGATTCCCTCGGGTGATGCCAGCTGCGATGAGGGGCCTCTCAAGCTCCAGGGGCAGCAGGGGACTCCAGAAGACGACCCTGAGTCCAAGGTGGCCCCTCTCACAGGGGACCTCGGGGCTCCCCAGACGCTCTCTCTCCAGAGGGAATTTCCCACAAGGACTCCCCACCCCCACCCCCAATTTCTCACTGTTGGGGGGGATCTCCCCCTCCGTGGCTCAGTCAAGAAAGCAAGGCAGATTTGCTGGATGGGCCACCTGGCCCAAAGGCATCTTTTAATGGAACAAGATCTCCAATTCATTTCAAAACTTCAAATGTTCAAATGCAAGATGCAGAAATTAACCCATCTCAGAACGGTACCCAAAGCCACGGTTTAGTGAAGGACTTGGAGGCCGCTTGTCCTCTACAATTCATCCCTCTGCTGATGCTCACCAGCAGGCAGGCTGGGCCCAAGCACCCCAAGAAAAGGTCCCCTGGTCTTGGGGCTCCCCAGCTTGGGACACACTCGGTAACACCTGGCCCCAGTGGGCCAACGGCTCCCAGCCGGTCTGTCTCCTGCCAAGGAACCTGGCCAAAGGACAACCTTCTAACTTCTGAAGCACCACCCCACCCCCGAGAGGCCCTGGAAGAATTCAGCGGGGCACGTCTGCTTCCAGCTTCCCTCTCGCACCACACGCTGCCTAATTGTCAGGCTGCTCCTTGGGCAGGGCTGCTCCCGGTGCAGAGATGGCCCGGCCCCCTGCCCAGCAGCTCCACAAGGCAGTTGGGGAAGGTGGCAGGGGAAGCCTCAGTCCCCACCGGCAGCCAGAGCAGCCCTGCCCCCAGAACAACGACCCTCCGGCCCTCTCAATCTCCGCCCCAGAGAGGGAACTGGTGGAGAAGAGGCCCATCCTCCCGCTTCCGTTGGCTGCAACTCGGCCCCGCAGTAAGTTCCCAATCCCAACAGGGGACAGCAACCCTGGCCTGAATCTTTGGGTAAAGGGCCACACTTAGCCCCCCTCTGTGGGGCCATGCCTGTTTCTCTCTCTCTCAAAGGAGGGCTCTGCTGCCTGCCTCAGCCCAGCAGCAGCTGTCGCGCCAGGGGAGCTGGCCAGGGCTGTGAGTGCAGCTACGAGAACTCCGAGGAGAAGTGCATGAAGTCGTCCAGGGGCCCAAGGTTGTGGGCATAGGGCATGGCTGGACTGTCTTCTCTCCTTCCCTTTTCCTGCCACAAGAGAAAAAAGAAAGAAGAGAAGAGGGTCATCAGGGGCCCGTGAACGGCGGCCTCCCCTGCGCTTTCCGCCCCCTCCCCACAAGCCGCAATCACCCTGGAAGCCTCAGGATGGCAGGGAGTCTGGCAGGGTACAGGATGCCGCGTGAAAGTAAACATAAAAAATAAAGCAGGAGGCTTCTGCACAAAGTGTAACACAAACGACAAAGGTCACTTTTATAAAAGCACCAGGAGTTATTAAAAGACAAAGCGTATACACATTTCTAGTTTTGCACAGAAAGCCTTAATAATATACAACGCTCCTCTATGTCGGTCCCTGCAAGTCACACAGAGAATCCCTGAGTTTTGTGCAGTCCCACTGGAGACGACCCCCCCCCAACCTGAAACCAGCTGGCTCAGCCCTCTCCCCCCACTGCAGAGCCTTCACCTCCCCTGCCTCGGCCGCCTGGGTGCTACACCTGAGCCTGTGGAACCAGGCAACCATGCCCACCCTGGCTGACATCCCAGCCCATCCTGCCCCCGGGTCCTCCGTGGGACCATCCCTGAAAGGGGGCTAGAAGCTGCTTCCTGGGGTGCCAGCAGGGAGAAAGGCTGGACTGGTTGCAGCTGCTCCCCATGCACAAGGGTATCGGGTGGAAGCCGATTGTGACAGATCTTGCACGGCAGAGCTGATGCCACTCCCACGAAGGAAGTTGCAGGCATTCCAGATCTGCGTAAGGGGAGGCCCTTCTGAAGAGGAGGGGGCTGTGGCCCACCTATGCTGTCCACACCGGAGAGGGCTGGGAAGTGCTCCCAGGTGTGCCACCCCTCCCTCTGGAGCTGGGCAATTGGTGCCGGCTCTTTCAGCATTGGGGACATAGGTACTTTTACCACCTTGTACCTGGTGAAGGACCAGAGTCTTTAAGCAGATTCTAAATCTGTAATTTCCCGTTTTGGAATTCCCCATTTTAAAGCAGCTCCGCATTTGCAGATCTGCAGCCTCTCCCAGGCCGAGTGGGAGCTGATTCAGCAAGACGGCGCTTAACACGGTAAAAGGCCTGAGCCCAGGCAGAGACAGTGTGACAAAACGCCTCCCCACCGCAAAGGGCCTACCTTCTGGTACTGCAGGATGCCCTCCTTCTCCTGCTGCATCCGCCACACTTCCACGTCGTCCGGCCGGTAGCTCACAGGAACCACGTAACCAGCAGGACGGTCAGTGCTGCACATTTCACAGCCGGGGCGGGTGGGCTTGTTGATGAACGTGCAGGTGGGACACGACCAGCCGGCCTGGGCGGAGGACAGAGGGAGCCCTGCCTCAGTGCCACCTGCTGGGCAGTGATGAGTCGAGCACAGGGCCTATGGGCAGGGCTCAGCTGACTGAGGGCAGAGGGGAGCAGACTCCTGTCCTGCTGTCAACCTACCTGCACAGGAGAAGGGGGGGCAGCAGCTGGGAACGTGGGGGACTGAGTGCGACACGGAAGAATTTTACTCAAGTGCACAGAGTCCAGGAAGTGAGTGATCTCCCCAACATCCGACTTCCTGTTGAGGTCTTTCCCACCTGTGGGCAGAAAAGCAGCCCTGGGATCAGCCCAACCACCTTCCAAGCAGGAAATGAAGGCCACGCTGGCACATGGACTTCCTCCTAAGGCATATTGGAGGTGGGGGGCAGGGAGAGGGCTCACCTTTCTTCGGCAAAGAACTGGCGCTGCTTTTGTGCCTGCCGTCAGAGCTGCCAGGGATGGCTGAGGGGGGTGGCTGGAGCACCACCCAGTCCTTGTCCTCCTTGTAACGCTGCTCGGAGAGGTTGGCTCCCTTCGCTGACAGCAAGTAGAGGAAGGCCGTATCGCCATCCTTCCGGATTCCATAGGAGCCAACCGTTCGGTCGTCCACACACAGGCACTGCCCAATAATCCAGCGCTGGACAGTGGGGTGGAATCCATAATCCTGAAAGACCTGGCGGGCAAAGCAGGTGGGCACATGGGGGCAGGCCTCCCAAGCACGCTTGGCTGGACCATCAATCAAGCGTTCCCCCACAACTGTGCCCAATGCCGCCTTTCCAGAGGCTGACCGGAGGGAAGAAGAAGCTAGCTGAGTACCTGGTGCCTGAGGGCGGCGATTGTGGTGTGCGTGTGGACCCGGGCCGTGATGCTGGCAGAACAGGAGGCGTCTTCCACGTGCACCTTCATGCTAAGAGGAAGCAGAGCTCCAGTTACAGAGGTGCCACCTGCAAAGTGAAGGACAGGAGCCCGACTAGCGGCCTCCCTCTCCTCTGACTCACCTGATCTGGCTGGCAGGATAGCAGGACTCCTTCAGTTGGATGCGCAGAGCGGTGTGCTGCTGTGCGAGCAAGGAAGCGCAGCGCATGGCCTCCTCCTCGTTTCCAAGTTCGATGGCTGCAGAAAGCTGAAGCACCATGTCTTCTAAGGAAGAAAGGAAGATACTATATCGTTCATTTACTCTAGTTTTGGCCTGCACTCTGCTCACATTGTAGAATGCAAATATTAAACATCCTTGGTAAACTTTAAAAATCATAACAGGGAAATAAAGACAAAAAGAAAACATGAGCCATAAAAAGGTTCCAACCCTCTCCAAAATAGCTGCGTGGCCTTCATTTGTCATGCATTCTCTCAAAAGCTTGGTGACTAGATAATAGTTTATCCAATACCAATGGATTTAGGGAGGATCTTATCAGGAGGGAAAGAATCACAGCTTCTTTCAAAACTGCTGGAAACGCCCCCTCCAGTATTGGAGGCAGCGATAGCTTCCACTGTCCTCAGCCCCACAGAGCCAGAGTGGGCCTGGGTCAAGTTCCCAGGTGACAGATGATCATCTAGGTAGCCCTCTCACTGCTTCCTCAGAGGCCACACCCAAGGTAGAGTCCCAGTCAATGCAGCCAAGTGATGTCTTCATTGTCCTGAAATATTTCATTACTTAAAACTGGCCAATGGCTCTCCTGACCACAGTTTCCAAGAGCTGACCCTGCAGGAGCTGTGCCTCCTGGAGAACCTGGAGATCAGGCAAACTCTACCTTGTTCTAGAACTATCACGGAATTAGTTTCTGGATTAATTGCCAGGATCGGTTTCAGAATTAACCACTCTAGATTAAGTCTTAACCTGTTTCTTCTCACTGAGCCCCTCAAACTTCTGCTGTACAGGTGACACACAGCAGTTCACACAACAGTTCATTTAGTGACTGAAGTGACAAAAGGCACTGAAAAGAGTGACTTATGGCCATTGCTGCATCCCCATGGTCATGTGACCAAATTTCGGAAGCTTGGCAATTCTATTTCTGACCTTCGCAATGACCCCCTTTTGTGACCTCCTTGCAAACAGAGTCAATGGGGAAGCCAGATTCATTTAACCATGATACTAACTGAATAAATGCTGTGATTCAATTAACATCTGTGGCCAAAAAAGGTCATAAAATGGGGCAAAATTCACTTAACAAATGTCTCACTTAACAGAAATTTTGGGCTCAATTGCAGTCGTAAGCCGAGGGCTACCTGGATTTCCCATTCAGTCTGGGTACCATCTGCATATTGATGCTACTACTGGACCCCAAACTGTCAAATGCACCTCCAGGTGCCTGTATTAAATAAAACGGGGCAGAACAGCAACTGGAGCTGCCACTGAAGTTGGGGAAAACAGGACCAACGACCCCCCAACCCTCGCAGACAAACCACAAAAGTTCAAGATATCGAGAGCTGCCAAGAGGCCTAGCAAAAGAAGAACTGCTGAGGTTTTAAAAAGGATACATTTGTCTGTTTCCAACATTTGGCATCACTGCATATATCTCAATTTAACTATCCTGAACAGTCTGAGAGCACATAACGGACAAGCAGCCCCGAGTTCACTTGTTGCCAGGCTACTAGGCAGCGGCATGCACTAACCTTTCTTTGCTGTCTCCAAAGGCAGAGAGGCAGCCAAAGGCTGGGAAGAGGGCCGTCGGGTGAGCCCATTGGTTCCTTCAGGAGCTGGAGAGAGAAAACATTTTCCTTTTTGAGGCCCAGGCAACTGCCACAAACAGCTACCAGCCCTTCAGAGAGAGAAAAAAGTAAAGGGGTATTCACATAAAGAGAAGAGCAGCCCCCCCCCCCTTAGACAAGCAAGTGGAGTGGAGGATGTTTCCCGCCACAACTCTTTGGAAGCCGTTTCCCGAGGAGGAGGAGGAGGAGGAAGCCCTGGAAACCCAGCAAGTCGCTAAGATAAGCGCCTCCCCTGCCTGGATCGACCAGCGGAATTCGGCTCCAGCTTTGCCTGGGAGAAAGTGGGAGCCCCAAACCTCAGCTGGCAACAGGCAGCCGGGACAAGGCCTCCTCAGGTGAGATCAGCTCTCCGGCCTCAACGTAGACACGCCCGCCCGGCCACCCGCCCCCGAGGCCTCCTGTCCTTCTGGAGGCGGCCTGCCCCCCGGCGGACAGAGCCGTCCCTCCCGGGCAGCCCCCTCGGGCGGAAGGCAGGGCGAGCCAGCCCCCCGACCGACCTTTGTGCACTTCGCGGAGGGAGCTGCTGAGCATCGCCCACCAGGCCTGCGCCTCCTGCTCGTCCTCGAAGTGGAAGACCAGCGGGTCGTCGGGCCGCGCCAGGACCTTCAGCTCGTGGCAGGTGCCGCTCTTGGCCTCGTACGAGATCTCCTTCAGGCCGTACTCCACCAGGCTCTGCCGGGGGAGGGGGGAGCGTCACTCGAGCCGCCCGGGCAACGGCGCCCCACCACACCCCCGCCCCTCCCCCCTCATACCGGCTCAGGGCCCGAGTCGGGGCCGCCGCGCAGGCCGAGGCGGAAGCGCTCGGGGCCGGGAGCCGCGCTCAGCTGGAGCCGGAGCAGGCGCTGAGCGTCCCGGGCGCCCGGGGAGGACGAGGCTGACGGCGGCCGCTGCACCCAGGCCCGCGCCGAGGCCAGCACCACCGGCCCGCCGGGCGCAGCGGCCGCGGAGGCCGAGTCAGGCGCTGCCGCCATCGCGCCGCCGGAAGCGGAAGCCCCCCGCGCCACCTTCCGGAAGTTCGGTCGTCTTTCCGGCAGCCGCCGCGGGGCACGACGGGAGCCGTAGTCGCGCGCCCCGCTCGCCGAGCCTGTCTTCCTGCTCGCTCGCCTGCGGGGCTTTGTGGACTCCGTGGGGTGGGGTCACTCCGCCTGGCCGCCCCCCGTAGGAGCCGACGCCTCCCTCGCCGGCGGGGCGAGGCGGAAAGGGCTTAGGAGGCCGAAGGGAGCGCCGCTGCTCAGCCTCTCCAAGGACCCCCGAGCCCACCTTCGGGTCGCCCAGCGGTCTCGCCCCCTTCCTCCTCCTCCTCCCAGCGTCAGGGCCCGAAGGAGCCCCGAGGGAGGGCCTGGCCCGGGCGCTCTGTTCTCAGGAGCATGACACACAGGTGGTCCTCGACTTACAACTGTTCACTTAGTGACCGGTTAAAGTTACAACAGCACCAGAAAAAGTGACTTAGGACCATTTCACACTTACGATCGGTGCAGCATCCTGGTGGTCACGTGATCAAAATCTAGCGGTTCATATTTATGACAGCCGCAAGGTCTCCGGATCCCTTTGTGACCTTCTGACCAGCAAACTCAATGGAGAAGCCAGATTCACTTAACGACGGTGTTGCTAATTGTGGTGATTCACTTAACAAATGTGGCCAGAAAGGTTGTAAAATGAGGCAAACCTCACTTAAGAGCCTTGGTGGTGCAGGCTGTTAAATGCCTAGCAGTTAAGTTCTAGCTGCCTGCAATTACTGCAGGCTTGAATCCCACCAGGCTCAAGGTTGACTCAGCCTTCCATCCTCTCGGGGTAGGTAAATTGAGGACCCAAGATTGTTGGGGGCAATAAGCTGACTTTGTAAAAATGCCCCTTAGTGATAAGCAGGCATATACAGTGGAATGAAGGCTATTGCTGAGCACATTGGGTTGTATCTCAAAAAATTGTAAGCCGCCCTGAGTCTTCGGAGAAGGGCGGCATATAAATGTAATTTAAAAAAAAACAACTCTCACTTAGCCACAGAAATGTCAAGCTCAATTATGGTCATAAGTCGAGGACTGCCTGTCCTCTTCATCACCTGCTTGGTATCTTTCCTTGTTATGGGACTCCTCCAACCACCGGCCCTTCTCCAGATTCCCTGGCATAGCTGTTACAACCTGGGCAGTGGCTGCTTCTGTCGCTTGCCGTATCTCGGGGGTCTCCGTTGGTCCTTGTAGCCTTTTGAATTGGTGATGAGGCTGGACCGGAGGGGGGGCATCTCCCTTGGCCTTCTGGGACTTAGTTCTTGGGAAGAGGCAGCGGCATCTCCTGAGGCCTCTTGGGTGCTGACCTCTCTGCCACTCGGGGGTTCAGGGTGAATCCCTTCCCTCTTCCTTGGATCAACTTCAGCCGCTGACTATCAGTCCCTCGGTGACCTTTAGCCGCCAGTTTGAAGTTGGAAGCCCCTTCTGCGTTCCGAGACCTTTTGAAAGGCGTCCCTTCGGTTGCTGTCCTGGGTGTCTTTACAGGAGTCGTAACGCTATGTTTGGTCTCTTCCAATCGCTCTCTGAAACTGTGAAGCTCCTTCTTGAGATTTCTGTCTTTCCTCGCTTTGGCTTCTGCTCTCTTCTTGGCGATTTCCATGGTTTCTTCCGACATCCACTTTGCTTTCTTCTGTTTCTCCATCTTTGGCAGTCTCCTACCACATTCCTCCTTAGCCATTTCCTTTGACTTCCTTCTACAGTTCCTCTGCTTCTCTGTCAATGAGATTCTCAACCTCACAAGGATTCCGCATGTTCTCCTTGGAAGTGGTGGGTACATAGTCAAGATCATATCTTGATTCTCCCCACACCATCAATAGAGCCATTGCTTCTTCTTTCTTACTCTGCCTTCAGGTACTTTGGAGAATAGCTTGACTCCCTCTTCTTTGTGGCAGCCCCTCAAATACTGGAAGACTGCTATCCTGTCTCCCTGGTCCTTCTCTTCACTAGACTAGACATACCCAATTCCTGCAACCTTTCTTCATATGTTTTAGCCTCCAGTCTCCTCATCATCCTGGTTGCTCTTCTCTGCATTTTATCCAACATCTTTTTTTATATTTGGTGACCAAAACTGGATGCAATATTCCAAGAGTGGTCTTAGCAAGGCACTATAAAGTGAGAGGCCCCAATTCTCCTCATGCTTAGGAAAGGCCTCTAGACCTGGCTCCTCCCCACCTACCCTGGGCATTAGAGGGTCAGTGAGTGGGATTCCCCCCTGAACTTCGTTCTCTACTCTGTTGCCATTTCACATGCGGTATTAAGATAGCCAGTTTGATCTAGTGGTGAAGGCACCAGGTAGAAATGGGAAGAGAGTTCAAGGCCTGCCTTATACAAGAAAACCGATTGAGTAACTTTGTCTACTGACAGGACTGTTTTTGTGGGGGGGGGAGGGAGAAGGAAGAGGGTAAGGCATGTTGATCTCCTTGAGTTATTGATAAAATTATTTATTTTATTTATTTTAATTACATTTATATGCTGCCCTTCTCCGAAGACTCAGGGCGGCTTACAATTTTTGGGATACAACCCAGTGTGCTCAGCAATAGCCTTCATTCCATTGTATATGCCTGCTTATTACTAAGCGGCATTTTTACAAGGTCAGCTAATTGCCCCCAACAATCTTGGGTCCTCAGTTTACCTACACCGAGAGGATGGAAGGCTGAGTCAACCTTGAGCCTGGTGGGATTCGAGCCTGCACTAATTGTAGGCAGCTGGAACTTAAATGCAGGCATTTAACAGCCTGAGCCACCAAGGCCCTTAATAAAAGCAGGATATAAATAAATAAAATTTTATACTTCAGATTTTAGAATTTGTATGTTTTTGCTGTTTTGTTTTTTTCTTCTTGGTTGATTGTGTATTTATGCTGTGCCCTTTAGGTACAACATAACTTCCCAATAAAATTTGACTCATTAACGGAGTTACATAGTTTGAGTCGAGCAGCCTTATCAAACTTGAATGGATGAATACAATTTAGTCATGGCAACCAGCTGACTTCCTTGCTTGCCCTTAACTTGAATTTCTACATCAGCAGTTCACTGTTTCACACTCAGCACTCAGCCAGGTGTTTAGTGCTGTAGTTCAGCTGCTCCGCTTGGTTTTGGCAATCAAGGAAGGCTGCTTTACAGCCCCTAAAAGCACTTGTCGGCCTCATAAAACACACACACCCCAGTCCCATGACTGCAATTCAAGCGCCTAGGAACATATTTGCGTTTACCATGTGATCACCATTTGAATCTTCTGAGGAAGGTTGCAAGTGGAAGGGGGTCATTGGATTTGAGCTCAGTTCCCCCAGTGCACTGAGGGATTTCCCCTCCCCTACCTGCAGGGAGGAGAAAACTGAGGGGGCTGAGAGAGGGCCGGCCCCTCCTGGGGGTGGTGGGAGGCCCAATGTCAGACGCCAAAAGCCAAGACAAGCCAAGGATCAACCATGGAGATGCTTCCAAGCAGACTTCTTTATTCGTCCACACCTCTAGACAGAATCTTGCCAAACTGAAGCAGACTCCTGCCTAGGATGAAGCGTCTACTCTGGGAACTCTTAAGGAGAAGCCAGCTTCACTCTCTTTCTCTCACACAAAGTAACTGACCTGAGTTGCCTCTGGCTCCTCTGGAATCCAGCCCAATACCTTCCATCACACCCAGCCCCTTTGCCCACCCCCACCCCCCATGCCCAGGAGGTCACTTACCGCTGGGAGAGCCAGGATTGTGGGCACTGAGCAAAGTGGTCATGTGGCACTTGCTTAACAACTGCGTCACTCAATGACCAAGATGCTGGGCCCAGTTGTGATTGTAAGTGGAGGACTACCCACAATGGCTATCTTGTCTGCTTCTGTGACTGCTGGGAGTGGGGTGGGGTCCAATGCTGGCCACTGGTGCTCCTTTGCCCCTTGGGAAGATCACCGGCCTGACAGCCGCCTGAGCTACTCCTCTTTGGAAGCGGCCATCGAATTCTGAGAGGGTGAAAGTGCTCCGCCCAAGGGTGGGCTCAGCAAAGAGGGGCATCAAGAGGCTGTGGGGCACGTTTGCTGCTCTGGCACTGCCCGCCTCTTGCCAGCCGGTCCCCGGGGGCATCTTGGCTGTTCTACAGGAAGCTCTCCACTTACAATCATTCATTCAGTGACTGTTCATGGTTACAACGGCCCTGGAAAAAAACGACCACCATTGCAACCTGCCCAGGGTCACTCGATCACAATTCAGGCACATGGCAACTGACTCATACTTACGACGGCTGCAGCATCCCATTCCGGGGTCACGTGATCCCCTTTTTGTGACCTGACAAAGTCAATGGGGCAGCCAGATTCACTGAACAATCATGTCACTAACTTAACAATTGCAGCAATTCACTTAACAACTGGCAAGAAAGGTTATAAAATGGGGCAAAATTTAATTTAATTTAATGATGGGATTTCTATGCCACCCTATCTCCTGAAGGACTCAGGGCAGCTCACAAAAAATAAAAACAAATACAAAATTTAAAAAACAATTAAACAAGAAACCCCAATTATATTAAAATTAAAACCACCAACAAATCTAAAAACAATTAAAACCCCTTCAGTCCAGGTTGGCCGATCGAAAAAGCCAAGTCTTTAGGTCGCGACGGAAGGAACGAAGGTCAGGGGCCATCCGAAGCTCCACGGGCAGTTGGTTCCAAAGGGCAGGCGCACCCACAGAGAAGGCCCTCCCCCTGGGAGTCCCCAGCCGCCATTGGCCAACAGCACCCTGAGGAGACCCGGCCTGAGGGAGCGCACAGGATCTGGCGGCTGCTTGGCAACAGCCTGCGTCAGATGCCCTCGACAGGGTTGTCCCCATGCGTCCCCTCACACGCCGTGGATTCCGGATGGCTACTTGGTATACCGAGGAGCTCCGGGAGATGAAGCGTCATCGGAGGGGTTTAGACAGCAGGTGGAGATCCACCCGCTCCCAATCTGATTGAGCCCAGCTAAGAGCCCATATTAGGACTTACCTGGTAGCTATGAGAACGGCAAGAAGGTCTTATCTCTCCGCCCTCATAGCATCCGCAGATAACCACCCAGCCGCCCTGTTCTGGGCTACCCGCTCTCTCCTTCATTTGGGGGAGGGGGCGGACCCATTGCGGGGAAGGGCTGAGGAATTTGGTCAACATCTGTCGGATAAGACGCCGGATTGAGCCGATTGTCCTCTGATTTGCAGTGGTCTGAGGGACAGGATACAACTAGTCTGGCCAGTGTGATCTGGGATGAGTTCGATCCTGTTTCCGAGGATGAAGTGGACAGGACTATGCGGCGTCTGAGTTTCACCACATGTTTGTTGGACCCGTGTCCTTCCTGGTTGGCTTATGCCTCCAGGGAGGTCACCTTGTTGGCTCCGGGCAGTTGTCAATGCTTAAAGAGGGTGTTTTTCCCTCTGCCTTGAAGGAGGCGGTGGTGAGACCCCTCCTGAAGAAGCCTGCCCTGGACCCGAACCGTGTTAGACAACTTTCAGTCCAGTCTCCAACCTTCGCTTGGCGAAGGTTGTTGAGAGTGTGGTGGCTCGGCAGTTTCCACTCTTCCTGGATGAAGCGGACTACCTGGATCCGTACCAATCAGGCTTCCAACCTGGTTTCAGCACGGAGACGGCATTGGTCGCTGCTGGATGATCTCTGAGGGCGGGACAGGGTTTCTCCTCTGTCCTCGTCCTATTAGATCTCTCGCCGGCTTTCGATACCATCGACCATGGTATCCTTTTGTGATGCCTCGGGGGGTTGGGAGTGGGGGGCACTGTTCTTCAGTGGTTCACCTCCTACCTCTTGGGGCGGTTGCAATCGGTGTTGGCAGGGAGGCAGAGGTCGCACCCAGGGTGCTCTCTTGTGGGGTCCCTCAGGGTCGGTCCTCTCCCTCTTTATTCAACATCTACATGAAGCCACTGGGCGAGATCATCCGTGGTTTTGGGGTGAGATTCCATCACCGGATGACACCCAGCTGTACATCTCCACCCCGAACCAGATCAGTGATGCCCTCTCCCTGATGGCCCAGTGTTTGGATGCGGTACGGATTTGGATGAGCGGGAACATGCTTTGACTCAACCCGGCCAAGATTTGAGTGGTTGTGCATACCGGCATCTCAGCCCAGTCAGGAATATCCATCTTTGGCCATAGGGGGAGAGGTATTGCCCCCTGTGGATAGGGCACGGAATCTGGGGGTCCTGGATGTACGGCTCTGGTTGCAGGAGCAGGTGGGGGCCGTTGCCAGGGGGGCCTTCGCCCAGCTCCGCCTTGTTCGTCAGCTTCACCCATTTCTGGACCGAGATGCCCTCAAGACAGTCACTCATGCCCTTGTTACCTCTAGACTCGACTACTGCAATGCTCTCTATCTAGGACTGCCCTTGCATACCATCCGGAGATTGCAGCTGGTGCAGAATCTGCGGCGGGTGGTGATGGGAGTTTCCCGATTCTCCCATATTACCCCCCTCCTGCGCTGCCTGCATTGGCTGCTGGTTGCACTCCGGGTGCCATTCAAGGTTTTGGTTTTAACATACAAAGTCCTTCACGACATGGGTCCTCAATATTTAAGGGAGCGACTCCTGCTGATATTGAGCGCCAACCGCCCTGTGCGAGCACATAGGCAAGGACTCCTCGGGGTCCCGTCGGCAAGTCAATGTCGGCTGGCGGTCCCCCGGCGACAAGCCTATTCTGTCGCGGCCCCTGACCTCTGGAACCAACTGCCCCTGGGACTCCGTGGCCCCTGACCCCCGCACCTTCCGCCATGATTTGAAGACCTGTTTGTTTGACCAATCCGGGCTGTGACCCCTCCCTGGGGGGGATGGGTTTTAAATTCACTCAAATTATTGTAAATTTTAGTTTTGTAATTTTTGGGCTTGTAAATGGTTTAATTCGTTTTTAATTATTTATTGTCGTTGTTTTTAGTTGTGAGCCACCCGAGTCTTGAGATGGGGCGGCATACAAGTCCAAAAAATAAATAAATAAATAAATAAATAAATAAAGGGAAACCGTTGCTGGCAGCAGGTGCTCCCGCAAATACCCTGGACCTAAGCCATGAAGGGCTTTATAGATGATTACCAGAACCTTGAATCTCACCTGGAGGGCAACTGGCAGCCAATGCAGCTCAGGAGGGGTGTAATATGGGAGTATCGGGATGCTCCCATCACAACCCACGTGGCTGCATTCTGTACCAGTTGAAGCCTCCGAGTGGTCCTCAAGGGCAACCCCATGTAGAGAGCATTGCAGTACTCTACACGGGAGGTAATGAGCGCATGAGTAACTGTACACAAGGCATCTCGGTCCAGATAGGGACACAATTGGCGCATAAGGCGAACCTGCACAAATGCCCCCCTGGCCACAGCTCCTACATGATCTTCCAAATTGAGCTGTGTGTCCAGGAGGATGCCTAGATTGTGTGCCCTTTCCACGGGGGTAACGCCTCTCCCCCCATGACCAAAGATGGAACATTCTGGGCAATCCGAGATGCCAGTATGAACAGCCACTCGGTCTTGGCTGGGTTGAGCCGAAGCCTGTTCCTTCCCATCCAGACCTGTACCACTTCCAGGCACTGGGACATCACGTCGAGGGCATCACTGGGTTGGTTTGGGGTGGAGATAAAAAGCTGGGTATCTTCAGCACCCCAAACCACGGATGATCTCACCCAACGGTTTCATATAGATGTTGAACAGGAGGGGGGAGAGGACCGACCCCTGAGGCACCCCACAAGTGAGGGGCCTCGGGGTCGACTTCGACCCCCCTGCCAACACTGACTGTGAATGTCCCGAGAAGTAGGAGAACACCCAACCCCCCGAGGCACCACAGTAAGATAACATGGTCGATGGTATCAAAAGCCGCTGAGAGATCTAATAGGACCAGGACAGAGGAAAAACCTCTGTCCCGAGCCCGCCAGAGATCATCCATCAGTGCGACCAATGCCGTCTCCATGCTGTACCCTGGCCTGAAACCCGATTGATACGGATCCAGATAGTCAGCTTCCTTTAGGAACATCAGGAGCTGTCGAGCCACCACGCTCTCAGCAACCTTCGGTTACTTGCGTACGGTTACTCATGCGCTCGTTACCTCCCATGTAGACTACTGCAATGCTCTCTACATGGGGCTGCCCTTGAGGACCACTCGGAGGCTTCAGCTGGTGCAGCGCGGGTTGTGATGGGAGCCTCCCGATACTCCCATGTTACACCCCTCCTGCGCGGCCTGCATTGGCTTCCGGTTGCCCTCTGGGTGAGATTCAAGGTCTTGGTATTAACATTTAAAGTCCAACATGGCATGGGTCCAGGCTATCTACGAGAATGGCTCCTCCCAACATCAAATGCTAACCGTCCTGTACGGGCCCACAGGCGGGGTCTCCTCGGGTGCTGTCAGACACAATGCGCTGGCGCACCCAGGAGAAGGCCTACTCTGTGGTGGCTCCCACTTTGTGGAATCTTCTTCTGCTGGAGCTCCGTCTGGCCCCCGATCTGCGCACTTTCTGCCACGATTTGAAGACCTGGCTCTTTTTACAATCTGGGCTGTGCTGATTCTCTAGGGTTGGGGTTTTTAACTAAGGGTTTTTAAATTTTAATTCGGCTTAATATGTTTAATATTCTTTTAATTAATTTATTTACTGTTGTATTTTAGTTGTAAGCCGCCCTGAGTCCTTTTGGAGAGGGGGCAGCATATAAGTCGAATAAATAAATAAATAAATAAATAAACCAACCAACCAACCTTCGCCACAAAGCAAAGGTTGGAGACGGGATGAAAGTTGTTCAAAATAGCCGGGTCCAAGGCAGGTTTCATGAGGAGTGGCCTCACCACCACCTCCTTCAAGGCGGAGGGGAAGCATCTCTCACTCAAGGAGGCGTTAACCACTGCCTGGAGCCAGCCTCATGTGACCTCCCGGAAGGCATAAACCAGCCAGGAGGGTCACGAGTCCAATAAACACGTGGCGGCACTCAGCTTCCTCATGATCCCATCCACTTCATCCAGAGTCACAGGATCAAACTCTTCCCAGATAGTATCCCCAAGACCCGTCGCTTGCCCCCTGTCAGACCCTGCCCAGTCGGAGTCCAGACTGGCCCGGATCTGAGTGATCTTGTCCAGCAGATTTTGGCTAAATTCCTTGGCCCATCCTGCAAGGCCCCCCCTCTGATTGAGGAGGGAATGGGTGACCCGAAACAGGGCGGCCGGGCAATTATCTGCGGATGCAATGAGAGTGGAGAAGTACGTAGACTTCACGGCTCGCATTGCTGCAAAATAAGATCTAGTCACAGATCTTAACTGCGCTTGATCAGATTTGGACCAACTGGACCTCCAACTGGTCTCTAGGCCCCTCCTCCGGTGCTTCATCTCCTGGAGCTCCATGGAGAACCAGGGAGCCAACCGGGTTCTGCAGCGGGTTTGAGGCCGCAAAGGTACAACAAGGTAAAATCCACTTAACTGTCCCACTTAGCCACTGAAATGTTGCACTCAGTCTGCCTCTGTCCAGAGAACTGGCCTATTTCTTATTAACAAAGGAGGGAGAAGAGGGGGAAGGTGGCGTCTGGAAGTCTTTGCCTTGTAATTCTTAGGAAGAATACAGCGATGGGAGCTCCACTTGGGAAGGGTCTCTCTCTCTCTCCCTCTCCCTCATCAAGGGTCCCTGGACGCCCCGACTCCTCTCTCCTTCCAGCGCCCCTCCGCGGCCCCGCCCACCCTCAGGAAGCCTGGGGCGGGGCGAGGGGCGGGGCCTGCGGCATTAAGTGGCAGCCGCCCCCTCGCCTTTGTTCCCTGGTCGACGACACCGCGCCCTTGAAGCTCCGGCCAATGGGACGCGAGCTCTGCCTCGCAGGCGGGACGCTGAGGCGGATTGACGCGGAGGACAGCCACTGAGTCCTCCCTTCCCGGCGATTGGCGCCGCTTTCCTCCAATCAGAGCGGGGAGTCTGGCGGGCGTCCAATCCTTGATGGGAAGGGCGCGGCTTCCCGCTGCTGTTATCGTCCGCCGTCCGTCCGTCCGAACGAGAGGAGTCCGGCCGGGGTGTTTGCTCGCGGGAGCGGCAGGCGGGTGGTTACGGCGCGGTGGCTCTTCCAGCCGGGGACATGTCGAGGCGGGTGGGGCTCCGGCAAGCCGCTTGGAGGAGACGAGTGGCCGCCGACGCAACGGCGGCGCCCGACTCGAGTTCCTCCGGGAGACTGCGCCGCTCGACGGCCCCCCGACCCTGAGCCCCGGGAGCGCAGGCGGACGCGGCCCGCGGAAGGCGAGTAACGGCGCTCCGGAAAGCCCCTCAGCCGCGGGACTACATCGCCCGGCATGCCCCGCGCCGAGGCGGAACCAGGCGGCGCGCGCTGCATCACGGGGCTCCGGAGGGAGGGAGCGGCGGGGTGCTGGGCGCGGGGCATCGCGGGAAGTGTAGTTTTGGCCGTCAGAGGAGCCGCGGAAGCCTCCCGGGCGGCCCCCCCACCGGCGGCGAAGAAGGCCTGGAGGGTGAGTCCGGCCGAGGCTGCGGGGCATTTGCCCGACCCCGACCTTCCCGTGTCTCGGGCCGCCCCAGAGAAAAGGAGGGGCTCCGCCTGTTCCCCAGAGGGCCTTGAAGGCAGGAGGAGAAGCGACGGGTGGAAATCTCATCAGAGGAGGGAAGAAGCAACCTGGAACTGCGGAGGGACTTCCTTGCAGGGAGGACAATCAGCCAGAGGAACAGAAGTTGCCTCCAGGGGTTGTGGGAGCTCCACCGCTGGGGGCTTTCGAGGAGAGGCTGGGCAGCCACTTGCCTGGAATGGTTGAGGGTCTTCTCCTGCCTTGAGCAGGGGTTGGACTAGAAGACCTCCACGGTCCCTTCAAATGCTGTTATTCTGGCTCCACCAAGCGGACATTGTTCCATCTTGGGGTCCACGGAACCCACTGAATTGCTTTGGAGTTGCACGCTAAATCCCCTCCCCCCCTCCCCCCCCCATCGATGTGCCCTAACCAGGCTGGCCCCGTGGCTCGAGGGCCTGGCTCGAGGGGGCCCAGCCCAGCCTGTAAGGCAAGGGGGCTCCACCAACACCCCTGAACTGAGCTGTGGCTTAGCACAGAGAAGCCGCACAAGTGGTCTTGTCTGCTGGCGTTCCTCTTGGGGCAGTGAAGGGCACCTCTGGGGGCACAGCTGGCACGGGGTTCTTGAGGCTTTGGATGATCTCCGCAGTTCTCTTTCCGTTTCCAGCCTCCCCTCCCAAAGCTGCTCCTCCATTGAGGTTTTAGACCAAATGCTGCTAGGACGCCCCCTCTGCCCAAACGGTTAGGAGCCCTGCTGGGGGCACCCTGGCTGAGCCGCCCAGCGCTCTCTTTCCTTTCCCCAGGTGTAACCGGAGGGCCCTTTGCCTCTGCCAGGGAATTCAGCTGCACCGTGAAGTACCGAGGGCTGCTCTGGCACCAGGAAGGGCAACAATGAAGCTGTTGGAAAACTCCAGTTTCGAAGCCATCAACTCCCAGTTGACCGTGGAAACGGGAGACGCGCATATTATTGGCAGGTGAGGGTGGCCGCTTTGGAGGAGAGGGCAGCGGGGCCAGGCCTTGTGATGGGAGGCATCAAAGGGGTGTCAGTCCTGTGAAGGAGCCCCCAGGCCTTCCGGTTAAGCGACTCCCTTGAGCCAAAGCTCTGCCGTTCGGCCACCTGCCTTCAGCAGCCCTGGGACTGTCTCTTTGCTGAGCTGGTTGTGGACATGCCTGACTGGGAACGTTTATTCTTCCCGCTACTGTTGCTGGCTTCAGCTGCTTCTCTTTCCTGAGGGCAGCCTCTACTCTTGGGGTGCCCTTTCTGTTCTTTTCCTTAATTCACCCGGGTCTCTCTTCAATCCCTGTCACCTTTTGTTTTCATACCTTTATCAAACCCTTTGGGTAGTCACACTGGTGGCTTCACACTTCCCCTCACTGCAACCGTTGGCAATTGGATCCTTTGTCTGCTGCCAGGGACCACCTAGTTAGCTCCCCTCAGTGCCTCCCCTTCGGTCACTGCCACTTTTTAACTGCCTCCTCAGGGATCGTGGCTTTGTCCCCAATTGTACCTGCCTTAAAACTGGGCTGCGAGAAAGAACTGGCAGGACCCTTGCAGAGCCTCCGAGCCGTCTGAGCTGAAAGACCATCTCCATGCAGGGCAGTCAATGATTTCTAGTATTTATTCAACGTACATGCTGCCCATTCAGGCAACTTGGAATGAATGAACGAACGAATCAAGGATTATTCTGATTTATTGCTGACTTGCTGGTGTAAGATCCAAGAAGAGCTCCAAGGCTGGAAGAGGCCCTGGGCCCCTTTGGCTCATGTCCTGCTCTGCGCAGCAGCCAAGAGAGGCCACCATCCGGCACCTGCCCTGGTTCTGGCGGCCTTTATAGTCTAAAACCAGCATCGAGGTCCGATTGCCCGGTACGCTCCCATAGGCAGGCCCTCCTGGGGGTGCCGTCGGCCAGACAACGTTGGTTGGTGGTCCCCCGGGGAAGGGCCTTCTCTGAGGGCGCCCACCCTTTGGAATCAGCTACCTCTAGAGCTGCATTTGGCCCCAGACCTGCACTCCTTCCGCCATGATCTCAAGACTTGGCTGTTTGTACAGGCTGGCCTGGACTGAGCAGGGCTGGGAATTTTAATTTAAGGGCGCTTTAATTGATTTTATAATTGGATTGAATTTTGATAATGGAGTATTTATTGTCTATACAGTTTTGTATAAGTCGCCCCGAGTCCCCTCGGAGATGGGGCGGCATATACATCCAAATAGATAGATAGGATAGGATAGGATAGGATAGGTAAGGTAAGGTAAGGTAAGGTAAGGTAAGGTGGCTGGCTAGAAAATGGGTCCTTGCCTTCCCTGAAAAACGGGCTCCAGGCTCCGCTAGCTCAGGAGGAAGTGATGGCCCCGAAGCGACCCTCCTGGCTGGGGGTGGGGGTGGGCCTGGCCTTTGGGCTCAGAGGGACCCCTTTTATCTCCCCCCAGGATCGAGAGCTATTCATGCAAGATGGCTGGGGACGACAAGCACCTCTTCAAGCAATTCTGCCAGGAGGGTCAGCCACACGTCCTGGAGGCTCTGTCGCCACCCCAGACCACTGGCATCAGCCCTAACCGGTAGGTGACCCCGCCCAGGCCAAGCCCCCCCCATGCAAAGGCCACCCTCCTTCTCCTCCGAAGGTGCATTTGGCCTGCACCGCCAGTCAGCTGCACAAGCGCGGCTCCCATGGGGGGAGGAAACAGAAGCGGGCAGGGGGGTAATAAAGGGGCCTCTTTCCAGGCTCCCCCTCTAGGCCAGCTGGTGGGCCTGCTTGTAGGAAGCCTGCTTTAGACAGTCCCCGTTGGGAGACTGGGGCAGCGTCTCTCCAGCCCTTCCAATTGAGCCGGCTGCACCTCCAAGGCAGGCAGGCAGGCAGGCATGGGGCCAAGCGGTGCATCTCTCATGCCAGGCTCAGCAAGAGCCAGAGTGGAGACGAAGAAGGACCCCTCAGCGACAAGTGCAGCCGCAAGACCCTCTTCTACCTGATTGCCACCCTGAACGAATCTTTCCGCCCAGACTACGACTTCAGCGCTGCCAAGAGCCATGAGTTCAGCCGGGAGCCCAGCCTCAACTGGGTAAGTGGGCCCCTTGCCCTCAGAGCGCAGCGTCGCCTGTTCTAGCCCAGCAGTGCCCGAGGAGGGCCTGCCCCACAGAGCTTCGCAGTCGGGGCCCCTTTGCACTGGGCTCTTGCTTGGGGAAGCAGAGGCCAGCCCTGGGCTGCTTTGTCCCACTTCCCGCCTGAGTTCCTCCCACTCTAATCTGGCCTGTTCGGTCCTCGGAGTCGGCGCCTTCCCATTATCCCCTTCCCCTAGCGAAGGCCTCTGAGCTGGCAGCCTGGGGTGCAGGTGCTGGGCCAGGCCTCTCCGGAAATGCTGCTCCATCAGCTTCCGCTTTGGGCCTCCGGGGTCCCCCTCTCCTGTCCAGGAACTGCAGGAGGCACCAGTTCCTCCCCGTTTGCAGTTCCAGATGTGTCCACTTGGGGGCATTTTCCAGGTGGTGAATGCTGTGAACTGCAGCCTCTTTTCTGCTGTCCGGGAGGATTTCACCGCCCTGAAGCCTCACCTGTGGGACGCGGTGGAGCAGGAGATCTGCCTCTCCGAGTGTGACATCTACAGGTGGGGGGGCCCTGGGGGTGTGTGGGCGGGAGGGAGGGGGCGTCCCTGAGCGAGGCCCCTCCAGCTCCCCTTCTGTGCTGCAGCTACAACCCGGACCTGGATTCGGACCCCTTTGGGGAGGAGGGCAGCCTGTGGTCCTTCAACTACTTCTTCTACAACAAGCGCTTGAAGAGGATCGTCTTCTTCACTTGTCGCTCCATCAGGTGAAGGAGGGGCGGGGGAGGCCCCCCCTCGGGGTCCCTGGCTCCCCCACCCTCTGGGGCTGTTCTGAGCCCCCTTTGTCGCCCCCCCCAGCGGCTCCACCTACCCTCACTCCGAGGCTGGGAATGAGTTGAACATGGACCTCAGCGAGGATGATGCCGAGGAGACCCCCGGCAGCTGCGACGGGGACGGGGGCTGCATGGAGGCGGAGAAGTGAGTAGCCCCCTGCCCTGCGCTGCCCTGCCTGCTGCTGAGTGCCGGGGGTCCTCCTTGGGCCAAGCCTGGCCACCGCTCGCCTGATGGCCGCCCTCTCCTGCTGACAGGAGGCCGGTGGTCTGCATGTGATTCCCGGGCCGGGGGCTTCTCCCACGAAGGATGCCGCTGCCTGCCCTGTGGATGCTGCGTGAACCGTTGGCACCTCCGGAGACCCAGGGTGGTGCCAGGAGTCCCTCTGCCCGCCTGCTCAGCCTTCAGGGATCCGGTCCTTGCCTGCCAGCGGCCTTGAGGCTCTGTGTCTTTCCACAGCAAGGAGGGAGGGAGACGCAGCCCTCGCGCTGGCTGATGGGAGCGGGCCGGACTGGTCGCTGTGGCGGCTCCTTTTAGCCTTGGCACTCTGGAAGGAGGAGCCGAACGAACGTGGGAACAGGACGGAGAGGCTCCCCCAAGACTTTTGGCATCAAGCTGGACTGGCCTTTGTGGCCCGTGGCAGGCTCGCTCCCCCCCCCCGGGGCTCCTAGAGATTTTATTTTTGTATTCCTGCCAAGGGTCTGCTTGCGCCCACGCCCCCCACCCTAGCACTTTTGCTGGCTGCAGCAGCAGCAGCAGCTTCCCCTCCCCCAAGACTGATGGAGGCTGGCTCCACCCCCCCAGCACCCAGCAGCCACCTCTGCACTGAGGGGGCTGAGGCTGGCTGTCCATTTGCCTGTCCGTCCATCTGAACAGCAGCCCCCCCTCCCCTCTGCCCTGCTCTCCTTTTGCACTGATTCCTGCGGGGGGGCGGTATATCTTTGTGTTTCTGTTTTGGGGGAGTGGGCAGGTGCCATCACCTCTGCTGCAAACATTAGGACAGCCTGCCCCCCTCACTAGAGCCACTGGGGCCCAAGCAATGGTGTGGGGAGGGATGTCCCACAATTCCCTGCCTTTAAATGGGGTGCAGAAGAAAGGGGGGGTGCTGTCCTCCAGGGCACCCTCCAAACTTCAGCCTTGGACTGCTAGACACTCCAAATCTGCCCATTGCAGGAGCACTTCATCTTCCCCCATGGAGAGGTTGGTCCCTCCTGAAGACTTGGAGGGCAGAAGCCCCGCCTCCCCCCCCTTAAGATTCAACTCCCTTTCTTGTCCCCCCCCCCTTGCCTAGTGGTTCAGTTGGCCATAAACTTTCTCTCTCTCTCTCTCTGGTGTCTCTGGAGGATTTTGTCTTCCCAGGCAGCCCCTCACTGAGGGTTCGCCACAAACGAGGAGAAAGGCCCGGCTGGGTGGGCGAGAGGGGTGCAGAAGGGCCACGGACCTCCTCCTGCAAAGCCCGAGGGGGAGCGGGGACCGCCTGACTCCTTGCTCTTGGGACCCACTCGCGGATTCGGCCCGGGAGCCCGGGTCCTGTGACGGCTGGAAAGCAGGCCCGGGCGAGGGGGGGGCGGCTCCGGGCTCTTCGCTGCCTGCCTCCCGGGCGGTGCGGTCAAAGGCTGCGCGGGGGCGGGGGGGCAGTCGAGCAGCCTGCCCGGGAAGTGGCGGCTGTGCCCGAGGGGCTTGGCCCTGGGATCGCGCTCCGGCGCCGAAGGGAGGGGTCTCGGCGCGCGCCTTCGAGCCGAGCCCTCGGGACTCCCGGAGTGGCCCGTGTGCGGAGGGTGGAGGCGGTGTCGCCGCAACCGACCGCCCGTCGCCAGGGAGACACGCTGCCGCAGGTGCCTTCCGGCTCAGGTGAGCGAGGCTTCGGGCCAGGCGCGGGCGAGCGTGACCGCCCTACCGAGAGGAGCGCTTCGTCCGGGTTTTGGAAAGGGCCCGCAGCCCCCGAAGGGGCCCGCCTGGGCGGCCGTTTCCTTCCGCGCGGCCGCCTGCAGTGGCGTCCCGCCTGGTTCTCTCACCCCCGCGGGCCCCCAGGTAAGCGGGCGATCCCCCGGGAGAGCCGCGCGTGGCTCAGGATGTAGCGCAGGCCCACTCCCCGGGGCTGCCGCGCGGCTTGCCTTGGGAGTCCAGCGGGGTCTCACCCATCATCCGCCTTCGGGGGGCAGGGCTTTCCGGGGCAATCGTTCCTCTCATGGGGTCTCCGCGCCCCCCCGAAGCCCTCGACGAGGCTGCTGCGGTGGCGTCGCGGGGCTTCTCTGCCTTTGCGCCTGGTCCTCCCTTGCCAACTGTTTCTTCCGTGACCGACCGCAGCTACGATGGTGTTGAGAAGATAACTTTAGGGCCCACGTATGGCCACCTGCGAGACTGACCTGCGTTTTTGTCTTTAGCTATTATTAATAAAAATAAAAGTGGGATGAAAAAAATCCCGCCCCCGGGGGTCTTGGTGATCTCTGAGTTTGTTGCTTCTTGCAGACGTTTCATGACCCAAACTAGGAGCATCTTCACTGGTCTTAGCACTGATGGTGCTACCTAGTTTGGGTCATGTAAGGTCTGCAAGAAAACGGCCAAGTTCAGAGAGCTTCACCAAGTTTCAGCCCTGCGCTGCACATGATATTCTCCTTTATTGGTCCAATCCCCCCCCGCAGACCAGAAAGATTGGAGAAAAGGGGATTGCAAGAAACGAAGCTGTTTGCTAGACATCGAAAGCTCTGTGATTGCATCACAGCCTGGACTGGGAGCCACAGGCATGCTACACAAACAGCTTCCAGTACTCTTCTAAAAAATCTTTTTCTTCCATCTCTGCAATCTGGTGGTATTCCGCTGCTGTGTCAGATAACAGATAATCAGAGTCGGAAGGGACCTTATAGGTCATCTAGTCCAACCCCTACACACAAGCAGGAGACCCTACACCATTTCTGACAGATAGCAGGCCAGTCTCTTCTTGGAAGCCTCCACTGATGAAACTCTCACAACTTCCAAAAGCAACTTCTGTTCCACTTGTTCATTGCTTTCACTGTCAGGAAATTCCTCCTTATTCCCAGGTTGAATCTCTCCTTGTTCAATTTCCATCCATTATTCCTTGTGTTGCCTTCAAAGGTGCCTTGGAAAATAGTTTTGACCCCTTCCTCCTCTCTGGGGCAGCCCCTCCCTCAACTATTGGAAGGCTGCTCTCCTGTCTCCCCTGGTCCTTCTCTTCACTAGACTAGCCAGGCCCAGTTCCTGCAAGTGTTCATCGTATGTTTTAGCCTCCAGTCCCCTCATCATCCTGGTTGCTCTTCTCTGCACTTTTTCTAGAGTCTCCACCTATTTTTTATAGTGTGGTGACCAAAACTGGATGCAGGACTCCAGGTGTGGCCTTACTAAGGCAGGGTGGGGAGAGAGAAAAAGGGTTCCGTTTCTGTGGGCATTCTCCCCTTCACCTGATCCTTCTCATTTGCATCCTGCGGGGCAGAGAGTGGAGAGAAAGAGATTTCAAGAGGCTCCTGGAAGCAGTTTGCCTGCTGTGCCCGCAGCTCCCGGCCCCAGGCTATAGAGTGGTCACCTTGCAAGTAACCTGGCATGTGTGCCTTCTAAAGGAGGGTCTCCAACCTAGGCAACTTTAAGATTTGTGGACTTCTACTCCCAGAATTCCTCAGCCAGCACGGTTGAGCAAAGAATTCTGGGAGTTGAAGTCCACGAGTCTTAAAGTTGCCAAGGTTGGAGACCTCTGTAAAATGTGAATGGCAAGAGCATTAGGAGGCAAATGGAAGCAGGAAGGATGAACTGACTAGTCTTGTTTCTTTCCAGCTGAAAAACACAATGGTGGGCACTGATTTCCCACTTAGCTATTGCATCACTTTGTGGCAGAACTTCCGGTTCCCCGTGAGGGGTCGTTCAGTCAGGACCACCTGTATTTACAAGCCACAATAGGTTTGGACCCTTAGTGGAATTGGTTGTATAACACAAGGCCGCCTTCAAGCCGAGGGCTTGGGTAATGTGTCTGCCTGGAGCCTTCCTTTGCCTGTGGCCACTTAACTGACCCCTTGGAAGACCCCAGCCGTGCCTTCAAACCAACCTGCTGCAGCAACGCCCTTCGAGGGAGCCCGAATTGGCCAAATCCTGGTCTTGCTCTACTAGGAGGCCAGCAGGTTCCCCCCTCTGGCTTCCCCAGATGCAGCCAGGGGGGCCTTCTGGAGCAAAAGAGGCCCTGGACGGAAGCCAGAACTGGGGGGCCCACTGCCTGAAAGGGAGGGAGGCTCAGGGTGCAGCCTTGGGTGGGGGCTGTTTTTGGCACACCCATCTCGGGAAGCTGCAGGAGCCCCCGAGAACCCCGAGCAGCATGGGGGGGGGCTGGTAGCCAAGGGGGTGTCCCAGCCAACTGGGATCATCTGAAAGATCAAAAGAAGAGGTCAGCTTTGATGGCAACCTTAGGGCTGCCATCTTGACTTTTTTGACCAACCCCCGGCTGCACCTCTGTTTATGTGTTCCAGAGTTAAATCCAGCCCTGACATTTGGTTGGAACCCTTGCTTTGGGTGCCTTCAGCCCCACACACCCCGCCTCCAGCAGGAGGGTGACTCTTCAGACGTGCCCGGCTGCTGAGATGGTGGAGTCCTCGGGCAGCAGCTGTAAGCAAGCCCCCCCCCCTCTTTGACCGGGCACCTGCTGGACAGCGGGGAGCCTTCTGCTCTCCCGCTGAACTTCCGACCCCCTTCTGCAGCCAGCCGAGTGGGGCAGAGGAAGAGGCCGCACCAGCAGTCCCCGCCCGCTGGAGAGAAGGTGATGAAGGAGGAAGAGGCTCCCCTCAGAGGGGGGCAGGCAAGGGGCTGCAGGCTCTGGGGCCTCCTGCGGAGGGGCTTCCGCCGGGCTGTGGAAAAGGTATGATCCTCAGAGGGTCGGCCTTCTGGGCCACCTGCCGATTCCCTGGGGGAGGTGCAAGCACGGGCAGCCCCCTGGGCAGGGCAGAGAAGCAGCCCAGCCCTTTCTCTGCAGCCCCCTCTCTCCGTGGGCTGGACACCCTCCCCGTCCCCCCCATGTAAGAGGAAAAATTAAAGGGGGCTTAAAACCACCACCTTTTTTTAGATTGCATCATAAGAATGAAAGGAAATTTATTTTGGGGATAATAATATGTAAAATTGGTAGGAAAAAGGAATTGAATTGGCAAAGAAGCAATCTGATAACAGAATCACCTCTGCCGAGATGAGCAGCATACAAGTTTAATAATTAAAAAAGAGTTTTGCCTATGGCAGGTGCCTGGGGGAATTGGGGGGCTCATCAGTGAGGAGCTGGCGGAGCAGCGAAAGTGCCCCCAAGTGGGCAGCAGTCCAACAGAGGGGCACAGGAGCCCCGGGGTAACAGCTCCCTTCATGTCTCCTCTTTGACCTCTGGGGTTGGGGAAGGTGAAGGGAGCTCAAAGCTTCAGGCCGGGGCCAGAAAGCCTGGCTCCCCAGGGAAGATGGGCTGATGGGGGCCCCTCCCCCAAAGAAAGGACAGCTGGAAACCACCCCTCCTGCCAAGAGCCTGAGTCTTGCCAGACCCCCTGCAGGATGGTCACGGATAAGGAGACTCCCCCTCACCATCACAGAGGGATGAGCCCCAAGGTCCCTGCAACGCCCCCCCATGGCCTGCCGTGGCCTCCTTTGTGGTCCCTGCTTAGGCTTGAGGGTCAGGGCTGTGTCCACCTGCAAAGCGGAAGGCCTTTCCCATGCTTCATGCTGGCACTGCCAGGGAGCAGGTGGCATAGAGACAAAGAGGGTTGGGAACTTGGGGCAGGGTCCTAGCTGGCACTGGCCAGTCCTGCAACAAGGTCCCCAGCCAGCCACAACCTGGCAAACAACTGGGGAGGGGCTCCTCCTGGCCACCCCCAGCCCCAGACTTTTCTTTCTGGGTCAGATGAAGAGTGAGGAACTGAAGACCCTCCACCTGAGCCATGGGCTGCAGCACCAGTGCCGCATCGTCCTGGCCAGCCCGGTGTGCCACGTGACCTACGACCTGCAGAGAAGGGCCTTTGTGGTGCTGGATGCAGCCAACATGCTGCACCTGTTGACGGAGGACGGCTGCTGCCAGGGCAGCGTGAAGGGCCAGGCCCCCATGACGGGCATCCTCTATGCCTCCCACGTCAACCAGTTCGTGGCCTGGGACACCGGAGGCCTGCAGGTCCTGGACTCCCACTTCCAGCTGCTCTCACAGATGCCGTCCGCGCTGCCCATCCGCTGTGGCATCTACAGCAAGCAGCTGAACCGGATCGTGACTGCTGGAGACGGGAACTTGACCCTCTGGAGCTTCCGTTATGGCTCTCGCAGCTTGCAATGCCGGGCCAGCGTGAGCACCGGCCTGGGGCCCACTGACCTCTTTGCCCACCTTGCCTTGGACACGGGCAGCACCAGCGAGCCCCACTGCTGCTTTGCCTCTTGCGCCACTGGCGTGGCCACCTTTGACATCTCCAGGGGGAACCTCCTGGCCTTCAGGACGAAGCTCCATAGCAGGTGAGGTTGCCATGCCTGGGGAGGGGCCTCTGTGGCCCAGGACTCCTCAAAGGCTCCAGGAAGGTCAGGACGGATTGGGGCTCCAAAGGTGCCTTCTCCCCTTGCCCTTTGCCAGCATCCCCCACTGGGGGAAGGGGGGCTGAAGGAGAGGTCTGGGCACTGCCCCCACCCTCCTGCTCTGAGGCTGCTGCATACGTGAAGGAGGGCGAGGTGGAATTATGACAGCGCAGGGCTGGGCTCCTGCCAGGCACTGGTGGTCAGAGACAGGTGGGGCAGTGGTGGGATTCAATTTTTTTTACTACTGGTTCTGTGGGCGTGGCTTGGTGGGTGTGGCAGGGGAAGGAGACTGTACAATCTCCAGTCAGAGGTGGGATTTGCTGGTTCTCCGCACTGCTCAGAATTTCCGCTACCGGTTCTCCAGAACTGGTCAGAACCTGCTGAATCCCACCTGTGAGGTGGGGTGCTCAATTGCAGGTGCCCCCATGTCTCTTTGCAGAGAGATCACAGACCTTGCCTACTGTGAAGCCACTGGCTGCGTAATCACGGCCTCCCGAGACACCACCATCAAGGTGTGGAACAAGGAGTGGGACATTCAGATCGTCTTTGTGGGGCACACCGGTGAGTTCAGCTGCCCATCGGTTGAGCAGGAGGAGGATCTCCCACCGCTGCCCTTCCTTCCTGCCTTCTGCGCATGGACAAGGAGGACGAGGTGGGCACAAGCGTTGCCCTTTCCTTTGCAAAAGAGCGGCATGGCTGCTAGAAGTTCAACAGGCGAAGCTTCTCTCAGCCCGAGGAGAAGAGCTGGCCCCCTTGCGTTTGCCTGACTCTGCTGAAGGCAGGAGCCGGCTTCCCCGCTCGCAGCTGCTGAGCCCACGGCTGGTTCCCCCAAAGGCCTCCAAGCAGCCCCCCACACACACACACTGAAGGTCTCCAGCTCTGAGGAGACCTTTCTTCCTCTCCCGCGCCCCCACCCCGCTTCTGCCTGCAGCCCCAGTCATGGCTGTGACCATCTACCCCCACCGGCCCCTCATCTTTTCCGCCTCCCAAGACGGGACCATCCGCACCTGGAACCTCAACACCGTGGACCAGGTAGACCAGGTCCACATCTCGGAGCCCGTGGAGTCCCTGGACACCCACACCAATTCGCACGTCTTCTCCATCTCGGGCTGCACACTCAACCTCTGGAAGATCAACCAGCTCTACTCGCTCTACACGGCGCTGGGCTCCCCCGCCAGGCGGCTCAGCTGCATCGACCTGGGGCTGCTGGGCAACTTCCCTGCCCGCATCCTCTGCCTGTGCCAGGACTCCACCGTGCAGCTGCTGGAGGCCCAGAGCGGCACGCCCGTCTCGGTCCTCTCCTTGGGCCAGTATTCCCCGGCTCAGGAGGTGGCCTACTGCTTGCCCCGGGAGACGCTCTTTGTGCTGCTGGAGCAGGGCCACGTGCTGCGCGTCAACGCTGCCCCCAACCCCATGACGGTGAAGCGGTGCTTCAGCAGCAGCCTCTGGGGATCCAAGCCCTGCTGCCTTCTGCTCTACAGCCACGTGGTAGAACCGGACAAGGCGTATGCCACGTGGCTGGACGTGACCCAGAACCAAGGCTACCGGAGGAGGTGGCAGAAGTCCACCATCAACATGCAGGACAGGAACAGGTAGGCGGTCTCAGGAGCCCCGGCCCTTGCCCCCTTTGTCCCACCCTGCAGCAGCTGCCCAGCCGGCTCATTGCATCCTGTAGAGTCCCCATCGCCTGTGGGGGCTTCTCCAGACAGGCCTTGACTTTCCGGGAGCAGCGCCTTCACTGGAACCCTTGGCTGGGGAAACGCACCCTGAAAGGCTCGGGAGGCCTTGAGAGAATGGAGGGGGCCGGGCGAAATGTCTTCTGCCACCATTGTCCCCTCGGTGCGTCTCTCCGTGCCAGATTCCTGCCAATTCTGGGGCACAAAGATGGCTCCCTCAGCGTCATAGATTGGTTCTTGGGCCGAGTGCAGTACACAGTGGAGGCGCATAACCCCGAGCGCGTCACGGCACTGGCAGAGTATTCCACGCAGATATGCGTCTTGTCAGCAGGTGAGTCTCAGAGGCCCCAGGAGGAGGGAGGGGCTTCAGGGGGGCCCAGGCCTCCCCAGAAATGACCTGGAGAGACTGGGGTCAGCCCCACTGGGTAGACTGGAAGGCAGCGTTACGCAACTCCCTCCGAAGTTGTCCCATCTTTGGCGGTTCCGGGAGAGCAGCCAGGAGGGCCAGCTGGTCTCCAGGTCAGCCAGCAACCCCACTGAGGTGGCCAGGTGCCAGCATCAAGAGCTACCACTTCTCACAGGCTGCCCACAGTTTGGTGCCAGTTCACCAACAGCCCCGGAGGAAGCCATGGGCCGCATCCCCATGAAGTTCCCTGCAGAAGCGCCTCCCCCAGCCCTGTGCTGAGCTGCCTGAGGCTCTTCTGCAGCCCCTACAGGAAGTCTGCCTTCCTCTATGGGGAGAAGCTGCCTCCAGGGGTGACTGGCCCAGCGCAAGGCTTTGCTGCCTCCACCAAAGGGGCCCGAGGATCAGGCGTCCTTCAGGGGACCCAGGAATGGATGGCAGAGCCCCCCCCCAAAGAACCCTCCTCTTCCTCTCCTGCTTCTGGGGCGGCAGAGTCTCCTGCCCAGCTGAGAATGCCAGCGGAGCTCCTTCCTGCTGGGTGCTTCATCCCTGGAGGATTTCAAGAAGAGATTGGACTGCCATTCCTCGGGAACTGCGTAGGGTTTCTTGCTTGAGCAGGGGTTGGACTAGAAGACCTCCAAGGTCCCTTCCAGCTCTGCTATTCCCACACCGGGGAGGGACTTTGCTCTCCCTGCACAAGTTTCTTGAATCATTCTGGAGCTGCTCTTTGTTTCAGTTGTGTTACACTTGGTGGTTGTGGGGATTCTTGGCACTTCTTCTCTGTACAAATCCCAGTTAACCCCCCCTCTGGGTTTTGGGCGGAGGCATCACCCTATGGAGCCATTCCACCCCACACAAGGAGCCAGGACTCCGTCACCCGTTGGAGCAAGCAGTGGGCAGGGGAAGAGTCAGAGGGGACAGGCGGGGGAAGGGGAGGGTTTGGCGAACCTGACCCTCAACTGAACAGAATGGGCTCCGTTCCCCTCCCGCCCTCCACGCACGGCCTTTGGGTCAGAATCTGGCCATTTGGACGGCCTCCTGGTGCTCCCCTGGGGCCACTTCTGTACTGCATCCACCTTCGTCCATTCGCTCTTGACCCCCCCTCTCCCCGCTTTACACCTCATTCCTGCCCCAGCCCCCACCTTTTCCTAACCCAGCGGAGGGAGTCAGAGCCTCCTCCTGCCCCCGTAGCCTCCTCCCCCTGACAGACAGGTGTTGCTTTCAGCCTCTTCCACAGCCCACCTGCCAGCTGGCCACCAGCCTTTGCGCAGCTCAGGCATTTCCCCCCAGTTTCCCCCATTTCTAATAAACTTCCTGCCAATGGCAGAAATTTACTTTCTTACGGTAGTTGGAGTGTCCTAGGAGGAGGCCAGAGAGCAGCAAGTGAGTAAACCCCCCTGGATAAGAAGGGTGTGTGTGGTGTAATTCTACCACCCTTTGCACCCACCCGCGAGCGGAATTCTTCAGGCACAGCGCCCTAAACCTCCGGGAGTCAGCGGAGGCCAGGAGCCAGTGGTCAGCCTGGGAAGAGGGAGTGGCAGACACAGGTGACCAAGCAGCGCCCTTGCCCGGAACAGGTGCTGACCTCACGGTGAAGATGTGGCGCCTCTTCCCCTACGCGGAGGAGAGCCTCCTCCCCCTGCTGTGCTTCTCCTGCGCCTCCCCTGCATGGCACCTGTGCTTCCTCGGAGAGACCCTGGCCGTGGCCTTCCAGGACCCCGAAACAGTCACTTACAGCATCGTCTACTACAACCTGATGGAGCAGACGCGCTTGGAGCACGGACCTGAGGACGACGCCCAGGATGACATCACAGGTGATGCCCCCCCCCCGGAGGGGACCAGGGGAGGCAGAAGAAGTTGTTCCACCTGCACTGGGTGGGTCTCAGCTCCCCCCACCCCCTGCCTCTCACTGTGTGCCCAACATCCTCTTCCCAGGACTCTGCTGCTGCCCAAACCTGCAGCTCTGTGCCTCGTCCAGCCGGGACGGGTCGGTGAAGATCTGGGACCACAAGAACAGGCTGCTCCGGTGAGGGCTGGGGTGGGGAGGGGTCAAGGGCCTGGTCCCTGGAGGGCAGTATGTGGGTGGCCCCCTAACCCTGCAGCAGCAAAGGGAGGGGCTGTGCCCAAGGGCCCCTCCCCCCAAAGGCTGGTCCAGTGCAGTGCTGGGCTCTTCTCCTTGCCTACCCCCCCCCAGTGGCCCCATTCTGGGGGCCTCATCCAGCCTGGCTCCAGGCAGCCAATCGGTGGAGCTGCTGTCCAAAGGCCGCCTCTGATGGGCCAGGTTGCATCCACCCTGCCTGCCATAGTGACAGGATAATACCCCCTGCCCCCCATTGAAGAGGCTGCTTCTGTGCTTTCCTGCACCTCCCTTGGAGCAGAGGGGGTGGTCTCGCACCTTCCGTGGGCTTTCCCACTCTGTCTCCCATTTGGGGGCCCGGGGGCCCAACCCTGCTCCCCTTACCTGCAGCCACCTGAAGCTGAACACCATTCCGGAGAGCCTGGCCTTCGCCAACCACAAGGGGGACCTGCTGGTGGGCCTGGAGCAGCACCTCTACCTCATCCCCCACACCAAGTACCTGCCCAGCTACTACCAGATGCAGGTGGGTCCAGGCCCCGTTGCCAGGGACCGGGCTGCTCTGGTCCCCCGGAGGGAGCCTGCCTCTCTGCATCTCCTCCTCCTCCTCCTCCTGCTGCTCTTTCAGCTGCTGTTGGCTGAGTTCCTGGAGCCCCTGCAGGACGTCTCCCTGCCCATGAGCCCCACCAGCTTTGAGGCCCTGGTGCAAGAGAACAACCGCCGCTTGATGCAGGAGCTGCCGGTCAAGAAGTCCGTGTGAGCTCTGGGCCCAGGCTGGCGGGGGGCTCGGGTGGCCCGCTTGCTAGGTCCTGAACATCAGCCCATCAGTCCCGGGACCCTCCCCCCCCACCGTCCCCACTGCTCCTGGGGCTTCTCCTCCTCCACGTTGGGGCGCCTTGGGGTTCCAAAGGCCTGGGGTGTCTGGGCGCGCCTGCGTGGCCTTCACGTCCCTCCCCACTTGGAGCCCTGCTGTTGCAGAGGCGGCCTGTCCGTGGCCCCTTCTTGGCAGAGCGAGCGAGGGGGCTGGCGTAGAGCCCCCCAGCTGGGTCTCCTGCCTCAGGGGCATCCCAGATTGTACCCGGGACGTCCTAAAGATATGAGGTTCCTGAGGGAAAAGGGGGGCATTGAAAGGGGCACAGTCTCCCTCACGGAGGAGAGGAAGGGAGGGGAGGGGGACGCAGCCTGGAGTGCGGATGGGAAGCCTCCTGGGGGTTGGATGGAGCTGCTTGTGAGGGGGCCCTCCCGGCCTTCGGGGGGCGTCCCCGCTCTGTGGCTCCTGTGAGGCAGCATCTCTTGTGGTAGAGCAGCTGCAGCCCTGCAGCTCCAGTGCAGGGAGGGGGGCTGGGGGCTGCCAGGAGAAGGACCCGCCTCTTCTTTCGGCAGGTGCAGCATGTCCGGCGTCTTCCAGGGGACCCTGAAGGACTCCCGGGAGGTCAGGGAAGCCAGGCTCAAGCTGGAGGTCAGTCCCAGCCCTGGGGAGGAGGGAGGCCGGGTGGGATGGCGGAGGGAGCGTAGCCCAGCAGGAGCCGCCTGGGGGCTCTGCTGCACTCGGAGGCCTGAACTGGGGCTTCTCTGCAGGGCATGGCCCAGCTGGCGGAGAGGAACCGGGACCTGCAGCTGCTGCAGGAGGGGAAGATCAGCCCGGCCAAGAAGCGGCCCCTCTCCAAGGAGATGCGGGAGGAGGCCTTCAGGCGCTACCTGCGCTGCTTCTACAAGGAGCAGCTCAGCCTGCAGGTGGCGCTGCGGCTGGCGGGGCTGCTGGGGAGCGGGTGGGAGCCCATGCTGGGCTCTGAGCTGGAGCCCCTCTGGCTCAGCCCCCTTCCTCTGGGGTCTTCCCTGGGCACCAAGGGACTCCTGCCCCTGCCCCTCCCTGGGCCATTTCTGTGCCTAGGGAGCCCCTCCCATGCCCTCCCCTGCAGGTTCGGCTGGTTCGCCAGCTTCGCCCTTATTTGGACCGAGATGCCCTTCGAACGGTCACTCATGCGCTTGTCACCTCTAGGATTGACTACTGCAATGCTCTCTACATGGGGCTTCCCTTGCGGACGATCCGGAGGCTCCAGCTGGTGCAGAATGCGGCCGCGCGGGTTGTGATGGGGGTATCCCGATACTCCCATGTTACACCCCTCCTGCGCGGCTTGCATTGGTTGCCGGTTGCCTCGGTCGCCTTCAAGGTATTAGTTACAACTTATAAAGCCCTTAATGGCCTGGGTCCAGGGTACTTGCGGGAACGCCTCCTGCCAGCATCAATCTCCGATCGCCCTGTTCGCTCTCATAGGAGGGGCCTCCTGGGGGTGCCGTCAGTCAGATATTGTAGGCTGGCGGTCCCCAGGGCTAGGGCCTTCTCTGTGGGAGCACCTGCCCTCTGGAATCAGCTCCCGTCGATCTCCGTTTGGCCCCTGACCTCCGCTCCTTCCGCCGGGACCTGAAGACTTGGTTGTTTCACGGGCGGCCTTGAATGACCCGGGTGGGGGTTGGGTTTATTTTAATTTATTTGGCTTGTTTACTGTTTAATCTTGTTTTATTGTAAATTTTCTCTGTTTTAATGTTAGCCGCCCTGAGTCCTTAGGGAATAGGGCGGCATACAAGTCGAATAAATAAATAAATAAATAAATAAACAGGTGCCCCTGGGCACCGAGCATCTGGAGGGGAGGGTTTCTGTTCTCTGTAAAAGGCTGGGCGGCTGCTCACCCGGGCAAAGGCTGGCAGTCCACTGGTACTTGGAAGCTCTGGTGGGCCAGCTCTGACCGCAGACTTAGCTGGGCATCAGCTGAGCCGGCATCAGCACCCCCGCCCCAACCAGGTCTGGCAATATCAACAATGGGTAGCTTTTCCCCTGTCAAACGGGGGCCTTTCCTGGGTCTCTGGGTGGATCCCAGTTCAGCCCCGCTGCTTCCTCTCTCTCCCCCCCAGATTCCTGAAGAGGATCCCTTCGACGCCGATGAGGTGCTGGAATGCCTGGGCCAGATGGAGCCGCTCTCTGCCCTCTGGGGACCCTCCATTTCCCACATGTTCCTGAGCGGCTTTGCTAAGCCCAGGAGCCTCAAAATGAGCAGCTCTCTCTTTGTGGTAATGGGCCTTCCCCCTCTCTCGGGGGGTCCCAGGCTGTCTGGGGTGTGGTGCAGCCGGGCCGGACCCTGACCAGCCCCCCTCTTTTTCCCTCTTGGCGGTGCCCCACCCCACCCCATGGGACTCCCCTGGGCAGCGTCACCGCCTCTGCGTCACTCTTCCCCCCAGGGCTGTGGGCAGGAGCAGCCCCCACGCAGGGGGTTTGCTGTGCGGGTCTCCCCCCACCCTGCCTTGCTGGGCCTGCTTACAGGGGATTCCCCCTCTCTCCCTGCGTTTCTCCTCCTCCCTTGCAGTTCCTGGCAGCCTCCAGGTGAAGAGGAAGAAGGTGAGGGAGCCTGGCTGGCCAGGTGCAGGTTTGTGGGGGGGCAGCCTTTGAGGGGTATTCTGGGGGCCTCATTCCCCCCCAAAAAGGGGGGGGTGCCTTTATGACCTTCTTTTAACTAAAATGTGGTCTAGCCAACGGGACTATTTTCCAGCCTCAAATGGAATTACGTTTCCCTCAGCAGGTCCGTCATTGCAAACTGGGACATGGCTTCTGGCAGCCGGGAGTGGGGGGTGCTGGGCTTTGGTGGTTGGGACCTCTGAAGGCCCCCCTGCCGAGGCCGCACCCTGACCATCCCTCCTGGCTTCTCCCAGGTGGAGGTCGCCGCTGCCCCCTCCTCTGCCAGGATGCAGGAGTCCCCCTCCCCGGGGAGGGCTGAAGCCCCCCCGCTCCCCCTGACGCAGGAAGCCCCGAAGGCCACCTGGTCCCTTTCAGCGAGAGCCAGCAGGCAAGGCTACCAGCCTGAGCTGAGGGGGCCTGTGGAGGAGGCGCCCACGGTGAGGGTCTGGGGGGGGGTCTGCCGTTCCCCTTGGAGTGCTGGGCCCTTCCCCTTCCTTCCCCTCTGGCCCCTGTCTCCCGGGCTCCCCGGGCTTCCGGAGGCATCCGGAAGAGCAGCCGCCCAAGGGGGGTTCTGCTTCTGCCCTGGAAAGATTGGGGGGACACAGGACGGGGGGGTCAGCGTGGGAAGCTGAGGCCACTCTGGCCGTCCTGCCTCTGCAGGCCCAAGGGACGCCAGAATGGTGGTTGGGTGGGCGCAGGGCCCGCTAAGGTGCCTGCTCTCCCTTAGCTGGTAGAGCGCTTGAGCCTGGTGAAAACGGTCCAAGCTGTGGTCTCGGTCACCCCAGAGAGCCCCTCGTCCCCCAGCCCCTCCAGGGGCTTTAAGAGCAGAGGGGAGCACTGTAGCCCCCGGCCTTGGCTGCCCCTGCGGGTGTTGGGCTCCGTGATGCCTTTCAAGCCCCGGAGTTGGAAGGGAGCGTTGGAGGGAGGTCGGGCGGAGGGAGAAAGGAGGCCTCTGGGGCAGCCGGGGGGCGGGCGGTGCTGAGGATGGGACTTTTGCCAGCATGAAATCATTTGCAAGTTTAGAAAATGTTGACCCGGCCACGGCTTCCTTCCCCAAGCCCCCTACAGGTGGGGCTGGCCCATGGCAGGCCTGTAAAGGAAGCCCCCGTGGACAGGTTCTTGAGATGGCCACAGACTCCGTGGCCAGTGCCCCGTGGCACCTGCCCCGCATGTGACTTCACCTCCTCCGCTCTCTGCCACCAGGAGCCTTTCAAAGGAGGGCCGGCCTGGGGCTCTGGGCTCCCGGTGGAGGTGGCAGTCCTGGGTGGCCTTTGCGGGGAGGAGTGGGGGGGTGGGGGTGGGTGAAAGGGAGCCCACCCGGCCTCTTCTGATGTCTGGCGCCCAGAGCGTGGTCTTCAGGGAACCGGTGTCAGTGCAGCCGAGCCAGGCATCCATGCCCTCCACCTCGCGTTCGAAGAGCCCCCAGCCGTCGGCCATCGTCAAAGGCTTCTTTCCGGAGAGGCCCAGCAGCCCACAGGGGTCTCGTGCGGTGAGCAAGCCCTTTGGTGGCAGCTGCGGCTCCCTTGCCTGACCCAGCAACGGGCTGAGCCCGGGGGGGGGGCTGGGCGGGGGGGAGGCTGCGTTGCCCCGCCCACCCTGTCCTCAGCAGGGGATCTGCAGGTGGCCCACCTCTCCTCCCCCAGCTCCTCCGTGCTCCCCCACGGTCGGCCCCTGGGCCCAGAAGCACCCTGGAGCTGCCCTCCGTGGCTCACCTTGCCCACTGCCCCCACCCCTCGTGCCCTGCGGCAGGGCCAACCGGGCGCTGCCTTGCTCCCCCATAGAGCCAGGGAGTCAGAAGGGGTTCTTGGGCCTTCTGGTCGGAGCAGATCGGGCCCTGTGGCCCCACGTGTGCAGCGGCCGTCGAGATTCTGCCTCTGCTTTATGGGAAAGGCTGGGGGAGCCTTCAGCCCCCTCGCCCCCCCCCGCCCAGCCAAGAGCAAGAGGGTTGGATGCCCTGCCTGTGGACAGCAATACCATCTTTGGTGGGGGAGGGGGGCATTCTCCTGCCTGTGTAGCCCCCCCACCAGCTCTTTCAAGGGAGCACCAAGCTGCTCAGCGTCCCCCCTCGAGAAGTCAGTCACTCTTACAGAGGGAGGGACCCTTGTTCCCCCGGGGCTCTGCCCAGCGGGTGGGACCTGCCCCTCCCAGGGGGAGGGCTGGGAGGGCTGCCCAACTCTTCCCCTTCCTCGTCCCCAGGAGCTCAAGAGCCGGAGTCTCCAGCTGCCCAGAATATACTCCGGCTTCATCCCCAACTCTGTGGTCGTCCAGCAGCTTCACCCCAGCTTCACGGAGACAGAGGATCTGGTGAAGGTGATCGAGCCCCAGGAGGTAAGCTGGGGCCTGCCGGAGGCTGCTCCACATCCCAGGGCTGGTAGTTGGCAGAGCACAGAGGCTGGGCCCCCAACCCAGCAGTGCCCTTTCATGCCCACAGCCCCCCCGGAGGACTCAGGGCAGCCACCCATTTGAAATGCCACCTGGTTTGGGTGATGCATGCCCCGCCTGCAAGGAACAGAGCGAGCGGGGAAGAAATGATGAAAGAGCCCCAGTGATGTTGGGGTGCAGAACCTGAATGTGCAAGGGGGGGTGACTGGAGAAGCACCAGAGGACCAGAGAATACAAACCCTGAACCCCAGAAGATGGACAGCTGAACTGGCCACTCTGCAGTGCTGCAGACTGGCCTGGGGTTTGCCCTGGCACTACAGAGCCCCCCAGGGTGGTTCCCACTGCAGAATTTGTACAGTTGGGTGCCCCCTGGAAACCCCTCCCCTCTTCTCTGCCCTTTCAAGGAGCAGAGAAACCGAGCCCCTGGGAAAGCCAGCCAGCCTTGGGCTTCTGGGTGGAGGCTTGCTTCTCTGCCCCGGTCCTTTGCTGCAAGGGGTCTGAGGATCCTCCCTGGCTGGGATGGGCAGTGGGTGGAGGGTCACGTGGGGGAGCAACTTCTCCAGCATCCTGGAGCAGAAGGCAGATCACCTGGAGGGAAATGAGCAAGAACCGTTACTAGCTCAGGGCTCCCAATGCTGGGAGACTTGTAAGACTCCAACTCCCAGAATTCCCCACCAGCATGAAGTCCACAAGTCTTAAAGTTGCCACGGATTGCGGGGCGAGGGAGGCCAAAGGCTGCATGGGAAATCAGCTACCGATGTTCCTGGAGGAAGCTGATTACCTGGATCCGTACCAATCGGGCTTCCTACCCGGGCACAGCACGGAGATGCTGGTCACGCTGATGGTCACGCTGATGGATGATCTCTGGAGGGCTCGGGACAGGGGTTTTTCCTCTGTCCTAGTCCTATTAGACCTCTCGGCGGCTTTCGATACCATCGACCATGGTATCTTATTGCGGCAGCTCGAGGGATTGGGAGTGGGAGGCACCATTTTACGGTGGTTCTCCTCCTACCTCTCGGGCCGCTCGCAATCACTGTTGGCAGGGGGGCAGAGGTCGAGCCCGAGGTCCCTCACTTGTGGGGTGCCCCAGGGGTCGGTCCTCTCGCCCCTCCTGTTCAACATCTATATGAAGCCGCTGGATGAGATCATCCGTGGTTTCGGGGTGAGGTATCACCAATATGTGGATGATACCCAGCTTTCCATCTTCACCCCGGGCCACATCAGTGATGCCCTCCCCGTGATGTCCCGTTGTTTGGATGCGGTGCGGATCTGGATGGGGAGGAACAGGCTCCAACTCAACCCGGCCAAGACTGAGTGGCTGTGCATACCAGCATCTCGGATTACTCAGGTTATACCACCTTTGGTCATGGGGGGAGAGGTGTTGCCCCCCGTGGATAGGGCGCGTAACCTGGGTGTCCTGGATGCACAGCTCAGTTTGGAGGAGCAGGTGGGAGCTGTGTACAGGGGGCCATTTGCCCAGGTGCGACTGGTTCGCTAGTTGTACCCTTACCTGAGCCGAGATGCCCTATGGACAGTCACTCATGCGCTCGTCACCTCCCGACTCGACTACTGCAATGCCCTCTACATGGGACTTCCCTTGCAGACCACCCGGAGGTTGCAGCTGGTGCAGAATGCGGCCGTGCGGGTTGTGATGGGGGTGTCCCGATACTCCCATATTACACCCCTCCTGCACGACCTGCATCGGTTGTTCCGGGTGAGATTCAAGGTGTTGGTGACAACTTATAAAGTCCTACATGGCTTGGGTCCAGGGTACTTGCGGGAGCGTCTTCTGCCGGCATCGCATTCCAATCACCTGGTACGCTCCCACAGGCAGGGCCTCCTTGGGATACCGTCGATCAGACATTGCCGATTGGCGGTGCCCAGGGGTAGGGCCTTCTCTGTGGGAGCGCCCACCCTTTGGAACCAATTTCCCTTGGGCCTTCGTTTGGCCCCCGATCTCCGCTCCTTCCGCCGTGACCTTAAGACCTGGCTCTTTGAACAGGCCGGACTGGACTAACTAAGGGGGGTGGGTTTGTTTTTTAGGGGGGGGTTAAATTTTAATTGACTTTTAATTGTTTAGGCTTGTAATTAGTTTAATTCTTTTTTATTGTAAATTTGTATGGATTTTATATTGTTAGCCACCCTGAGTCCTTAGAGAGAGAGGGCTGCATACAAGTTTAATAAAATAAATAATAAATAAATAAATAAACAAGGTAACGCCTGGAAGCGGCTCAGGTTTGCTGAGGGGGAGGCGATGCAGCAGCCTCTGGCTCGCCAGGTTCCCTTATTCCAGCCAATGTCAACCGAGTACTTCCAGCCTTTCTGTGGATTCCTGGCCTGGCTGGCACCGCATGGCCTGGAAGAGAAGGGCTGCTCTGCCCATTCCTTGCCTGGCTGCAGCCTGTGGGCACAGAGAGGTGGCTGGGTCTTGGGGCCAGTCGGGGCTGCTCTGGCCGTGGGCTCTGAGGGACCCTTCCCTCCCTCTGCTGGCCAGGTGTCGGCGAGCTCCTCGAAGGCCAGTTTGATGGGGACATTTGATGAGGGTGAGCTGCCCAAGGAAGAACTGTGGCCGGTGGGCCTGGCGACCACCTCCAAGTCCCGGATCATGCCAGCCAAGGAAGGTGCCCCCTCCACAAAGCAGGTGCCTCTCTCCCCCAGCTGCTGGGCTCCCCCGGCTGGCACCCCAAGGCGGCTGCCTGCTGTCAGGGGCACCCAGGGCACAGCGGATGTACTCGCTCTCTTCGCACCGTCCCTTCCCTGATTCCAGAGCGTGCCTGGGGTCTTCCTGACTCAGCTGGATGAGTCCCAGTATCCAGAGCCACAGGTGATGATGCCGGTGTTTGTTTGGCCCTTCATGGACCAAGAGTGGTTCCAGGAACTTTTCCCAGAGGTGAGAGGGGCCCCTGGAGACCCAAGGACACCAAGGGAGCCTTGCCCCCACATCGTTTGCTTTCCATTCCCCCTCCCCCCATCTTTCTTGGGGATGGGCTGGCCTTGGGGCTGTCTTGGGTTTGTGACCTCCATTGATAGAAAAGGGGGCACGATGGCTCAGTGGTTAAAGGCAAAAGCCGACCGCCCAGGTTGAAGACCCAAGTACCGCATGAAAGGGTGAGCTCCTGTTGCTGGCTCCAGCTCCTGCCCACCTAACAGTTGGAGGGCATGCAAATGTGAGTAGATAAATAGGTACCACTTTGGTGGGAAGGTAACAATGTTCTGTGCGCCTCGGTATATGGCCATGCTGGCCACATGGCCACTGAAGCCTCTTCTCAGCTGGGGGATGGAGAGGAGCCCCTCCCTCTAGAGCCACGTGCCCCTGGCAGGAGAAACCTTTGCCTTTATAAGAATTGCACCCATTGGGGCTCAACCTTGAGGCGACCCCAGTCCCGTTCCAGATACTGAAGAGCAAGTCGCCAATGACCTCTCAACCTGTGTACAAACCATGGCGATGTTGGCTTGTTACACTGGACTAGAAACCAGGCAGCCTAAGGCTAGCCCCATATGCAGTGTGGATCATGTGGATCAAGGGCTGGAAGGGGCCCGAGTGGTCAAAGGGATGGAGTCCGGGGGTTGGGCTGGCTGAGGTGGGAAGCCAATGCATCCTTCCCTTTATGAATGTGGGGGGTGCCCCCCCTCGCCTGCCTTTCATTAACATGCTGGCATGGGGCCGGGTTGCCTTCCTGATTGCCCGTCCAAGCAGAAGAGGTCTGTTCTAGGCCCCCTCTCTAGGCGGTGGGCCTTCCTCTGCAACGTCATCCCCCCAGGTGAGCTTCGCCCCAGCCGCCTCCTCCTCCTCCTCCTCCTCCTGAATGGGGCTCCCGTCTCCACAGGGTATCCGCCCCGAGATGCCCCTGAAGTCCCTGGTGAGGAAGCTGCAGGAGGCGCTGGTCACCTCCGACTTCCACACCAAGACGGAAGTGCTGAGCGCCATCACCTACTTGGAGGACCAGCTGGAGGACAAGACCAAGAGGTGGATCCAGTACACCCTGCTTGAAGTGCTGAATGAGGAAGGCAACACCCCCTCGCTGCAGGTGGGGCTGCTCTGCCACTGGGAGCCAGGGGCCAGGCGGGGGCTGAGGAGGGGGCCCAGTGGGAGGGCTCCCTCTTGGCAGAGGAGGGGTCCACGAGGGAGCCGCCCACATCCCAGCCACGTGGGAAAGGTGGGCCTGCCCTGACCCTTCCCCCTCCTAGGAAAAGAGCCAGAGGAGGTTCATCCTGGCCGCCCTGCGCGTTCTCCTGGACCTGGACAAGGACAGCCTGGACTTGATGGTGGAGCTGATGACCTGTTACCTGATGGCGGCTCCCTGCATCCGGTGAGGCCTCCATGGGAGAACCAGGCCTGCAGCAGCTTCCTGCCTGGGGAAAGCACCCTTCCTTGGCTGAGCTGCTTCCTGGCATGGCAGGGGGAGGGAAGCCCCAGGGGCTGCAGGGGGATTCCGGCCTGGATCTTCTCGGGGGTGGGGTGGAAGGTTGGACCCTCCGTGAGCTCCGGCTGCAGGTGGGAAGCAAAAGAAGCTGCCGTGCGTGGCACATGGCGCCTGGGAGTCAGGACCCGTTGTGGCCGAGTCCTCTCCCAGGTGCAGGGAAGGCAGGTGGCCCGAGCGCCCTTCTGCTGGTAGCAGGGGAACCTCTGGGGGGGAGCTCCTGGCAGAGGTCTGGGGCAGCTCCAGAAGTCCCCCTCCTGCTGTGGGGCCTATGGCGGCGTTGGGCACAGGGAGGTGCCTCGTCTGCTGCAGGGAGCCACGTTAGTGTCTTTTCTTTTTTTTAAAGGTTTTATTTTTCCAAAAAGAACAAACATAACAAACAAACATACAACACACAAATCCATATCAATTTCAAGTGTGTCGGTCGGTCAAAAATCACAGTGCCTTCCCCTCGTTATTCATACTCAGTGTTACGAAAAGGAAAAACCATTATCATTATTATTAATCCTCTACCATATTATAATCTGTCAGTGATTCATTATGGTCCTCTCAACTTCATTTAATCTGGTATTGAAACTCCTCATTTCTTCATCTCTTTGTTCTTGCTGCTCCTCAACTTTCTTAATCCTCTCACCGTATTTCTCCATTGTTTGCCGTAGAGCTTTTATATTTTCATCTGTCTTGTCCAGCTTCTGTTCAATTATCTCAATTTTCTCTGTTCTTTTTCCAATCTCGCTCACCGCTTGTAATATCATCTATATTTTATCTTCTCTCTCTTTTTCCTTGTTGTGATGTTGTTGATGCGGGAGTTGTTACTTGTGGAATTGAAGACCTTCTACTCATTCTTGCAGAGATTGTCAACACCAATTCCAAAAAGGGGAAAAAAAGGAAATGGAAGCCAATAATAAAAAGATAAAAATTAGTAATATAAGAGAGGAGAGGAACAATCCTACTCAAAAAGAAAACAGAGAAAAATAGTAAAAAGAAGAAAAAAGCGGGATTCAATAACGTGTATCAATAATTTGAAGAAAAAGGTAAAAATTTAAAAACTAAAAAGAAGTGTATAAATAGAAAACTTGAATTTAAAAAGGAAAAAAGGGAAAGAAAAAAGAAGGGATCCAATAGTTAACTGTCTTGTTTCCAATGTACAAAATGAAAAGCCAACTCTCAAAAGAGAAGAGGCTAAAAATTGAAAAATAGGAAGATATCAATAAAAAAGTTAAAAAAATAAAAAATAATAAAATAGTAAAGTATCCTTTAAGAATAACAAAATATATTTTTAGGGGCTCCAATTATAAAAAATTAAATTACAAACAATAGGAGACCTTGGCAGGAAGCAATATCACTCTTTATTCCAGTGCCACTATGCAAAGTCCAGAGCTTAACAATTGAAAGAGGAGAAATTCCAGCTCTTCTGTTTTTTGCCTCTCAAAGAATTCCAGTTCCTTTATTTTAAAACTCTCCAAGGTCGCTTTACTCTTAAATTCCAAACTACAGGCTCAGAGATATTCCAAAAGCACCTGTCCAGCACTTTCTAATCAACAGAGCCTTGGATACAGTCCTTGCAAATGTATATGGTTTTATAAGATAGCGAGCCTCTAGGTAGCAATATTGTATCTCTCAGCCAACTTTTACTTCCTTGCCGGATGGCTCCCAAAATATATCACTTCCTGTCTCATTCAAAACAAGTAGGACATGTGGTTGGAAAAAATGACACAACAACATATAGACTTGAAACCTGAGGTATTTCTGTTGGGAATTGTACCAGAGACACTCAACAAAGAACTGAAATATTTGATTGTTAATGTATTGACAGCTGCCAGAATTGTATTTGCTAAAAACTGGAGAAATGATAAGACACCTGCGCAGGAGGAAGTGATTAAGAAGATTTTGGACTGTGCCGAAATGAGTAGATTAACATTTGAAATTAGGGACTAAGAAGAAAAGCAGTTTTATAAGATATGGAATATGTTCTATCAATGGTTAGATAAAAAGTTTGGTAATATATTTTTGGGAATATAAAGATAGATAGAACTGTTGAAATAATATAGAGATTATAATATGATAGAGGATTAATAATAACGATTATAGTTTTTCCTTTTTGTAATACTGAGTATGAATAATGAGGGGAAGGCACTGTGATTTTTGACCGACCGACATACTTGAAATTGATATGGATCTATGTGTTGTATGTTTGTTTGTTACGTTTGTTCTTTTGGAAAAATAAAACTTTTGTAAAAAAACAAACAAACAAGTAGGACAGAAAAAAAGTCTCAGCAGCCATTTCTTATATGGAAAAAATGAAAAGTAACCAAGTCAAAATAGCCAAATTACATTAGAGCCCCCAGTGCCAAAAAAAAAGAAAAAGAGAAAGGAGACAAAGTTCAAAAAATATAAAAGATATTCAAGAACTCCCAAAGAGAAAAAGTGGAGGGAAAAGTCTTTAAAGCCATGAAAAGAAAGAAGAAACAAAGTTCTTTACTTTCAAGCCCAATCTCTTCCGCCGCCTAGTCCATCTCGCGCTCAATTTCACACCATTAGAATTGCTAGGGTGTTCCCAAAGGGTTAAAAACAAAATGATCTCACCGGCCGACACACTTCTTCCGATCTCATTCCTCCGGAGCTGTCACAGCTTCTTCAGCCCAAAGGCTGCCTCAGCGCGTTTCGGGCAAAGGGGCTGTCCTGGATCAACCAGGGACTTTGCAACGTCCCTGGGATCAACAGAAGGCGTCCCCAACTTTCACCAACCCTACGAGTCAGTTTAGATCCCGGGGGACCGTCCCGAAGCGGCAGTATCGGGGGTGATCTCAGGAGTCAAGATCACCTCCGTCTCGCAGCGACTCCAGCTCCGCCCATCTCCGGAGCCACGTTAGTGTCTTCATGACGGGGCAACACAAGGAGTGGAGCACTCCCTGTGGGCTTTGTGTGTGTTCTGTGGATGTGAAACTCCAGCTAAGGAATGCTCCTCCTCCCCCCCCTCCCCCCCGCAGGGCCGTCTTTAAGGACATGTTCAAGGAGTTGGGGCTTCATGACCCCCACAACTTCTTCTTCAAGGAGATGAACTCCTGGATGGTGGAGATGGAGGACCCCAAGGAGGCCGTGCGGAAACGCAGCAGCCAGTGGCTGGAGGAGATGATCGGGATTTTCCAGGTGCTGCCCTTGGCCGATATTTGGGGGCCGCCCCCCAGCCTCCAAACCTTTGCCACGGTTTCCCAGCAAACACCAACTCCGTGTGTCACACGTTTCTGCTCCTCCAGCCTCTGGATGCTTTGGTGGTGCCCGAGAGGCGTGCGTGGTGCGGCTGCAACCACCCCGTGGCCTGGGGGGAAGCGTGGCTGCCATAGGGTTGCAGGCAAGGGGCGGCTTTTTGTCCTGCTGCCACTTGGGGCCCCTGATTCTGAGCAGTCGGAGCCCCCTTGCCCCTCCGGGAAAGGCCTCGTGGGTCAGCCAGGGGAGGGGTGCTACCCCTCATGGCTCCCCAACAGGGGACTCCCTCCAAGGGGAGGGGAGTCTGCAGGGAGCGGCTCTGCTCAGAACCGAAGGGCCAAGGCTGGGAGCTCAGGGTGGCCATTGGGGGGACCTGAGCTGGTATCGGGCAGGAGAGCCCCTCAGGCCTCTTCCAGTTCTGGGGGGGGGTCCCCTTTGCTGAAAAAAGGGGGGCCACGTAGCTCAGGCGTGGCTTTCCTTCCTCCAGGAGCACAGAGTTCGCCTGTGGCAAGAAGAGGCCACCTCTGGGAGGAAGCCTTCCCTGGACATCGGCCACAAGGTGGGCTCCAGCTCAGACCCCCCAGCCCTGCCCAGTGGGTGCAGCTCAGCTCCCCCACCTGGTCGAGGAGGCCTCTCTGGGACTCCCCCTCGTTGGTCAGCCTCAGGCAATGCAAAGGGCCCCAAGGAGGAGGCTGCCTCCCCCCACCCCGACTCTCTTGGGAAAACCGGCCCACCTGTGGAGACTCTTCCATTGGCGCTGATATAGAAGCCCCCGAGGAGGGGCTTCCGAACTAGCCCACCCTTCTGCTCTTTAGATCCAGCAAAGGAAAAAGCTAGAGAAGAGGCACAAAAAAGCCACGAAGCTCACGGGAAAGCCGGCCAAGGCTGCCCACAAGGTAAGGCTCGGCCTCCCCCTGAGATGGGGCAGAGAGCGCAGGAGGGGAGAGTTAGAGAGTTAACCTCCCATCGGCCGCACAGCAGGTGGCCTCCCATGAGAAACACACACACACACACACACACACACACACAAACACCAGCCTCTTGCAAGCCCAACCGTCACTTCCTCTTTTGTGGGTCGCAGCCCCACAGGCAAATAAGTGGCTGCTGCCAGGAGGGGGAGGGAGCAGGGGGAGGTGTGGCTGAGCACAGGAGGGTCGGGGAGGGTCTGTGCGGGTGGGAGGGGTGTGCAAGGGTCAGGGGGGAGGTGCAAAGGTTGGGGAGGTTGCGAGGGGGTGGGTGAGAGGTCGGGAGGGCCTGTGAGAGGCACTGTGCGGGTTGGGGAGGGGGCACAAGGTTGCGCAAGAGGTGCCATGTGGGCTGGGGAGGGTCGGGGGCGGTGCACAAGAGGACGCCCAAGGGGTGCCACGGGCTCAGGGAGGGTGCGCCAGAGGCGTAGTGTGGGTTCATCCTCCTGCTGGGCAGGAGGTGCGAGGGGTGCAGGAGAGGCGCTGTGCAGGTGAAAGGGGATGCACAAGAGTCCCCAAGAGGTTCCACGTGGACTGGGGGGATTCGGGAAGGGTGCACAAGAGGGGAGGGTGCAGGAGTGGTTGGTGTGGAGCAAGGGCAGAGCAGCTGAGGTGGCGCATGGGTGGAGGAGGGGCAACTTGTGACCTTCTCTGGTGGCTTCCCCTTTGACTTTCTGCAGAAGTCAGCTAGGAAGATTGCAGGTGGCGATCCTGTGATGGTGGGGTGCTTGAGAACCGGTTGCAAATGCACACAGGTTGCCAAGCATCTCGGTGAGGATCAGGCGACCATGGGGTGCTGGGGCGGCCAGAACCCCAAGAACCATTTGCAGCCACAATGGTGGGGACTTCCTGCATGCAGAGTTTGTCCTTTGACTGGTCATGTGCCATGAAAGCTGTTTTTAGATTGTCTCCGTGATTAGGCCTAACCCGACTTCCTGCTCTCCCGGCGATTCCCTGGGCCCCGTGACGGAGTCCGTTGCCTTCCAAGGTGCCCAGGGTGGCAGCCGTCTCTCCCCCAGGAGGGTGCCTCCGATTGGCTGCCAGGAGGGGACCGAAAGTGGCCAGGGGGGACTCTCACTGCCTTGCCTTCCTCTTTGGACTCAGGAGGTGGAAGAAAGCGAGGAGGAGAGGCTGGGGAAGCACAGCTTGGAAGACCTCCAGAAGGTGAGACTCCCTCTGGCCCTCAAGATCCCCGTTGCTTCAGGGGCCCATTAGCACCCTGCCTTCCTGACAGGAAGCCCACCCATGTTGCACAGCCCAGCCTGGGAAGGACCTTGGGCCAGGCTGGGAGATGGTCAGGTGTCCTGTGCTTTGAGAGGGAAGAGGGGGGCTGCCTGGGACCCTTCCTGGGTGCATCCTTGTGGGAGCAGCTGGAGGCCCCCTTCAAACCTCCTTTTGCAAAGCAAGAGTTTTGTGGATCGCAACTCCTTGAACCTTGATAGCAGTTCAAGTTCAAACCTTCATTGTCAATGCACAACACATGTACAATGAAATTGCCTGAAAATCCCTAAACCCAAGATATGTATGTATGTATGTATGTATGCATGCATGCATGCATAAAAAATACTACATCAGTATGGACATATTGTCTGCTACACTGGCACTGAATGTTTGTCATGTTAAATCTGGTTGTGGTGTGTTTTGTTTAAAAGTCTAACAGCCCATGGATAAAAGGTATTTTTCAGCCTATTTGTCCAGCTGGCTCTGATTCGGTATCTCCTGCCCGATGGTAGGAGAATAAGGAGATGCTGTCCAGGGTGTGAATCATCCCTCAGGATTCCCCCACCCCGCATTCTGAGGAGTAAAAAACAACACACCACACTTACTGTATTTGCTGTACAATAACTGTAAACCAATAAACTAACCAATGCAAGAAAACCTTTGTAGCTCAGGGTTGAAATGAGGTCCCCTTGGTGCTCTCTGAGCTGGGTTGTTTTCTTGCAGACATTTCATAATCCAACGAGGTAACATCCTCAGTGCTGATGGTGTTACCTAGTTGGGTCATGAAAGGTCTGCAAGAAAACGACCCAGCTCAGTGAGCACCAAGGGCTCCTGATAACCATAAAGCAAGGCCCTCCATATTCTCCCTGCACAGTCACACCCACGCTCATAGCCCCCCAAACCTTGGGTCACTTCCTGTCTGGACTACCGTAATGTAATCTACATTGGGCTGCCCTTGAAGAGTATTGGGAAGCTCCACGCGGAGGTCCAGGGTGCAGTGGTCCAGCTGGCTCTCGGGCTCCCTGTTTTTGCCTTGGTGGCCGTTGTGATTCAAGGCCCAAAGAAAGCAAAGCTCAGAAGTGCAGCTGCCTCTGCTTGGGCCCTGCTGACCTGTGGCGGCCATGTTCCTCTCTCCCCTCCCTCAGCCTGTTCGCCCCATTGATGCCATCCAACATTTTACGGAAAAGCAGCTGGAGAGAGAATTGGCGGCACTGAAAGAGGCCGTCTGTTTGAGAGTAGATTCCCCCCGGGACACCATCTTGGCGTTGCCCCCTCTTCAGACGTAAGTTGCAGGATCTGGGCAACCTGTGGCCCAGCTGCTCACTTGAGGGCCTAGGCAAGCCAAGAGCTCCTGCCACTGTGGGGTGGGGGTGCTCTGCATCTGCGGGGCTTCCGGGCTGGAGTCCCCCCACCCGGTGGCTCTGCTGGCCAAGTGAGCTGCGATCCCTCCGTGCTTCTGTTGCAACAAGACTTCTCTGCTGCTGCTTTGCGACCCAAATGCTCAAGAGGTGGGAAGTTGGCGGCCCCTGGATTCGGTGAATTTCCCCTGAGGGAAGGGTGAGAAAGCCAACCCGCCTTCAGGCTGCCCTGGGATGGCTCTGGAGTAAGAGGGAAAGCACCACCCAAACGCGGTGAAGGAGGGCAAGAGTCTGTCCCGCTCATGGATGGAGGGGAAGCCCAGTCTGGAGGGCAGGAGGAAAGTCCCAGAGGAGCAGATGGGCCTGCTGCTTAACACCCTCTCTCAGGCTGCAGCCCTTTTGCCACTCCCCTTTGCCCCTCTCAGCTGCACAGGAAGAGCTGTGGCCCATGCATACAGAGCCACGTCTGGGGTCCGGTGCATAAGCAGAGCGCTGGTGGCACCTGGCCAGCCTCTGCGAGAGCCGGAGGGTCCATTTGACCTTCTCCGACCTCCTCGGTGGGTGGATTCTGCTGCCTGGGTTTGCACGACCTCTGGCTTTTCTGCAACAGGTCCAAAGCGATCCTGCGCCTCGGAGAAACCAATGTAATGCTGAGAACGAGGATTGCTGAGCGTGAGTGTTGCTTCGTCACTCTAACAGGGCTCCACCTTTCCTCCCTCTGGCGGGTAAGGTGGCTGCAAAGGGCGTGGCACCTTCCTGGCTGCCTCCTTGCCAAGCCTGGTGCCACTGCGGCTGCTGCTGCACTCTGGTGCCACCTGCACCAGTGCCACCTAATGCCGGACAGCCAAAGGACAGCGGCTGGTGGCTTCCTCTGCCCAGGGGAGGGGAGTCCGTGTGTGATGACCCAGGGCATGACACAAAAATAACCAAGTCACAAAAATAGAAGAAAATCCCTTTAATTTATTTGTTTATTATTTATTTATTTATTTATTTGACTTGTATGCCACCCCCTCTCCCAAAAGTACTTGGGGCGGCTCACAGTTAAAACCAATACAATAAATTACCTAAAATAGAATTAAACCAACCAAGCCAAATTAGACTAAAACAAATTATAAAAACAACCCCCCAAGAGGAGTCAGCACAGCGCAGCCTGCTCAAATAACCAGGTTTTCAAGTTGTGGCAGAAAGTGCGGAGGTCAGGGGCCAGGCGGAGCCCCAGAGGTAGTTGATTCCACAGGGCGGGAGCCGCCACAGAATAGGCCCTCCCCTGCATCACCGCCAAGTGACACTGGGTCGCAGACGGCACGCCGAGGAGTCCCTGCCTGTGAGCTCATACGGGGCGGTTGGTATTCGATGCCGGCAGTAGACGTTCCTGTAGATAGCCCGGACCCATGTCTTGTAGGACTTTGAATGTCAATACCAAGTCCTTGAATCTCATTCAGAGGGCAACCGGCAACCAATGCAGGCCACGCAGGAGGGATGTAACATGGGAGAACCGGGAAGCTCCCATCACAACCCGCGCGGCCGCATTTTGCACCAGCTGAAGCCTCCAGATGGTATGCAAGGGCAGTCCTAGATAGAGAGCGTTGCAGTAGTCGAGCCGAGAGGTGACAAGTGCCTGAGTGACCGTGCGCAGGGCATCTCGGTCCAGGTATGGGTGTAACCGCCAAACCAGCCGGACCTGGGCAAAGGCCCCCCTGGCCACGGCTCCCACCTGCTCCTCCAACCTGAGCTGTGAGTCCAGGAGGACCCCCAGATTCCGTGCCCTGTCCATGGGGGGCAACACCTCTGCCCCCATGACCAAAGATGGAATCTCCTGACTGGGCCGAGATGTCTGTATGCACAGCCACTCTGTCTTAGCCGGATTGAGCCGAAGCATGTTACTGTCCATCCAGATCTGTACCGCATCCAAACAGCGGGACATCACGGAGAGGGCATCACTGATGTGGCCTGGGGTGGAGATGTATAACTGCGTATCATCAGCGTACTGATGATACTTCACCCCAAAGCCACGGATGATCTCGCCCAGTGGTTTCATATAGATGTTGAACAGGAGGGGTGAGAGGACCGACCCCTGAGGGACCCCACAGGTGAGAGCCCTTGGCGTCGACCTCTGCCCCCCTGCCAACATTGATTGCGAGCGTCCTGAGAGGAAGGAGGCGAACCACTGCAACACAGTGCCTCCCACTCCCAACCCCCTGAGACGCCGCAATAAGATACCATGGTCGATGGTATCGACCTCAAACTTTGCCCCAATGTCCAGTTATCCTCGGCTGGATATCAAATTCTTAAAGAAAACAGTTTACGGAGCGAGTAAATGCCATCGGCACCCAAAGTAAAGTTAATTTGAAATAAAAAACCCAACACACCACACTGAAGGATTTACTATGGCAGGCAAGGATGATTAATTGCAGATTTCTACCAGATAAGCAGCAACCACAGTTGGGAGGAAGCCAAAACCCAGATAATCTTCGACAAGAATAATGCACACTTTGCTTCCAGCACCTTTGCCATGCGCAGTTTGTCCTTTTAACCAGTCCTCCCAGCTGCAGCCCATGAAGGGGATCAGGGCCCCTTCCTCCCCCATAGACCACGCCATTCATGTTTCTCCCTTCTCCGCTCCTCCCTGCGTGCCCTAGAATGAAGAGGGGATGGGCCTGGGTCTTCCTCTGAATGCCCATCCAGCCTGTGCCCTTCCCCAGTTTCCTCCACAGCCACCGGAGTCAGACTCCAACAGGGGCATGACACAGTGTCTCCTTCAGCAGAAGGTCCAGGAAAGCCAGGAGGGTTTTCTCTTTCATTGGTTAAAAGCTGCCCTGTAGCTGCCAATCCAGCCCTAGATCCCGCCCTAGAGCGGCCTGTGGTCAGCCAGCCATGCAGGCTCCTGGTTGCCTGTGGTTCATCGTCCTGGTGGCCCCAGGGAGGAGCCCGTCTCCGGCCTGGGCTGAAGCTCTTTCTTCCTTTCCTCCCTTCTCTGCTGTCTCCTTTCTCCAATGCAGGCTTCTACTTCCCCTTCATCTTCCCCCGCTACCTCATGAAAGGCTTCGTCCCCTTTGTGAAGCTGCCTCTACCGAAGGTCACCTTGCAGCCGTTTCCATCCCTTTCCAAGAGGCCGGCAGCGCCAAGGACTTTCACTGCCAGGCAGCAGCTGGTGCACAAGTACTTCATCCCAAAGTTCTCCTACGCGGACAGCTACCCTTGAAGGCAGCGAGGCCCAGGATGGAGCCGAGGGGCTTCCATGGCAGCAACCGGACGGGTCCCGTGCTGAAGAGCCAGGTGGCACCAGCCTGGCACATGTCCACGGGCTCCAATCGACCAACCGGGTAGCAATAATCAGAGACTTCCAGAGGCATTTCATTTTATTTACTTAAAGTGACAAGAACCCGATTTATGACACATTTATGATAAGATTTCCCGGCAAGGTGAGGGAGAAGCGCCAATAAAGAGGAAAGCAGGCCAGTAGCGCTTTCACAGGGGGAAAAACTCTTTGGGCAGCTGTTCCGTGGGTGTCCTGCAGGGGGAGGGGGGGCTCGGGGGCGGTGAGAGAACGGAAGGGGGCGGGGGCCAAGCCAGGTCCACCGGGCCGGGCACTTATCAGCCTCACTGGGTGGGCGGGCCGAGTGGCTGCTGCGGCGGAGAAACGGATCGGCCAGCAGGTTCGTATCTCCTGCCTAGCGGGGTGGTGGTGGTGGTGGAGCAGGGCCCCCCAAACCTGGCAACTTAAGACTTGAAGCCCACAAGCCTTGAAGGGACTTGTGGCTGGCAGTGGGGCGTCTCCTCTCCTTGCGGGGGGAGCGGAACGCGGCTCTTGGCGCAGCTGAGTCCGCAGAAGAGCTCCGGCCAACCTCCTGCTCCGCAGCCGCGGCGGCCGGGCAGACGCACTGAAGCCTCCGGGAGAGGCGAGGCGGGGCTCTCCCTCGGGGGTCCCCACCAGCGGGACCTTCATGGGAGGCTGGAAAAGATACGCGTCTCCCGCCCGGGAAGGCAGCCGCGCGCGACCCTCGGCTGGCGCCCTCTGCCGCCCAGAACCGCGATCGCAGCCCTTGCGAGGCGGTGTGGGGATGCGCGCAGGCGCAGACGACGACCCCAGTTTCACTTTCGTTCCCCCCCACAGGGGGCGCGGCGAGTGGGCGGGGCCTCCGCCTTGGCGCGAAAGGAGGCGACGCGGAGAGGCTGGCAGCTGGTCGCGGGGCTCCGGCGCGCCTTCCAGGTGGGGGGGGCGGGGGCTAGGGGCGCCGGGCTTGGCATTGGGGGGGGGGCTGGGCTGGGCGGGCGGTCCGAAGGAAGGACGGGGCAGTTGGGACCTTAGGAGACCCGACGTAGCCCCGCGGGGCGATGGGCATGAAGACCCGGGAAGCCTGGCCCTTCCCTCGGAGCAGAGAGGCTCCGGCTTGGCTTAAGGCCACGTTTTGGTGCCCGGTTCCCTTCCTTCCTTTCCTCCTTTGGGACCCTGGCTGTTGCCGCCAGTCCTGCCAGGGCGACGCGGCGGCCGTGCTTCTTCCCGGGGCGCCCCTGGGCTGGCGCAGATGAAGGCGCTGCTGGCAACGTCGCTGCCCGCCTTTCCTCGAGCGGGACCAGGAGGGCCAGCCCAGCGCCAGGGCGGAGGGGGGGCGTCCTCTGGGGGGGGGGAGATTCCACTGGGGTTGCCCAAGGCTTTGCTCGGGGTCCCGTGCCTCGGTTTCCCCAAAGGGTGGGCAGGAAAGCTCGGCTCCTCTGCGTCGGAGTCCCGCAGGCGCCGCTCTTTGCGCTGCTGGGCGGAATAAACGGGCCTCAGTTTCCCGCTTTGTGGCGCAAATCGGGCGTTGGGCTGGGCCGATCCGGGCTTCGGGCGGGCAGACCTTGATTAACGGAAAGCACTCGTGGAAAAGAAACGCTTCATGGCTACTCTTCGATTCATAGATTCAGAAGTAAAAGGGCTATTAGCCAGGTGAGGTCAAGCAGGTTCTCCGAAGAGTAAGAACTGGGGGGAAATATTCTAGAGATGAGTAGAATTTCAGCCCGGCTTCTTCTGTCCCCCAAGGGGGGAAAGTCCGGTCAGAGGAATTCTAAGCCTATCCCGGTTAGAGAGCAGTTGGGACAGGCAGGTTCCTGAGGTTCTGGCCTGTTGACATGAGCATGCTGGCGGGGGCTCAGCTTCAGACAGGACCCATGTGCCCAGGGAACCACTGCAGAATACCAGAGGCCGCCTAGTCCAACTCCCTGCTCAACAGGAGATCCTATATCTCAGGTGTGAAACCTTGGCAGCTTTAAGTCTTACAAACTTCAGTTCCTGGAATTTCTCAGCCGGCTGTAGGATTCTGGGAGACAAAGTCTTACAGCTCCCAAGCTTGGACCCTACTGCCCTCTACCATTTGAGACCAACGGCTGTCCAGTCTCTTCTTCAAAACCTCCAATATTGGAGCACCCACAACTTCTGTGGTCCCACTGATTAACTGTCCTCACTGTCAGGAGATTTCTCCTTAGTTCCAGTTTGATAAACTGTAGTGCCAAACCACTTTTGGAAATTATGCTTTGGATTATAAAGCATAGCAAGATTCCTTCTTTGTTCTTAATGAAGATACGTTACAATGTTAAATCTTATGTTCTGTAGCCGCTGCTGAAACAAAAGCTTTGGAAACCTGTGTCCTCAGAGACTCCAGGTGGAGAATGAACATTCATAGAAAACCTTCCGTAGTTGCGCACAGGGGGTTATGTGCACAGTTGTGCTCCATTCAACACTCGAAGCGGATCAGGGCAGCTTAGTATTGCAAAATGGTTCTGGAAATGCAGCACTTTCACAAATGCAATGTTAATAAACTCACAAGGCCAGGGTAAAGTAATAAAACCAATACAAATTTCTAAAGATCAGATTGGCAGTTAACATTTGGCATTATTATTGCTGAATTTGAGAACTATTTTTAAAGAATTGCATCTCAAAATCTAGCCTCAGAGAACATTAAGAGTAGATGAATTGGAAAACTGGTTTTATTGCCACAAGACCAGACTTATCCTCTGCAGAATCTGAATTAATAAGAGCCTTCCAACTTTTTTTTAAAAGGGGGGAGTCGTCTCATTGAGATTTATTAGTAAATTCTACATAGAGTTGAAAGATATTTCACTTCCACAATGTTTACAAAAGGTAGTAGATTACACCAAGGAGAAAATAAACCTCTACTTCACACAAAGTTCTAAAATGTTCTCCATGAAAATGGGCTGTTGAGCCTGGAGGAGGTCAACCATGTGACTGCCCCAATTCATCAAGAGTCCCGAGTGTATCAGTGCAGGATCTGGTTTTTGTCCTGGGTTAGTTAAGGTCTGGCAATGGAGTCAATTACCATCCTGTCTTGAACAGATTACTCTGCTTGTGGCAATAGCCAGAGCAGGGGGTTGGACTAGAAGACCTCCAAGGTGCCCCCCAACCACGTCATTCTGTTCTACTCTCTAGTTGCCTTTTGACTCCCTGGCGTCACCGCCACCCTGCAGGGAGGCTCCTTGGACCGGCCCACCCCAGGCAGCTGATCCAGGTGGGTCCCCTCCGGACTTCTCCACCCAACTCCCAGAGGAGCGCATGAGCATCGGCTGGGCTGCCAGGAGCCGAGTCAGATTCTGCCCCAGTGGTTGCCTTGGTTCTGTCGTGGCATTCTGCACAGTGGCCCTCGGGCATCTGCCTGCCGCTGGTCTTGCAACCATGCTGCTGCCAGGTGCTCAGCAGATAGCGGGGGTGGGGTGTGTACGGGGTCCCTCGAGGTTCGCAGGCTGTTCCTGAAGTTCCTCTCAGGGCTGATGGCAGCCGTCCCAGGGACACCAGGTAGGAAACAGGACCAGAGAAGACGGTTCTGTTGTAGGAGGAGGAGGATGTCCATTCGGACCCCTGGGGGCTCCATGGGCCGGGTCTCTCCGGATCTCCCAATGGTGGGGTAACCTCCCTGGAAGGCCACATTAACAGGCGTCTGAAAGGCTGGCAGGACAGACCCGACCTGGCCTCCTTTGCAGCCTGAGAAGCTGGGGAGGGTCCCTTGTGAGCCTCTTTCTCTGCCCGTTGGGCAGCTGCAGACTACAGGTAGTCCTCGGCTTACAACCGCAATGGAGCCCTGTTGATAAGCGAGGTTGTTGTTAAGTGAGCTCTGCTCCATTTTAGCACATTTCTCGCCACAGTTCAGTGAACCACTTCGGTCGTGCAGTTGGGACCTGAATCTGGCTTCCCCATTAAGTTAGCTTGTCAGAAGGTCATGAAAGGGGGTGATGTGGCCCTGAGATACGGCAGCGGTCATAAATAGGAGTCAGTTGCCATGCCTTCCAATTTTGATCACATGGCCATGGATGAGGATGTCGTAAGTGTGAAAAATAGTCATAAGTCACTTTTTCTAATGCTGAAACTTTGCATGGTCCCTAAACGAACCAGTGTGAGCCGAGGACTACCTGTATGCCCTCCCTTACCTGACCTTTTCCTTGGCAGCATCCCTTCGCCCCGCCTCCCAAGATCAGCCCCACATACGGCTACAGAAAGCTGTGGGATTTCCAAAGCCCCCCTCGTACGCTCCGATGGGGGAGACCTCCATTCAGGCCAGTCGGTAGCACATGAGTCCCACTGTCATGCCCCTGTCGGAGTCTAAATCTGAGGAGGAAGACGAACAGCTGACAGGGAGCAGGAGTGCGGCTCATTTGGCTGTGGAGGAAACTAGGGAAGGGCAAAGTCCAGCTGGGCAGAGCTAGAACAGGAGAGAGGGAGTTCAGAGGAAGACCCAGGCCCACCCCCTCTTCATCCCAGGCCACAGAGGGAGGAACAGAAGGGAGCAACATGGGTTGCGTGGCTTACGGGGAAGGAAAGGGCCCTGATTCCCTTCATTAGCCACCCCGGGAAGAGAGTTTAAAAGAGATGCATGCTGACTGCGGCAGCTGCTGGGAGCAAACGTGAGTTTATCTTGTGTTGACTTTGGTTACCTGCGTTCCTGGCATCTTCCCAACCGTGTTGAGTTATTGCCGTGCCTTCATGTCTGGAATTCTTGCTCCTAATTACCTCATCTTGCCTTGATTGGACTTATAGTTACAGTTTTTGTTGACCACGTTTTGGACTTGACTCTCTGCAGCCAAAGGCTGTTCCTGGGAGAGTTTTTCTCCAGCCCAGAAGGTAACCAGGACATCAGGGGCAAAGTTGGAGCTGATAAAGGGACTCTTCTTGCTTATCTGACTGTGTTGCCTTTGTGCCACGCCCCTTTGGGTCATCACACCCACGCTGGCTCCTTTTTGCTCTTCTTTGACTTCCTCAGTTCTCCAAAATAGATCAGCGATCGTATTTCTTTATTGGCCTTTTCCAAATATCTGGCATCTCTTTTTCCAAACGGGGCCCTAAGCACTTCGATTGTATGTGACTTTTGTCTTCTTTCTTTGGTATTGTTATGTTAGACTGACCTCTTCTAATCGGTTGGCCATTGGGTCAGTTCTCCTCCTGCAGGAATCTTTGCCTATTCTTCGTCCATTATTTTGGTAGATATTCCATAATTCCTGCAGCCTTCCAACTGGTAAAAGGCCTTTGGGTCAGTCCCTCTCTCAGCCCAATCCACCTCACAGGGTTGTTGTTTTAGGGTAAATAGGAGGAAGGATTTTTATGTACGTTCACTGACTTGAGTTACACATAAGGTAATAAACTCGGGATACAAATCAAATAACCCCTGGAGTAGTGACCTGACTTCATTGCTTGGTATTGGAGGTTCTTGTACATAGAGATCAATGAAGTCTAAGTATATTTTTTCCTTAATCTTTCCAAATTTGACATTCCAGTTTCCAGTTCAGCAGCAGCAAATCTTACGTCCATTAATTTCAAGTAGGACTTGATCATAAAACTCATAAATTCTTCTGCATCAGTGATTAGAACATAAATTTAGCTAATGGTATTCATGGTTTGTTTACCCAGTCCAACTTGGCCATTGAACCCAAGAGTTGCCCCTTCCTGCATCATTCCGGATTAGGGAAGCCAGACAGGTCCTCCTTCGTGTCTCGGGTAGTAAGAACAATCGTAGCACTTCTGGCTGAGAGAATCCAATTCTAGCCCATTTCCATTTCTACGTCTTCCAGCTTCTTAACAGCTAAGGTTGGAGCTAGTCGGAGGAAAGAGGAGACAAAGGATGTGTTCAGAAGCACAAAGAAGGACCCGTTGGAGTGTGTATCCCTTTAGTAATTACAATGCTGGAAGAGCAAGTGGCTGTCCTACTTCTTGTCCATCTGCTGCTGTCGTTAAAATAGCAGGAAATCTTACTGAACGGATTGCCTTCTTTTGGGCTGTCTGTTCTTCCGTGGGCTGAATTGAACCCAAGAGCTATTGTTCATTCGTTTATATCCCCAGCCCCCATTCCACAACTGGGTAGGTACTGGGCCACGGTCTCTTGGGAACTGGACCGTGCAAGTGGTGGGCGAGTGTACAAAACCATCCGCCCTCATCCCATTGGTGCTACCCCATTGGTGCTGCCACTATCAGTCCGCAGAGCTGGGAAGGTTGGGGACGGCTGATTGAAATAGTCCTCTTGAATTGGGAGGTGGGGGTGCATCTTTCCCCCAATGGTTAATGGGAGTTTGGGTATTTGAAGGACAATCTCCGATGTTGATATCTGAGCAAATAAGCAGCTAACGCAGAAGTCTCCAACCTTGGCCACTTTAAGACTTGTGGACTTCCAACTCCCAGAATTCTCCAGCCAGCCATGTTGAAGTCCACAAGTCTTAAAAGTGGCCAAGTTTGGGGGGCCCTGAGCTAAGGGATCCTATCGTTTCAATCTTGGAAGAGCAAGCAGGCTTTGTGGATGAATCAAATGACGGCTTCTTCCATTGCATGCTGCCAAAGAGGCCAAACCTGGCTTGGCGTATACCTGCAGGCTGCCTCCTGTAGGAGCCCAATGAGTTAGCTCCACCAGGGAGAAACTGCTGCAGGCCCCACAGTATGGGGAGTTTGGGGTGGGCTGGGAGGGGGGCAGGCAAGGAGGCATGGCACAGCCTCCCTGGGAAAGTCAAGCTGTCTCCGGATCTGACGGGGCCATCCCCCATCAGAGTGTGGCCTCTGTGGAGTCAGGCCAACCTGGGCCCTCACACCCTGCCTCCCCAGGAAAGCAGGGAGGGGGGAGGCGTTGATCCCTGAGAGAGCCCAGCTGGTGCCCGAGGGAGGAGGTGACGGGCAGGACGGGGCTCTGGGCAGGGCGGTTTCCTTCGCTGCAGGGCAGCCTCTACAGGCACCAGAGAGAGGGGCTTTGTCCCGCAACACAGGCAGGAATCTGCCCTCTGGGTGTCCAAGAACATCCTTTCTTGCTTTCCGTTGACAGAGTGAACCCGCCTGGCTGCAGCTGGAGTGGAAGGAAGGGGGCATCTCCTGGCATCGAGATGGCACTCTCCCGTCCACCGGGGGGCCAGCGGCTGAGTCACCTACGCAGCATAGCCTCCTGGGCTCCGGTCCCCGGTGTCAGTCCGGTTATCCAGTAAGTGACGTCCCCACCTGAGGGAGGATGGGCCTCGTGGTCAGGGGCCCCTCCAGAGAGCAGGGGCCCCCTGGCCCTCCTGGGCATGCAGGGTGGGGCTTCCACACTTCCTTGTCCCCCTCTCTGCACAGCCCTGCTTAGGGTGCAGGCAGTGCTCAACATACAACCGTTCCTGTAGTGACCGTTCAAAGTCACTGAAAAAAGGGCACTGAAGAAAGTTTTCACACTTACGACCGTTGCAGCATCCCCACAGTCAGGGGATAAAAAACTCAGCCGCTTGGCAACTGGCTCGTATTTGCAGAGTCCCGGGGGGGGCACATGATCCCCTTTTGCGACCTTCTGAGGAGCAAAGTCAATGGGGGAAGCCAGACTCGCTTAACGCCCGTGCTACTAACTTAACTGCAGTGATTCACTTAACAGCTGTGGCAGGAAAGATCGTAAAACAGGGCAAACTCCCTCAGCCAATGTTTCATTGAGCAGCATACATTTTGGGCTCAATTGTGGTCAAAGGCTGAGGACTGCCTGGACGTAAAGGTCAGGTGGTTGGTTTAATTTTCCACACCTCCTGCTCCTCCTCCCCTACTTAAAGTCGCATTTCTGCCTGTCAGTCTGTCAGATTGAATCCACGTGTGTCCGTCATGCTGTTCCCTTCTTCAGTTCTCAGGAAAACGGTGGCCAAGAAGAGAAGCCGCGTTCATCCCAAAGCCCCGTTCGCTCGCGTTCTCCATCCCTTTCTGACGTCCGCGCTTCCCCTGGCCTCGTGCCCGGCTGCTTCTGCCTTTGGCCGGCCTTTTGCCCGGCTGGCAGCCGCCTCGGCTCAGGAGCTCTGGGGCGAGGACTCCCTGCCAGCCCTGTGAGAAAAAGGATGGGGAATCGCCCTGCCCTCGTCCGCTGGCCGGGCACAGGAATTCCTTTCCGGCTCCTTATTTTCTCTCAGCTGTTTCTCCCGGAACGGGCTTTTTTAAGTGACGACTCATCGAGATGTTTTGTCTCCAGTTTTGGTGTCTGCTTTTTAACATCCTGGTGGGGGTTAGACTATTCCTGAACTATCTGAGCATCTGACCTCAATGAGGCTGCATTCTAAAGCAGGTTCTCCAAACTTGGCAACTTTTTCAGAGTTGTGGACTTCTGGGAGTTGAAGTTCACAAGTCTTAAAAAGTCGCCAAGAACTGAACCATGCAGTAAACTGACCAGCGCTTTTCTTATTTATTTCTCCCAAGCTTTTCCAAGGCTGTCACCCTCTTTGGCCGAAACAGCCGGGTAGTGGACTACCACCTCAACTTGCCTGCCGCCACCACCACAGACCTCAATTACATCTCCCGTATCCATGCGCGGATAATCCGGACAGATGGCGAATACTTCCTGGTGGATTCCAGCCTGACGGGCGTGTATGTCAATGACATCCGCATCAAAGGTAGGTGTGGGCAGCGGCTTTGACAAGACGTGAGGAGGGACAACGGCTGGGCGGACTGCCCTGGTTGGCTGTCAGCCACTAGTAGTTCTTTTATCAATGGCGCTTATGATCCCAAATCCAGCCCAGTCGTGCCAGACTGTGAGTCTGTGTTATAAGAGGAGCTTCGTGACAAAAGCCCTGAACTTTATTCTGAAAACTTTTCATTGATCGTTTTGTGTGCAGGCAGAGTAAATTTGCGCGAAGGAGATACGGTCACTTTTGGCCATCCTGCTGGGAAAAACCTCCTCCTGGGAAGCTACACACGGCAGCCAAATTCTCCCTTTTATTTTCTGGTAAGACTTTTCCCTGCACAATAAGTGCACAAGTTGGTCAGAAAACAATTTGTGGTGATGATTAACCATCTTATTTGCAAACAGCTTCTAACACTAAATGAAGAATGGAGAGACGCAGCCTAAATTGCAGCCTGACCTTGAAGTGTTTTTGATGAAGCGCTCTGGGTGACCTTTTGTTCCTTCCTACCAGGTCAGGTTGCTACTAGCTGCCCAGGCTGTCCTTGAGCTATGACAGGAATTGGGATTTGAGTCACCAAGCGATGCAGTTGGAAAGCACAATATGACATGACTGCATCCCACATGCTGTCATCGCCCAAATCCTGCTGGTCGTTAGGCAAGGACTTCACGCCAATCCAAGTCAGTTTAGATGTTGAGACAAGAGCGCAGAGCCCGAAGGATGATGAGGGGCCTGGAGGCTGAAACAAAGGAAGGACGGTTGCAGGAATTGGGCATGTCTAGTTTAATGAAAAGAAGGGCTAAGGGTGACATGATCACAGTCTTCCAGTATCTGAGGAGCTGCCCCAAAGAAGAGGGAGTCAAGCTATTCTCCAAAGCCCCTGAAGGCAAAGACAAGAAGCCATGGATGGAAACTAACCAAGGAGAGAAGAGACCTGGAATTAAGCAGAAACTTCCTAACAGGGAGGACAATTAACCAGTGGAACAGCTGGCCACCAGAAGTTGTAGGTGCTTCATCACTGGAAGTTTTCAAGAAGAGCCTGGACAACTATTTGAATGACATGGTATAAGATCTCCTGCTTGGGGGGGGGGCTGGATTGGAGGACCTTCAAGGTCCCTTCCAACTCTGTCATTCTGTTATTCCTCGCTTGGTCTCTCCCAGGGCCGAGCCTTGGTGAGGTAAGGGACTGCCTGCTCTGTCTCCTCTTGAACTCTCTCCCCACCCCGACAGTTACCTCCCCCCATCTCTGCCCTCTGAGCACAGGGGCAGCCCTCAGCTGTGGCAGCCGTGCTGGGGCTGAAGGAGAGGCCCAGGGTCTTCAGCGGTCTCAGCCGGCCTCCGCTGCTCCCTCAGGCCTCAGCTGAATCCACACTCGGATCAATGCCAATTTCATCTGGCACAACTTTTTCTTCTGTACAGTGTTTGCCCCACCATCCATCTATCCATATTGTTAAATATTCTTAAAATTAATTCAGGATTCAGATTAACAGAATTGGAAGGGACCTTGTAGGTCATCTAGCCCAACCCCCTGCCCAAGCAGGAGGCCCTACACCAGGGGTGTCAAACTCAATTTCATTGAGGGCTGACTCAGAGCTGTGGTTGACCTGGTGGGGGGACTTGGTGGGTATGGCCGACTAGGGATGTGTGGTCAGCTTGACGCCACTCACTGGGCGTGGTTGACGGGCATGGACAGCTTGAGACCACTCCCCAAATTGCTGGCCTCTTCACACTGGGTAGACTGGGCCAAAGCCACACTGGCCCAATATTTCTCAGTCCACATCTTCATGAAAGCCTCTCTTGTTAAAATACTTCATTCCATTTTGAATTGACATTTCAATTTTCTTCTCCTTTAAGTAATTTTTGATTCTTGATTCTTTCTGGTGTCAAACATTCAAAGTCCCTTTTTATTGCATTATCTTTCCAGCAAACCAGAACAATCAAATGTTTCCCACAGGAAGTATTATTATATTTAATAACAAATTCTCATTTCAAAATTCACCTGGCCCTTTAGCCTATTTTTAACTTTCCAAAATCATCACTTTGAACCTCTTTTTTCTGTTTATTCCAATAGAATAAATACTATTTCTCTAGACCTTTATGCTCATTTGTTAAACATCTGTCGCAAAGGTGAAAGAAATTCCCCCAAGGAGTGCTGTGTGGAGTTCACATGGTTTATCTCATGGTCTCCTTGCTCCAGAGAGATTTTGCCAGTCTGGATTCTGCATCCAGCCGTGTTCTCCATGCGGATGCCACCCTCTTCAAAAAGAGACATCCAGCTGGCTATGAATCTTCACCAGAAGTATCATTTTTGCCTTCCGATTGGGGACAACGGTGGACTGAGCTGTGTCTGAAGGAGGGAGGATGACTTTGCAGGAGGTTCCGGTGGCTGAGCCAGACCAGCGGAGACTCCTGGATAAGGGAGGCCAAGAGATTGGCCACTTGTGCTCTGGAAAGCTGCTTCTCGTGAGGAGACCACAGGATTTGCAGCCAAGTTATGACTTTGGGTGACTGGGAACCATGGAAGAGTCATAAACTCACAGCCATAGGGGATGGTTTAAGGACATGGAGTTTGCTTACAGCTGCACTTTCTTAAACCACATCTAGATCATCGTTATTTCAAAGCTAAAAGAAGCCTTTGGAACAGCAGGACAAAAAAACCCACGAGCCTTCATTCCAGATTTTTATCTTTATGATATGTTTGATTAGGGAAAAGACAACAAGAACGTTTATTAGTGACTGAAAACCTTTGTGGGCCTTTTGCTGAAAATGGAAAAAAAAGAATTGATCATCATAAGGGGTATAATAAGGGAAGAAAGGAATCATGGAAACACCCTTAAAAAGAGAGGGTGTTAACTCTGTTTGTACCCCAGAAAGGAATCTCTGCAGCAGTTCAGGGTTGAACTCTGGAGCCTCTGGCGCTTCTCTGGCCTGGGAGGTTTTCTCGCAGACGCTGCAGGAGCCAAACTGGCTGGTTGGTAATGGCGGTAAAGAAGATTGGAAGCTGCTGCTGGTGCTACTTTCTCTTCTCACCTTTATTCGCCTCTTTTCTTTATTCTTTTCTTCTTTAAAACTCGTGTGTCATTTAACACTTGAGGGGAAAAAAACATTAGTAACCCTTTTTCTTCCTTTTTCCTTTCAGTTTGAGCGTTGCGATTGCTGTCCTGGTCAGGTGCAGAGTGTTCATGCAGACAGAAGAAACTTCCCCCAACAGTTGAAAGTGAGAAAGACAAACGTGTGTTTTCCCTTAACGGCTGAATCCCTGAATCAAGTGAACCCCATTATTTCCCTTTAACACATTGAACAAACCACAACAATCTCCTGTAAACACAACAAATAAAGTTGTGTTTACAGGAAAGAGCCAGTTTGGTCTAGTAGTTGAGATGCCAGGCTTGAAAACAGGAGGCAGTGCGTTCTAGCCCTGCCCAAGGTCTTCAGGAGCCAGTGGTCATAAATCTAATCTAGGTGGTCCTCATTTAGTGACCACAATGGAGACCAGCGGCTCTGTTGTTAAGCAAAATGGTCGCTAGATGGGAAATTGTGTGACCGCGGCCATGCCCACCCCCCTTTTCCTACTCCGGTGCCCTTTGGAATGCTTGCTCAGGAACTGGGATAATTAACAAGAAGGGAGTTAATGTTTGCATTTGCAATTAGTAGAGAGGAAGGGATTCTAAGCAGGCATACAATGGGGAACATGAATGCAATGGCACCTGCAGCCCCAGGCATGCAAAGCCTGCTGGATCCCCCACTGTGTGTGCGCCCACTTGTTCTCTCGTAATCCTTTCCTCTGCAGTCTCTCTGCTCTGCAGAAAAAAACTGGGCAGGCACAGGAGAGATTGTCTGCTGCAAATGCCACAAAGATGTTTAGGGAACTGAAGGCTAAAATGTGTGAAGAGGAATTGGGCCTGTCTAGTCTAGTGAAAAGAAGGACAGAACAGGGGCCCCCAACCCCAAGGGCTGCAGCCCACCACTGCTCTGAACTGGGCTACAGAAGCCGCAGGGGAGCATGTGTACAGCTCCACTTGCGCACAGCGGGTGAGCACACGCAGCCCCATTTGTGGGAGCGGTAGCCGTGTGTCCCCTGCCACTTGTGCAAATGGAGCTGTGCACTCGCCTGCTGCTTTCACCGAACCATCCCCTCCCCCCCGGCCAGAAAGGTTGGAGACCCCGGGACTAGCAGACCCCCAAGGTCCCCTCCCAACTCAGTTATTCTTTCGCAGATTCCTTCCCTGCTTGAAAACAGCATGAGGATAGAATCATAGTCTAGGCATGGACCTCCATCTCCAGCACTTCTTGAGTGTTGATAGGCATTAGCGTTGTCTGTTAAGTATGGGAAGTGGAGTTCCACCCGTGTAGGACAGGGGTCTCCCGCCCTGGCAACCTAAAGCCTGGAGGACTTCAACTCCCAGAATTCCCCAGCCAGCATGCTGAGTTGAAGGCCATTCATCTTGAATCAGGGGTCTCCAACCTTGAAGCTGGAGTTCTGGGAGTTGAAGTCCTCCGGCCTTAAAGTGGCCAAGGTTGGAGCCCCCTGGTGTAGGAGGCTGGGCGGGTGGGATCCTTTCCGAAGTAGCCACCTGGTGGGGCTGAGCCTACCAAAGTGCTCTGAATCCTGGGAGCTTCAGTTGCAGCCCATGTAAAAGGTGCTAATTTGGCAGGCAAAAGAGAGCATGACAAGTTTGGGGGCTTCTATGTGGGAGGCCTCCCTCTGCGAACATCCAAAAGAGGCGGAGGGCGTTCGTTGCTGACCTCTCGGTTTTCTTTCTTCCTGCAGGGTCCTGACTTGGTTTCTGCAGGAGTTTCACCTCCAGGCAACCTGACCTTGGCGCTTGCGGGCAACATTTCTCCTCCTCAGATGGCACTACCAGGGGTGCTGCCAGGCCAGGCCCCTCTGGCAAACTCTGTCGCACAGCCTGGCCACCTGGCTGCTTTGGCCCCACCACCAGACCCGGCGCTTTCCACATCTTCCCCACTTACGGCTCAGAAGGCATCAGAGCAAAGCAGCTTTCCTTCCTCACCTTGTCCTCCATTAAGTGGTCCGTGCAGACGGGCCTCCCAAGTTCTCCGTTCCGCTTCACCGGATTACACACTTCCCGACGAGAACTCTTTTGCGGCCACCGAGTCTCCTCCTCCTCTGGAAAGTCCAGAATCCGACGACTCCATTTCTCGCAGCAGCAGTGAGAGTGCCGTGGAGTGGGGCGCACCTCCTCCACACGGGTTGCCTGCACACGAGGGTGCCAGAAGTGATCCCGAGGGAGGCTGCGTGCATCCACTCCTTCCCGGCCCCACCTGTTCAGAGGTTTCTGAAGCAGCTGATTGTGATGGCTCCCAAAAAGCAGCAGAGGCCTCTGGACCCCGGAGGAAACGCTGCAGCTTGCGCCCATCTTTCCCACGGAGACGGGAGGCGATTCTGGTTGCGCCCCGTCTGTTTCCGGCCCAGAGTCTCTAGCTCTTAGTGAAGCAGACCAAGGTGAGGAACAGGCCCAGATGGATCTTTGCCCAAGCATGGAAGAAGTGGCTTGTCTGGGGGAATCATTTGCTTCAGAGCCAGAGAGCCCAGTGGAAGAAATGGAAGGGGTTGAACTGGCCGGGAGCCGTGCTCAGGTAAGGAGGGGCTCCGTGGAGGAGTGCGAAGAGAGCCTGGTGGAGAAGCAGCCAGCAGAGGCCTCTTTCTCCTCCGCAGAAGCAGAGGCGGCCGAGGGAGTGGAAAGCAGGGCAGTCGGTCTCTCTGCAGAAATCCAGGCTTCTGAGTTGGGGCACGTTCAGCAGCATGACTCCGCCAAGAGAACGGCAGAGGTCTGTTTTCCTCCTGGGGAAGAACCAACGAACGATTCTTCCACCAAAATCTTGAGCCAGGAGACATTGGATTCTGAGAGGAGAAACCCACTTCTGCCTTCAAGGCATTCGTCGCCTGGGACCCAGAGTGGTGGTGTGGACCTCACAGTGGGTTCTCCACAAAAGGCTGCAGCCAGTGAAGATGTGGAAATGGAACCTGCAACAGGTGAGGGCTTAGAAGGCCTGGATGGCCACCTTGGTGGTAGAGAACTTGAGCCAGCGATGAGTTCTGTGATTCCAGCGGACGCTGAAGGCGTTTGCGATAAGGCCAGCGTGGTGGACCTTTGTGCAGAAATGGGGATGCGGGCTGATGGGGTGAAGCCTGGAGAGATGGAAGTAGCAGCAGCAGAGTCTTTCAAGGACCTGGACGCAAGCCAGGGGCCGGGCGCTGAGGGCGCTGACTCAAAGGCACGGGAGGCCAGGGAGATGCTTCTGCAGAAACGGCTGGAGACCCTGGTCCTTGACAAGCAAATTGAGGGCAGATTCTTCCAAGGGGAAAAGCCCAAGGACTGGAGGGAAGCTTCTGGCACAACAGACGAAAACCTCCATCCCAAAGACCTGCCGGAGACCCGTGGAGGAGGAGGGAGGGCTCTTGGAACAGATTTGCTGCCAGCAAGACCCTTTTTGAGGGGAAGCAAGGTCCTCACAGGGGCCTTGGAAAACCCTGAATCTCCCGAGAATTTGGGCGAAGTGATTTCTGAGCTCTGCCTCGTCCAGAGCAGCGAGGCCCTCTTTGAAGGTCAAGTGGGGGAAGGGCCTGTGATGGAGGGAAAATGGGAACCTGAGACTCTCAGAAGTGCTGAGCCCAACAACAACTCAAGTGAGGTGGCGGCTGATTCCAGGCTACAGGATGTAGACGAGGCGAGTGAAAGCCACGATTCTTCCCTGGGAATGACTGCTGTTCCCGTGGCTGGGCTGTCAGGGCGGGGACCGCCCAGTTACAAAACTGGCAGTGAGAGACAAGGCCAGGGTGACTCCAAGGCTCCACCCAGGGAGGAAGAATCGGAGCGGAAGGGAAGCACAATCGGCACCGCAGCAGCCAACGAAGATGCAGCCAACCAGCAGCGAGAGGCTGAGGATGCCCTGGAGAAAGGCCCCACGTGCCTTGTAGAGCAGGAGGAAGCAGAGGGCTCTTCTGCCGCTGCTGCTGCGGAGGCCTCCTTTGCAAGAAGCCCCAGCCCAGGTCCTGCTGAGCAGTCCTCGTGGGGCTCGGCAGGTAGAAAAGGTGATTCCTCTAGAGGTGGCCTTGAAGAGGGGAGAATTCCCCACTTAGGGGACTGTTCACTTGCAGGCACACAACTACCTTCTCCGAAGAGCCACCGTGAAGCAGGAGAGAGATCCGTGTCTGATAGTGGCCACCTTTTGAGTTGTCAGTATGTCACCGAGGATGAAAGGTATCCAAGTCTGAACGAAGAAGGCAGAGTGAAGACCACTGTGGGAGAGGAGGAGGAGGAGGGAGAGGCAAGTCCTGTGGCAAGCACTCCTTCGGCTGTCACCAAGAGGGATTTTGATCCAAGTTCTACGCAGGTGGGGTCGTTGAACGGGCCTTGTAGTGCATTCCCCAGCAGTTCTTCTTCCTGTGCGATAAATCAACGTCTTGTAGAGGTTGATCTCCAAGAACTGAAACCTGATATTGTTGAGCCTGAGAGGCTGGAAACTTGTTTGGAAGCGGAATCCCAAGGATCCGATGTTGGGGGAACGTTGCTTTGTCTGGAAGACCCTCTGATCCAAGACAGAGCTTCTGAGGAGCCAGAAGCCCCTGTTGGACGGATCAGCCTGCCTGTTCCAGGAGAACCTGGGCAAGGTGTCCTCCTTCGTGAAGAGAGCGGTTGTTCTGCCCAGATTGCTAAGGCTCCCCACTGCATGAAGGCAGGAGGCAGCCCACCCCTCCCAAGTGTTGGCCTTCTACAGCCTGGGGACATTGCTGTCAACCTCCCAGTGGAGCCAACGGACGACTCTGACAGGGCCCTGCAGTTGCCTGATGGGGATGATGGGCTCCGTGGGCAGGTTCCTGCGCCTGAAGCCAAAAAAGGAGAGGCGGGCCAATTCGGTCCTTCCAAGACGGACGGTCTCCACGGAAGAAGGGACGCCTCGTGGTTTCACCCAGCTGAACGGACAGCTAATGCGAGCGAGAGCAGGGAAGCCTTTAGGGAACCGACTGAGGAATCGGCCACCAGAAGGCCAGGTGACCTGGCCATGCCAGAGGCCAGGCCTGGGCCAGCAAAGGGCACAGACATGAGCCTGGAGATGAGCCTGGAGGGCCAAACATCCTCCCGTCGTGACCAAGGCAGTCCTGGAAGGGCTGCGTCTTCCACAGCAGGGACGGCGGCCGGAGAGCCCTCCCTTTCAGAAAAGAGCCGGAAAAGAGCATCAGAAGCAGCAGCAGAAGTGAGTGGGGAGGAGATGGAGCCGGATCCTGTCAACCTGGTCGGCCGGCCTGAAAAGGCCCCTTCGGACTCCGCTTCAGAACCAGCAGAAGACAGCAGGGCTGCCTGGAAGGGCTTCCCAGAAGACGCCAGTCCGGACTTGGTCCAAGGGAGCTGGCCTGTGGCTGGCAGGCTTCCTGGGCAGCCAGGCACGGCAACTGTGGCTTCACCTCTTGGAGAAGCAGTTGAAGGGCCTCTGGCAAGTGAGGCATCCAGCAGTCCCCGGTCAGGAAAAGGTGGATACGCTCAGAAAGCCGGGATGGTGCCTGAGGATGCCAACAGGCTGCCAGGTCCAGAAAATGCCTGCCGGCTGGGCAAAGGCCCAGAGGCCTCTTCAGGGCACAGAGGAGGCTTAGGGTGCGTGGAGCCCTGCGAGGCCCTTTTGCACGGAGAAGAGAAGCTGAACTGCTTTTCTCCTAGAAAAAGACCTCAAAACGGGGGCTTGGATTTGGAAGGCGCTGCCTGTTCCCCGAAGAAGCTCTGCTGGGAGAATTTTGCTTCCGTTCGGGGCCCTGGGAGTGACCCAGCGGCATCTCCTGTGCCACCTCCTCCTCCTGCTGATCTGAAGGAGAGCGTTGAGCAATTTGGCAAAACGATAGAGAATTTCCTGGATCAGTGCAGAAACCGAGTCCGTCTGGGCTCCGACCCCACGGGAAGAAACAGAGAAGCTCTTGCTCAGATAGTGAGGAATTACTTCAAAAGCGACACTTACTCCAATGCACCTGAAAGGGGGGAAGCCGAAGAAGCGCTCTCTGCAGAAACTGCAGCTGCAAAGGGGATGGGCTGCCAGTCGAAAGGGGGCACAGGAGGCCCCGGGGAAAGCCCAGGCTATGGTGGGCCCGGCTCACCCAAAGGGGAGGAAGAGGAGGGTGCCCACATCTCCGAAGAGGTACCCATGTCCCCTGGAGGCTGGTCAGCCACATCCGGCTTTTCCGCCAAGGAAGAGAGCGAAGGCTCGGGGGACCCCGGGCAGGAGGAAATCATCTACTTCAAGGAGCAGCCCTTCCCCATGGAGGTGGGCTCGGCACTCGGGGACTCGGGCAGCAGCTCTCCTGCCAAGTCGCCAAATGCAGAACCGTCGGAGGGGCCTTTGGAAGAGGAGTTGAACAGCCCTTTGTCCTTGGACATCACCGCCAGTTCCCAAAGCTACGAACCTTCTCCCAGTCCGCACTGGAGTGATTCGGACCAAGCGCTGGACAGCTCCTCTGAAGGCTCTGGCTCCCTCTCGGAAACCGACTGGTACTGGCCCTCCGATGCACACTGCTCCGATGAACGCCCGGGGATACTTCTGGACGTGGCCATGCCGCGGCCGGAAGACAGACCAGCAGCCCCAAGGGACCCCTGGCCAGAGTCTGCCCGCCCCCACAGTCCACCTGAGCAGGAGGCTCCCAGCCATCGGCTGCAGAGTGGAGAAGCGGACGGAGGAGACGGGCCTGGTGGCTCTGCCTGCGGAGGGGATCCTGGGATGGCCCCGGAGGAGAAGGCAGCTGAGGCCGATCGGAGGGGGATGCCAGCCGAAGGGAGCGGTTTCCCACAAGGCAGCCCAGGAGGCTCTCCTGGCCCAGGTAATGTCTTCACTGCCCAGCCCTCCCCCCCTTCGCCCTGGGCTCTGGGAAGGCCGCTTCTACCCGTCCCCTCTGGTTCCTTTACCCCTTAATCCGATTCCTGTCGTCTCCCATCTCGCCAAAGGCAACTCCAGCAACGGGGGAAGCCCAGAAGGCCAGTGAAAAGCACAGGGATGCAGATAGTCCTTCATTTACAACCATAACTGAGTGCAACATTTCTGTTGTTAAGTGAGACAGTGCTTAAGTGAGTTTGGCCCCATCTGATGACCTTCCTTGCCACTGTTGTTAAGCGAATCACTGCAGTTGTTGAGTTAGTAGCCCGGTCGTTAAGTGAATGTGGCTTCCCCATCGACTTGGCTTGTCCGAAAGTCCCAACTGGGGCCCGTGTGAGGCCCGGACTCTGCAGCCGCCCTGAATAGGAGGAGGGACTTGCCAAGGGCCCAGGTGTGGGCGGAGGGACCAGGAGGAGGGTCCTGTGATGGGGGTGAGGGAGAACAGCGCCACCAGTCCCTTTTGCCACTGCTATCGTCCCTTCAAACGGTCACTAAGTGAGCTGCTGTAAGTCGAGGACGGCCCTCCTGAGCAGGGAGAGGGGGCAGGGACAGCCAGCCCAGCAGCCGCCTTGCCCGCTCTCCGGTTCCCGGGGGCCCCAGGCAGTTCACAGCAGCGGGACCTGGAAAGGGGCGGGGCTGCTTCCAGAGGGAGGGGAGCCGCCCAATGGCCTGTCTGGGCAGGGCGGGGCAGAGGCTGGGTGAAGCAGCAGCTGCAGTCGGGAAGCCCCTTCCTCAGGTTGGGCTCACAGGAGGAGGAGCAGGGGTGGTTAGAAAGACCCTTTAGTGGCCCTTTCGTGACAGGTGATCCTGGAGATACGGCCGGTCACTGAACGGCCATTCACAGTTACAACAGGTCTGTGTCCCGTTTCCCCCCCAAAAGCCACATAGGACCCTGTTTTAGACTGCAGCCGCTGCAGCCATCTGCCCGTGCGACCTTCTGCAGCAAAGGGAGAGCCCCGGCCTCCCTCCCCACCCACCCACCCCCACCCTGCCCCAAAGGGACCCCCCAGGCCTCGGGCCAACTCCCCCCTGGCTTGACCCCCTCACACGCGGACCTGGGGAAGGTATCCAGAGCCCTCCTGCTGGGGCCGGGGGGGGGGGGCTGCCTCCAGTAAGCGGCCGTCCCTTTCAGCGTGATTTCGCAGAGCAGCGCAGGCCTCACTAAGGAATTGGCAGAAAATGATGGCGTCTTGTGGGAGGCAGCCCCCCCAACCCTCCCGGCCCAGGGACCCCCGGCCTGCAGGAGGGCTCCGGAGGCCTTCCACAGCTAAGGGAGGAGGAGGAGGAGGAGGAGGAGGCCTAGGGCCCCCAGGGGTGGGAGGGTGGGGCTCAGGGGGTTTGGGGACAGTGGGAGAAGTCTTGGGAGGCCTGTGCTCCACTTAACTTGCACATTCATTAAACGTCTCGCTTAACGTCTGTCACCACTTGTGACCATAATTGCTTCCCCCAGCCAAGGCCTGCTTGGCTTTGTAGAAGGAGGGCTTTGACGTGGAATACTTGACCCCTCCCCCAAACAAACCAGCAAAATCTGATTTATTTTTCCCTCTTTCTTAAACTTTAAAGGTGGTCCTGGTGACAAACGGACACATAGCTCAGGGAAGAACTGCTGGATTGGGTGGGGGGCAGTTCTCTGGGTTAGCTTCCCTGCTTGCAGACATCTCATTAGCAAGCTAAGCAACCTCATCAGTGCAGCAAGGGCTCGAGTTGGCTGCCTGTGCCTGGGCTCCGCTCCCTGCCTTGGGGTGGGGGCATTGCTGTTTCCTTGCCCATCCAGCGCCGGTTCCTGCTCAGCTGGGTGCTGGATGGGGGGATGGTGATGAGGAGGCCCTGAACCCCAAGAGCCCCGCAGAGTTTCAAGCAGGGGCGCCCAGCCTTGGCCACCTTAAGGCCTGGGGACTCCAAGTCCCAGAAGGCTGGGAGTTAGGAGCCCACAAGGCTTAAAGTGGCCGTGCTTGGAGAGACCCCTGCTTGAAAGGGTGGTTGGGCTTGGGAGGCAGAGGAGAGAAATGGAATCTCTGGAGCCAGAAAGACGGGAGAGGAGCCAGGAGAGGAGTGAAGAAACTCACGGCTTCTCCCCAAAACCTTTCCCCACCAGGAGGGTGTTTTAACCCCCCCCCCTCCCCCAGGGAAAGAGAATTGGTGCCCTTGGTCTTTGGGGGAGGGGCTCCAGGGGCTGCTTGCTTAGTTTGTTCAGGGCTAGTCCTGGGGGGCACCTCTGACCTGGGGGGTGGGGGGACTGCGGGGGCATTTCCCACGGAGGAACAGCCTGGCATTCGCTTGCTGGTCCTTTTCCAGGGGGGGAGGCTGAGGAAGGGCAGGGAGATGCTTTGCATTGCTCTCTCGGGCAACCTGGACTTTTTCCTCCATTTTTAAAAATATCCCCACAGGCAATCTGGAAAGTGCCCCGAGGGAGCCCTCCCCACCGCAGTCCCCCTGGGGATCCAGCAGCAAAACCTTCCTGCAGCCAAGCGTGGATCGTTGGGACCCCCCCGTGAAAACGGAGCAGAGTGATGGAGAACCTGATGGCCAAGATTGCGGGAGACAGGAGTCTCCTCCTCCCTCGGGAAGAGCCCCGGTGGCCTCTGCACTGGGGGGTGGCAGCCCTGGGGAGCATCCTTCCTCCCCTCCCCCTGATCCAGCTCCTGCCGAGGGCTCCGCTTGGCTCCTGGGGAAGGAAGGCCTGTGCAGGAAGACGAGCCGCAGCTGCCCGTGTGGGCCGCGTCCTCCCCCCTCTCCGCTCACCGCCCCTCCCAGGCTGGTGAGAGGGGCTCTCCGGGGAAGGACCTTTGTGGGCCTGAGCTGCATGGGGCAGGGCAGGCTGCCCTCCACCAGGCCTCCCAGGAAGCCCCGTGGATCCTGGGCTCATCGGGCTGTTTCCCAGGGGATCAAGGAACTCGTGGTGCCCTGCCCTTGCAGGGTGATGGGTGCCCCCTGGCACAGAGTCCCTTGGCAGACCCCGGACTCTGCCCTCAGGGCTTCCAGGAAGCAAAGAAGCAGCCTTGGCCTCCCCTCTCGTATCCCGCGTCCCCTTCTCCGCCATCTCCCTCTGTCTGCCAGCATCCGCACATCCCCAAGACCTCGGCAGCCGAGCAGCCCGAAGGACTTTGGCATCCAGCAGACTTTGGAGGGCGAGAGCCTGCCGTCCCCTGCCAGTCGGTGGAGGCTGGGCTGGCCGAGCCTTCGGATGCAGAGTGCCTGCGCGTGGCAGCCGCCCTCTCGTGTCCTGTACCCCCTGAGGTCCAGGAAAGGGCCCCCCTCCCCAGAGACCCTCCTGCTCAGACAGAGTCCCACGGCAGCTGTCTCCGTGGAAGAGCGGAGAGCCGCAGCCTGGCCAAGTGGGCGTCCTCCGAACAAGACGTGGCCTTCCAGCTGCAGGAGTGCCAGTCAGTGCTGGCAGAAATCCTCCAGGCCCTGACTTCAGTAGAGGGCGTTGACCACGCCCACGTGGAGAAATGGAGGTATTTTGTTTGATTCTTTATTAAAGTAACTTATGCACACACACACCCAACTCACTCATGGCTGACTCTCTCGGTAATAGCTGGCCCCAAACTTTCCAGCTTGGCAGACCAGTAGGGAGGGGAACAGATACTCAGAATTGGAAGGGACCTTGTGGGTCATCTAGTCCCGCCCCCTGCCCAAGCAGGAGACCCTACACCATTTCTAACAGTTCAGTCTCTTCTTGAAAGCCTCCAGGGATGAAGCTCCCACAACTTCTGAAGACAATTTCTGTTCCAGGGGTTGATGGTTCTCACTGTCAGGAAATTCCTCCTTATTTCCAGGTTAAAGGTGGGGGAGGGGATGGTTTTGTGAGAGTGGCAGGCGTGCAAGAGCGTACAGCTTCATTTGCACCAGCAGTGGGCACACGCTACTCTCACACAAATGGAACTGCGAGTGCAAATGCCCGCCACAAGTGCGGCCCAGTTCTAAGCCTAATGCCCCAGCCAGCCAGGTTCAGTTCTAGGAGGTGAAGTGCACCTGCCTTAAAGTTGCTTATACCCAATTAAAGTGGCCATGGTGGAGAAATGCTGGGCTGGAGAGGTGAGAGAGGGAGGGGGACGCTGGGTGCCAGGGCATCGCCTGATTCTCCCTTTTCCTCCACTCCTCCAAGGGACCAGATTGCTGCCCTCCAGAAGGCAACCAAGATGCCCCAGACCCACATAGCCGTGGTGGGCAACACGGGGGCCGGCAAGAGCTGCTTGCTCAACGCCCTGCTGGACGAGGAGGCCATGCTGCCCACCTCGGCCATGAGAGCCTGCACCGCGGTGGTCGTGGAGATCTCCAGGGCCGCAGAGGGCAGCCCGTATGAAGCCCACGTGGAGTTCCTCTCCAAGGAGGTAGGCGCCGCTGGGCTGGGTTGGGCAAGACCAGGCCACGGGGTGAGCCGGCTTGGCAGTGGCCCCCTAGCTGGAAGGGCCCAGTCTCCCCCGGCTGCAGAGAGGACCTCCTGGAGCCCCGTCCCTCTCTTGTTCTGCACCCCAGGAGTGGGAGAAGGAGCTGGCAGCCCTCCTGGAGGACATGAAGGACAAAGCCGGCATCCTGAGGAAGCGCTGCCCGGATCGCAAGACGGAAGCCGGGGCTGCCTACAGCCGGGTGAAGGCCGTCTACGGGAGGGTGGACGAGCTGGACAAGCTGGAGGACAATCTGGGGGTGACCCAACACCTTGGGACGGTCAAGCACATTTCTGCCGAGACGGTAAGCGGAGCTGCTGCCGGGGCTCCCCTGCCCGAGTGGTGTTGGGGTCCGGCAAGGGAGAAGACGGGCTTGGTGGGAGCAGGAGCGCTGAGGGCGGGACTTCCCACTTGCGTTTCTTACCTGCCTGTGGCCGTGACTTCAGCGCCCCTTTCACTCCAGCCCATTCTAAGCGGTGTAGAGGAAAGAGCCAGAACGTGAAAAGACCACATTCAAAAGGCATCCGGGGAAAAATGCTTCTGGGAATTCAGGGCCTCCTCCGTCATTAAAACACCCCGTGAAAGCCATGCCAGTTGGCCTCCTGAACGTTGCAAGAAACGAAGGCCCCTTACTGGACCCCTCGGCCTGAGCCCCCCCTTGTCCCCCCAGGACAGGCAACTGCTAGTTCAGGCATCACGTAGAGCTTGGTAGGCGAAAAAGCAGCACCCCGAATTGTGCCTGGAAACAAGCGGGGGGGGGCAGCGCAGCTCCACAGCAAAGATGTTGGCTGGCAAAAGTCGTTCTCCCCTGGAAAGCAAAGGGAGTTGCAGCCCGTATGCATGAAAGCCCTGGAAGGCCCTTGAGGGCAGCCCAGCCAGGCTCAAGGACAGTATTCCAGACACGAAGCGAAGGGGGGGGAGTGGCTCATGGCCAGTGCCCGCTGATCTACGAAAGCCCAGAGCAGTGCAGTGCAGCCCCATCCAGAGCTCAGGTGGCAACCCTGGCAGCTGCCCATTTCTTGCCAGAATTTGGCCTGAGACGGTCCTTCCTTTCCTGGGCCTGAGAGCCCCCAGGTGCTTCTAGGGCACCTCCCTGGTGGCCTGTGGGGTGGAGAGGCGCCCCTGGGGACCACCCTCACCCCAAGTTCCCGGTTGGCCTCTTCCAGCATTTCATAGAGAGAGAGAGAGAGAGGTTAAATGAGATGGGGCAGGGCTGGGCCTCGGAGCATCCCGCGGGAAGTGGCCCTGGGCTTCCCCTTGTCTTCCGCACCACCCTTGACCGGACTTGCCAATTCAGGGAGCTCCGTGCAAGGGTCTCAGCCCTGCAGCAGGCCCTCAGCGGTGGCTCCAGAAGGGTCCCAGGCTTTCTCAGAGGGAGTCAGCTGGGCGAGAGGCCTGGTGCTTCCTCCTTCACCTGAGTCGACCGACCAACCCACTGTGAGAGCCACTACGGTGGTTCCTGAGCCACGTCCCAGCTGGGACATGCACAAAAAAGGGTGCTTTTGTACAGAAGTGTTCAAACGGTTCTTAAGCTAAATCCAGAGGCCTTCCAAAAGTCTCAGACCAAACGCCTAATGTCCCGGCTGGCTGGCTGGCTTTCTAGGCCGCTGAATTCCGCATGGAAATCGAGAAGTTCATCGATTCTCGTACTGACAACTTGCGTGAGATGAAAGGCGGGGAGTTCTGGCCCATTGTGAAGTGTGTGAGGATCCAGGTGGCCACGGCTGAGGTCCTGAGGACGGGAGCAGTGCTGGTGGACCTGCCTGGGACCCGGGATTCCAACGCGGCCCGGGACTCGACGGCCCGAGAGGTAGGCACTCTCTTCCCTCTGCTCTGGGGCTGGTGGGGCTCTGGCTGTCGGCTTCTTCATCGCCAGATCGCTTCAGTTCTGGGAAGAGGCTGCGGGGCCTTCCGTTCCCTGGGCAGCCTTGCAAGGGTTGTGCGACAGGCAGTCCTGGACTTACCACCACAATGGAGCCCAAAATTTCCATTGCTAAGTAAGATGGTTGCTAAGTGAGTTTTACCCCACTTATAACCTTTTGTGCCACAGTTGTTAAGTGAATCAGTGCAACTGTCAACTTAGTAACATGGTTGTTCAGTGCATCTCGGTTCCACGTTGACTTGGCTTGTCAGGAGTCGCAAAAGGGGATCAATGACCCCAGGACACGTCATAAATACGAGTCAGTTGCCTGGATTTGGGTCAGGGGACCCTGTGGAATTCTGCAACGGTTGGGTTAAAAAAAATAGTCCTAAGCCCCCTTTTTTCAGTGCCGTTGCAACTTTGAATGGTCACTAAACGATCTGTTGTGAATGGAGGGCTGCCTGTGGCTGATTCGGGTGCGGCCGAGGCCGGAAGGCTGGGCGTCCTGGAGCAACAGCGTCCCCTCTTCCCCCCCCCAGTACCTGAAGGACTGCAGTGCCGTGTGGGTGACCGCCAGCATCACGAGAGCCGTGGACGACAAGACGGCCAAAGAGCTGCTGAGCACCAACTTCCGCCGGCAGCTGTTTATGGACGGCCTCTACGGGAGCCTGGCCTTCGTCTGCACCAAGACCGACAGCTTCAACATCAGGGACATCGTCAGGTGGCGCCTCCCTCTGCCCGGGCAGGGGCTCCAACAGGGAGGAGGGGGAGGGAAGCCCCCCCCCCCAAGGGTACTTCATGTCAAACATTGCTCTCGGGGCGAAGCTGCCTTTGGGGTGAGAGCAGGAAACGGGGCCCCCTGTCTACGGAGGTTCTCCACCACCCACTTCTTGCTTTTTGGGGACAGGAGCTTTTCCAAAAGGCAACTGGACTTTCCTTGGTTTTGTTTTGCTTCTCCTCCAAGAAGCGGAACTGAATTTGGAAAGCTGCACTTTCTGAGAATTGAAGAAGCTTCTTTGAGGAGAAGTGAAACATTTTCAAGGGGGAAAAAGACCTAAGAAAACTTCCCTGGGGGGCGTGGGGGAGGCGACCCTTCTGCGGCTGAGCCTCCCTTGCTGGCTGAGCACAGGGTGCCCTAAAGGGAAGCGGGGGGTTGGATGGGGCCCTGGGCTCAGCTGGGAAGCTCCTAGAGCAGAATTCAGCAGTTCAGCCAGGCGGCTCCCAGAAACATCGCTGCCCCCAAATGTTGCAGGGACCTCAACTTAGAAGACCAGATTCGTCCCCTAGAAGAGGCTTTGCAAGAGCTGGAACGTCAGAGAACTCAGGCAGAAGAGGAGAAGAAGCACCTTTACGATGAACTGCAGCAGCAGCAGCAGGTGTTCCTCGTCTGCCCCTCCCTCCGGGGTCAACATGCAGCCGCCCCGGCTCTCTGAGCTACGGCCGGGGGGGGGGGGGATAGCAAACGGTGGCTTGCTCCCCAGCCATCAGTTCCCGGCTGGCTCTTGCTCCTGTTGCCCCGCAGGGCCAATTCAGCTCCCTGTGGAGGTCTCCTCTCTAGGGCCCTTCAAGCCCTTCACGCTTAAAGGGGACGGAGGGGGGGGAATCTCGGAGGTTGACTATGAATGCAACTCACCTGTGTGTGTGGTGGGGGTACAAATGACCCTCTTTCTGTACAGCCAGCGAGGAAGGAAAGTGCGGCCGCAGATTCCAACTGGCTTCAGAGACATGACATCTTGGAGAAGGAGTTCAACGTAAGCCCCCCCCCCGTCCCCTCCCCCTCGCCTTCCAGCATTCAGGAGATAGAAGTTAAAAGCCCCCCCCCCCCGGAGGTTTACCTGCCGGGGGATGGGAGTGCCCAGTCTCTCCCCTTGCCCTCCCTTGTCTAGATCTGTGCCTTGCAGCGCGAGAAGGACGCCAAGCTCCGGGCCATCAGCCTGATCTGCGTTCAGGCCCGGAATGAGTTTTCCAAGCAGCGGATTTTGATGGATTTCCGCGCTGGTCTGCAGGTAGGCAGGCTCCGTGCTGGAGGTCGGGAGGCTGTGCCGCCTGGCATGGTCAGCAGAGCTCTGGCGGTGCCCGTGGCTGCCCTCAGCAGCCTTGTGGAGGGAGGCGGCTTGTCTCGATCTGCGGGTAAGAGCGGGCCACGCGTGGCCTTGTGCAGGCAGTGTCCTGGAGAGCCGAGGGCGAAGAAGATGGCGAAGAAGAGATGGACGAGGGGGACTCGCCTGGAGAGCAGCAGCAGCCTGTGAACCTGGAGGTTTTCACGGTCAGCTCAACAGAGTATCTCAAACTTGGTGGGAAGTTGCTCTGCAATGGCCAGCCTCACATTTTCCATGACATCAAAGACACAGGTAGGTATTCCCCGGGGGGGGGGGGAGGTGTTTGTGCAGCTCTTTGTACATGATTTGCAGAAGGATTTAGGGACCGGAAGTCTTTCATACTTATTATTTATTTATTTATTTTATTTTATTGGACTTATATGCTGCCCCATCTCCGAAGACGCGGGGCGGCTCACAGCTAAAAACATACATATACAATAAATAATTAAAAAAGAATTAAACAAGTATAAAGCCCAATAATACCAAATTTAAAATATTTACAACTATCCCACTTAGGGATTGTTACAGCAGAATCCTGTGAATCTGCCTGTTTTGCTACCATTTCAATCAATCAATCAGAAGAGAGCTGGAAGAGAGAGACCTTGGAGGTCATCTAGTCCAACCACTGCTCAAGCAGGAGACCCTGTAGCATTCCAGACAAGTGTCCGATCTCTTCTCAAAAACCTCCAGGGATGGAGCACCCACAACTTCTGGTGGCAAGCAGTTCCACGGGTTAATTGTTCTCATTGTCAGGAAATTCCTCCTTAGATCCAGGTTTGCTTCTCTCCTTGATGAGTTTCCATCCGTTGCTTCTCGCCCTGCCTTCAGGGGCTTTGGAGAATAAGATGACCCCCTCTTCTTTGTGGCAGCCCCTCAAATACTGGGATGCTGCTGTCATCCCCCCCCCTCCTTTTCTCTAGACTGGCCAATATCCAGTTCCTGCAACTGTTCTTCATGAGTTTTGACACATTTCCTTTAAGACCCCTGAGGCTTATTCAAGGAGGTAAGGAATTGCAGTGAAATAATAATAGGATACAGGTTTGCTGGTGCTCCTGCCTTGAGCCTTCAGACATCAAATAGTGTGAATTAGCACTGAGGTCTTTAAACTGCTTTTGTTTTTATTTGGCAAATGCCCAGAATCTGCAAGTGGGCAGCCAGAGAAATTCACATAATAAATTTATTTATTTATTTATTTTATTTGACTTGTATGCCGCCACTCTCCGAAAGGACCCGGGGCGGCTCACAGATAAAAACATAGAACAATAAATAACTTAAAAAAAAGATTAAACCTAACAAGCCAAATCCAACATTAAAAAACCCAATTAAAATCCCACCCTCCCCCACAGGAGGTCAGTCCAGCCCAGCCTATAAAAAGAACCAGGTTTTTAGATCGCGCCAGAAAGAGGAGAGATCGGGAGCCAACTGGAGCTCAGCGGGCAGTTGGTTCCATAAGGCGGGAGCCGCTACAGAATAGGCCCTTCCCCGGGGCACAGCCAGCCGACATTGTTGTGTGGACGGCACCCGAGGAGTCCCCACCTGTGTGCTCGCACAGGGCGATCGGTATTTGATGTCAGCAGGAGACGCTCCCGCAAGTACCCCTGTAAATCACCTTTACCACATGTGTAAGAGTCAGATATTAGTCAACAATTAAGAAGTGGTTTTGGTGCGGACAAAAGGAAAGTGGCTTTCAATGGGACACTAATAAAGCACCAAATGTCCACTAGATTAAATGTGTCCTTGGTCCTCTCTCAGCATGATCCTTTGCTCACAGACATTTCATTACCCAACTAGATGACATCATCAGTCTCAGGGAGTGCAGGGTTTGCTCCTGTTTATGTGCCTCAGCTTGCCCTGCCAGTGTTGGTAGAGTTGTGGTTTTCTCCCTGGTAGTTCCTGGATTAGGGCATTGTTTCCTGCTTGATTGATTGTCTGGGGCTAATTCCTGCTTATCAAGGAGCAATTTATTGTTTCCTTCTTACCTTTTTTATTGTCTCTTGAGTGGTGGGTAAATGTGATTTATCTGTGTGTGTTCGTTAATGGCTGATTTGTCTGGACCTTTGAGGCACAACCAGGCAAAAAACCAATGCCTTAGGGCTTAGGAATTACGCCTTCCCCAACACTGGCTAGGAGGACTAGTGAGTATAAGCAAACTCCACACTCGCTAGCTTTGATGATGGTACATGAAAACACCTGAAACCAAACAACATCCAGAGTTCAACCCTGAACTACAGAGAGCCTCCAGAACCGGGTTCCTCAACCTTGGCAGTTTAAGGTAGGTGGTGTCCCAAAGTCCTAGGTGGCTGGGGAACTCTGGGAGTTGGAGTCCACATGCCTTAACCTTGCCAAGGCTGAGAAATCCTGTTCTAGAGGAAGTTTCTGCATTTATAACATTACCCAATAGTATGAACCAGAATATATTGTTTTCTGGGGCGGAGATGTTTCCCCGGCAGGTGGGATGCACCAGAAGGTTTCTCAGGGTCTTCCGAAGGAAACCTCCCTCCGTTGTGCCTCTTGTAGATGGTTCAACACAGCCTCTTCCCAAGAGGCTCTTGTGGCATTTGGACCATCTCACGGCTTAGTATTTTTGCTTGGGCTGCCAGGAAGGTTGGCAGAAGAGCTGCGGGTAGAACGAACTGCCCTCCCTCCCTCCCTCCAGAGATTCCTGCGCTGAAGAAGTTTGCGATGGACACAGCGCTGGAGCACAGCATGGTGGCAACAGAGAAGGTCATCCGGGACGTGGCTCGTGTCCTAAGCCAAATGGTGAATTACCTCAACGGCCAGAGAATGGAGGTAGGAGCAGCACTGTGAACACTGTGCTCCCTTCTGGGGGAAATTTGGCAGCCCAAATCTTGACTGGAAGATAGCAGAATAACAGTGTTGGGAGGGACCTCGGAGGTCTTCCAGTCCAACCCCCTGCAGAAGCAGGAGACCCTGGACCATTCTGGGCACTTCTGGCCGTCCAGCCTCTTCTTAAAGACCTCCTCCCTCCCCCCCCCTCCCTCCTTCGCAGGCCGATGCCCACCAGGCCCAGGTGCAGGAGATGCTGCAGCAGGCCTTGCAGGACCTCCCTGCCCTCCTCCAGGGGGCCCTCAGGGCCAGCTCTCAGGACCTCCAGTGTGCCTTCGAGGCCCTCCTCCTGGGCAGCCTGCAGAATGGCGCTGAGAGGGCCAAGCAGCTCTCCGAGGCCATTGCCAAAAGCTGGGGCTCACCGGTAAGTGCTTCTTTGCTCAGAGCCCCCCTTTGTTTTTTTCAGGGAGGCAGCCCCCTCCCAGCCGGCTGCTTCCCAAGAAGTGATCCTGGGACAGGCCCTGCTCAGGAGCCTTCAGGGCTGGTCCATAGAGGATCCTGCGTATAATTGGGGGGACCTGATCCATCTTGGGGATCTGGGATTGTTTTTAATCTGTAGAATACAATAGAGCTGGAAGGGTCCTTGGAGGTCTTCTAGTCCAGCCCACTGCTCAAGCAGGCATTCACAGCTTCCTGTTCCCCTGCTTAATTGTCCTCCCCGTCAGGAAGTTTCTCCTTAGTTCCATGTTGCTTCTCTCCTGGATCCGTTTCCATCCGTTGCTTCTTCTCCTGCCGTCCAAGGCTGAGCCCCCTCACCTTTGGGGCAGCCCCTCAAACCCCGGAAGACTGCTGTCATACCCCCCCCCTTCTTTTCACTAGACTAGCCAACCCCAAACCCTGCAGCCGTTCTTGGTATATCTTTTTGCCTCCAGGCCTTTAAACTTTCTAGTTGCTCTTCTCTGCACTTTTTCCAAAGCCTCAAAGTCTTTTTTGTAACGTGGGGACCAAACCCGGATGCCATATTCCAGGCGTGGCCTTGCTGAGGTTTGTGCCAATTGAAATAGCATATAGAAAGGCCGCTGGTGAGATGGGAAGGGGCTGCAACCCGTCTGCTATTCGTGGTTTATTTATTTATTCATTCATCACATTAGTATAGCCACCCATCTCACATAATGGACAAAATATACAAAATACAATCCAAGCATATAAAAACCCATTAAAACAACCCAGATAAACAAAATAAAAAAGCGTAGCAAAACATACCCAGGGTGTCTTGCAATTAGCCATGGTTAAGCCTCCAGCAGGCTGCGCTCCCCCAGGCCATCCCCAGCCAGGGGGCTCCAACCATGTTTTGAGGCCTATCTGGAAGGCCAGCTGAGTCAGACTCCCCTCCAAGGGGGGTTGATATTCCAAATATCAATTGGGGGGGAGGCATGGCAGGAAAGGCTGCGTGGATTCTCTTCCTCCTGCCCACTTCCCCTTCTGCAATGTTCTTTTCTAGATTGGCAGAAAAGTCCCGGGCCTGTTTTTCAGATTTTTGCTGGGATCTGGGATGCGGCTTTTTCACAGGAGGGGCTGCAGGCTGCCCCAAGATCATTTTTGCAGCCATTCACCAAGCGGTTGGGGCTTCTCAGGCCGATGAGGGAGATCAAGGTCCACATTTGCCATGTTGTTATCATTGACGAGGGTCACTTTCAAACATTTTTACTGAGTTGTGGGTGGGATTCTACCTGGTCGCACCGGTTCTATAGAACCGGTTGTTACAATTCTACGCAGTTCAGAAAACCGGCAAATCGCACAATTGGCTGGCCCCACCACTCCCCACCCCGCCACTCCTTACTTGGCATGCGCACCGTCTAACTTGCCTGCTAAGTTCCTAATTTTCCTTCCCCCCGCCCCCCCCCCGGCCATCAGCTGTTCCAACTAGATTAGCTAGAAAGCAGGAAATCATTGGATTTCTTGCTTTCTAGCTAATCTAAAAGCAGAGCTGAACCTTCCTTAGGACTGAAGCTTCTATTTTTCAGTGCAGACTCAGGTAGCAGTTTGCAGATGGATAGATCTCTGAGTGAATCTGTGATTCTGTGAGCAACTCAATCTGCCTGCCTGCTTGGCCTGATTTTGGGTAAAAGCTGCTCTTTTTTTATAAAAAATTCAATATTTACACAAATATTTACAATATTTACATACAAGCCACACCCAGCCAGTCACGTGACCACCAAGACATGCCCATCCAGCCATGTGACCACCAAACCACCCACAAATTAGGCCACACCCACAGAACCGGTTGTTAAGAAATTTGAATCCTACCCCTGGTTATAGAGTATTATAAAATACAAAATACAAAAGTAAATAGAAGAAATACAAAAGTAAATGGAAGCTGTTCTATTTACTTTTGTATTTTGTATTTTATAATGCTCTGTAACTCAATAAAAATGTTTGGAAGTGACGAGTGTCAGCTGCTTACGGACTTTCTGCTTCAGCCCTGAGCCTTGTGATGCGCACCTGTACGAGGAGTCCAGCAACAGTGGGCTCCCCTCGGGACTTGGCCCTGAATGTGGGGAGCCTGGAGCGGAGTTGGCGTCTCTGACGGAGGCTTCTTTGCCCCCCTGCGCAGGTGGCTGGCTACCCCCACTCGACCTATCGGGCGATCTGCAACCACCATGGTGTTTACACCTCTCCCAGGTACCAGTCTGTGGATTTCAACAAAGAGCTGGCCCAGCCCATCCTCCAGGTCATCTCCGTGGCCTGGAGCGAGGTCTTCAGGTAGGCTCCGCCCCCAGCAGCAGCCATGCCTCCTCTGAACCAGTGGGACCTTTTGGCCGAGTCAGGGGGGAGAAACCGGACAGGAGGCCAAAGGTGGCCACTCTCCAGCCATCGGGGTCCTCCCATCCTCCCATCCCTGCAGAGCCAGCTTGGTCTCTCTCTCTCACACCCACCCACCCACCCAAAGTCACTGCTTCCAGGCAGTGCCTCACCTGTTGTTCGCCCTCTCTCCAAGCCCATTCCGGGAAGGAGAAAGAGAAGCCCCCGACTCTCTGTGGTGGCAAAAGAATGGTGATGAATACTGCTTCCTGCCCTTTTAAAGCTATGTGACTCCAGGCCTCCCTCTTCCTTTTATGACATGCATCAATCACAAAAGAGATAAGTGAAATCAAAAGGGTTATTAAATAACCCCATTATGATCTATAAAGTCTGGTTTTGTAAAAATAAACGTATTTACTGCTCTTGGCAGACCACATGATAACAGAACAATGGAATAGAAAGGGACCTTGGAGGTTTTCTAGCCGAACCCCTTCCTCAGGTGGGAGACAGGACAAATGGCTGTCCCATCTCTTCTTGAAAGCTTCCAGTGTTGGAGCCCCCACATAATGGATAATGTTGCTCCATTGTAATCTTGAGAGAGAGAGAGAAGTTCTATATTTGCTCCCAAGACATTGCAAACGAAAAGTAAATCTCGAATTACTGTGAAATTACACCCAAGAAGGTGCTTATGCAGAGACAGGCAAAATACATGAAATCTTAGCCCAGGGCCTAACCAGAATAAGATTCCTTTTTGTAATACTGAGTATGAATAATGAGGGGAAGGCACTGTGATTTTTGACCGACCCACATACTTGAAATTGATATGGATCTATGTGTTGTATGTTTGTTTGTTACGTTTGTTCTTTTGGAAAAATAAAACTTTTGTAAAAAAAAAAAGATGCCTGTTTCGCAGGAACAACCTGGGTTCCCAATCTCTGCTTCTCTGTCCCTGGACATTCCCTCCATTCCTGCGGGGCCCCCAGCTGCGGCCTCCTTGTGCACTTCCAGCTCCTTCCCCCAAAAGCAAGGCCTGCCTTCTGCCCCGAAGGGGCTGGGTGGGGGGAACCTCCTGCGCCCGCGTGCCAGGCCCATCCCTGGGAGAGGGTGCATGGGCTGGCACGCTCTGGCACCGGGAGGAGGGGGCTGCGCTGGGGGGTTGCAGCCTGGCTGCTCCCAACACCCCCATCCCAGGAGGGAGGGTGACCAGACACACAGGCAAGGTGGGAGGTCCTGTAAGACAGGCAGTCCTCCAATTATGACCATAACTGAGCCATAAGCCATGCTGGTTATTAAACCTGACCAACCCAATTTTACGACAATTGCAGCGGTCGTTCAACCAACCTGTTGCCTGTAACGGTTTTCTTTGCTGGAGTCCAGGGTTAAACGCCAGTTTCTGGCCAAGAACCTTGTCCATCACGGTTTGGCGGCCATGTGTGTGTGTGGGGGGTCATGGGTGCTCCTGAGAACTGGGGCTCTTGGCTGACCCCACCCCACCCCCTTTCTGCCTCGGGAGCTCCAAGTCCAGGGACGGTGTCTGTCCCACTGGAGGAGGAGGAAGACAGGCTCTCCTCGACTTACAACCATCCATTTAGTGACCATTACTAAACTTACAACAGCCCTGAAAAAGGTGACTTAGTTAGGGCCCCTTTTCACACTTATGGCTGCTGCAGCCTCCCTCTTGGACCCGGGATCGGAATTCAGGGCTTGGCTACCGACTCATATTTACGACGGTCCCTGGGTCCCGGGATCCCCCTCCTGCGACCTCCTGGCCAGCAAGGGCAACAGGTCCACTTGACCACCGGGTGGCTCACTTAACAAGTGCAGGGATTCACTTAGCAACCGAAGCAGGGAAGGTCATACAATGGGGCAAGGCTCACTTGACGGACTCGCTTAGCAAGGCGAATGGTGGGCTCCATTGTGGTCATAACTCGAGGACTGCCTGGTCGGATGCAAAGGGATCCCAGCCCCCCTCCACCCCGTGAGGGGCTGCCCTTTGGGCTGTGGGAAAGGGCCCCCCCGGACTCTGGGAGGCTGGAGGCGGCTTCTGCGGCCCCCTTGGGGGCTCCGCTGCTGGGCTGATGGGGCCCTTAGCCACTCTGCCCCCCTCCTGCAGCTCCCGGCTGGCCATCTCCATCAAGGGCTTCACGGCTGCCGTCCTGGACCAGCTGAGCTCCTTCTTCAGGGGCCTCAAGAAGAAACTGCACCAGCACCGCCCGGTCGCCGAAGCCCTGTGTGCGATTCACGCCCAGCAGATGGAAGCCGCTCGAGCACGGGTGAGGCCCCGGAGCCCTCGGGCTTGCATTTTGCACCCAGGGGTCCCCTGAGGGCCACGGCTCCTGCCTTCCAAGGATGGGGCCACTGCAGAGAGCAAGGAGGCGGAGGGCCCCATTATGAGGCGGGGGACTCTTACGGGATTTCCCCTCCCTCCCATCTCCAGTTGCTCAACTTCACCCTGGATCAGATGAGTTTCATTACGAGGAAGCAACGCACCATTTCCCGGCTCTTGATCCCGACGATTCAGGCCGGCATGGAACCAGCCTATGCAGGTGACCTGTCGCAAGGGGGCTCCCATCAGCCGTGGGTTCCTGCCCAGGGGCTGCAGGGACACCTGGCGGTTGGCCTGGAGGAGTCCCTCTTCTGGAGCTACGTTGGGTGGGAGGGCGGAGGCGGCCATTCCCTTGGCTGGAAAATATTCTCATTTATGGCTTCGTGCAGAGGTGGGCAACGGTGGCGCCTCTATGGCTTGTGGACTCCAGCTGGCTCAGGGATCCTGGGAGTTGAAGTCCACAAGTCAAAAGGGGGCCATGGCTGCCCTCCTGTGGCTCAGTTTAATGCATAACTCCAGGCACAACCCCACCAGAGGAGACAGGTGGCTCAGTTTGTACCACTGGGCCACCAGCCGTGTTGTAGGCCTGGCTTCCCTCCTCCAGAAGTCCAGTGTTGGGGCACCTGAGGAGGAAGAATGAAGGGGAAAGAGGTGGCACTACGCGGGGGATCCATTTGCTCAAAGAAAGTGATCTGGTTGCTCCTCTGAGGCACAGAATAACGTGGCCAGGGCAGCTCACTCTTTCTCAGGCTTGGCCGTTTTAAGAGGTGTGGGCTTCAACTCCCAGAATTCCCTACGCCACACAGGGAGGCTTGTGCAGAAATCCTCCACTTACAACCAACATTTATGTTGGTAAGTGAGATTTCCTAAGTGCGTTTTGGCCCACTTTGCAACTTTGCCACAGTTGTTAAGTGTTAAATTAGTCCGACGGTTGTTAAGTGAACCTGGTTCCCCCATTGACTTTACTGGTCAGAAGGTTGCAAAGTGGAACCACCTGATCCCGGGGAACTGCCGCCGTCATAAATATGAGTCAGTTGTCCAGCATTCAAATGCAAACCACATGGAGACCATGGGGATGCTGCAACAGTCATAAGTGTGAAACACGGTCGTAAGTCACTTTTTCCAGTGCCGTTGTAACTTCGGATGGCCACTAAGCGAACCGTTGTAAGTGGAGGACTACTTTGCGTTAGCTGGTTCCCCCAGGGCAGGTCCAACGTGTGAAATCTCTTGGCAGACTGCTCCCAACTCTCTGGCCCGGGATATTTCCAGAGGATGAAAGAGGAGATGGAGAAATTCATCCACCTGCAGAAAGACGCCATCTTCGACTCGGCTGTGGAGAAGGTGTGGCGGCAGCTGGAGCTTCTCCAGGTGAGGCAGCCCCAAAACGGCCAAATGCCAGTCAGGGTCCCTCCGGGCTGATCTCCAGGCACCTGGTTGTAAGTCCAGGACTGCCTGTAGCCTTTCCCGGGGCTGGGAGCTTGAGCTGCCCATTGGCTGCACCGAGTGAAGACCCCAGCCCTCCCCTCTGAGCCCCTCCCCCTGCTTGCTGTTGGGGGAGCGGGCTGCAAGAGGCCCTGCTGCTCAGGGGGCTTCACTCCTGCTTTCCCTTCCAGCTGTCCATCTGCTGCAGCTTGCAGGCTGTGGCCCAGGAGCTGACCAAGTCCATCACGATGCAGTTCGAGCCGCTGCTGAGGCCGGTCCAGAAGAACAAGGAGATCCTTCCAGGTAAGGCAGCCTTGCTCACCTCTTCTGTTGCAAGGCGCCAAGCCGAAGATGGCAGAACGGACATACCCATAAATACCAAGGAGAATTTCCAAGGAGAAAACTCTGCCCATGTCTCTTGCTTCCTTCACCTGCTTACTTTCAGCCCATGTTTTGAACCTGTCAGGATACGGAGCATAGCCGTTCATTCGTTCTGGTCGGCGATTGGCACTTTGCCTGCCCTGATCCTTTTGAATGTCACTTCTTCGATTAGCTGCCCCGCCCAGTTTTAGTCCATCTGGGTGCATTTAATAAGATTTCCCTTCAGCTCTTTCTCCAAGCCATGAGTGGAAATGACTCTCCCGCTGGAATCAGCCCCCCTGATTTGATTTGATTTAATTTAATTTTTTTAAAAAAATCATATTTATATCCCGCCCTTCTCCGGAGACTCAGGGTGGCTTACAATTTTTTGGGATACAACCCAATGCGCTCAGCAATAGCCTTCCTTCCATTGTATATGCCTGCTTATTACTAAGGGGCATTTTTACAAAGTCAGCTTATTGCCCCCAACAATCTTGGGTCCTCACTTTACCTACCCCGAGAGGATGGAAGGCTGAGTCAACCTTGAGCCTGGTGGGATTCAAGCCTACAGTAATTGTAGGCAGCTGGAACTAAGTGCTAGGCTATTAACAGCCTGCACCACCAAGGCCCTTCAATTCAATTCAATTTAATTTAATTTAATTTAATTTAATTTAATTTAATTTAATTTAATTTAATTTAATTTAATTTAATTTAATTATGAGACTTATATGCCGCCCTATCTCCCTAAGGACTCAGGGCGGCTTACAAAATAAAACAATAATACAAAATTACAAATATTAAAAAACAATTAAACTCCAAGGTCTCATAACAATTCCGATTTAAAACTATACTAAAGCAATGCTAAAAACCCCTCCCCACCCCCATCGGTCCTGGGTACCCCAGGAGGAGAAGTGTGTCCCCCTTTTCTCAATGGGATGGGGCTGAGTCATCTCACCCAGCTGTGGCCAGCTGTGTTCTCTTAGGGCAGTGGTCGCCAACCGGTGGGCCAGGGACCACTGGTGGTCCACGAGAAAATTTTGCTGGTCCGCAGAGAAATGTCCCCCCCAAAACAATTAATCCAGGCTGCACTTGCATCGCTTGCATTGGGAACCACACGAGGTAGTGAGGGGAAGTGGGAAAGGGTGGAGGGGGGAATTAGCCCCGCTTGCCCCAGGTGCCTGGCCTGGCCACCAGGCTGCTTCTTTCCGGTTCTTCCTTCCTCTGGTTTTGGCTGCACGCAAGGAAAGCAGCCAAAGTCTTTCTTTCTCTCCCCCAAACTCTGCCAGAAATGAGTCTTTGGGACCCTGCAAGCCCTCCTGCTCCAAGAGGCTGTGCTGGCAAAGACTCATTTCTGGCGGAGTTTGGGAGAGAGAAAGAAAGACTTCTGCGGGTTCTGCTGCTTTCCTTGCATGAAGCCAAAAGTCTCTTTCTCTCCCCCTGAGAACGGAGCTAGAGACGGTATCCTGAAATCCCAAATAAAGAAGGATCGATTGGTAGGAAAACAGGGTGGGGGATTTTCCTGCAGACTTTTGGGGGGATTTTCCCAGGGTCTCTGGTCCACGGGATTTAAAATTATGAGTTTAGTGGTCCTTGAGGTTCAAGAGGTTGGCGACCCCTGTCTTAGGGAAACTGGCCAAATGCCACCAGGCCCCTCATACTGGTTCTCACCCTGGGACATTGCCACCTGGAGAGCCACTTACTGGCTTTGGTGCTGCCCTCTTCCAGAACTGCAGCGTCTCTGTGCTAAGGTGGACAAGATTTGCCAGCGCTCGGACGTGGACTACGTGCTTCCCACGGCCCTGCAGCCGGAGGGGCTGCCTCCCGGAACAGAGGTCAAACTGCCGGGAAGTGGGGGTTGCGTCAGCTTTCCGGCCGCATCCATGGATGTCCGAGTCGGAGCCCTCCCTCTGCCCCACCTGGCGGCCATTCAGGTAGGTCAGCCGCTGCCTTTGGGTTCCAGGGGAGGAGCAGGGAGTTTGTGGGAGACGCCAGCAGGGACCACCTGGGTTCTCGGCATCTGTGATGGCAGAATCCGTCCTGGGCAGAATCTCCTTCCAAAGGGCACTGGGCTTTCCAAAGTATTTCATTGCAGTGCCCAAATTAGTTAATACAGGTGGTCCTCGACTTGCGAGCACAATTGAGTCCCAAATTTCCATTGCTAAGTGAGACTCATTAAGTGAGTTTGGCCCCATTTTACGCCCTTCCTTGCTGCCGTCGGTAAGAGAATTGCTGCAGTTGTCTACTTGATCTGCCTTCCCCGTTGGCTTGGCTTGTCCAAAGGTGGTGAAAGGGAACCAGGTGACCCCCCCCCAGGGCCTTGCGACTGTCATAAGTATGAGTCAGTTGCCAAGCGCCTGAATTTGGATCACATGACCAACACGGGGAGGCTGCAATGGTCGTAAGGGTGAAAAAGAGTCACGTTGCTGCTTTGTCCACTGCTGTTGAAACCTTTGGATGGTCACTAAATGAATGATTGTAAGTCAAAAGGACTGCCTGTAAAGCGAAACGGCCCTGATCCATTCGCCCCTCTCCTCCTGGAGGGGTTCTGCCACCTTCCCTTTGCCACTCGGGCCGCCTGCTTTGGATGCACGTCTGGAAATGGCGAAGCGAAGGCAAAGGCCCCTGGACGTCTAGGCCGCTTGCTCCCCCACCCACCTGGGTCCCCATTTGACCCACCTCAGACAGACGGAAGGCTGAGCCAGCCTGGAGCCTGGTGGGACTTGAACTGCCAAACTTCTGGCAGCCAGCAGTCAGCAGAAGGAGCCTGCAGTGCTGCACTCTAACCACTGCGCAACCTGGTCTGTTCTAAGCCAGCATCTGTTGGAAAGGCCGGCTCAGAATTTAGCAGTATGGAGGGGAGTTTCTGCTCTCAGAGGAAACAGCCAATCGAGTTGAGCCCAGAAGGAGCCAAATGTGTGGGTGTGATTGTGTGTGTGTGTGTGGGGGTTTCCTTCTCAGTCCTGGAGTGATGCTTCTCTCGGAGTCGTTCTCCCCACAAATTGGGCTGTGGGTGGGGTCTTGTTTACCCACTGCCGACCCAAAAGGTAGCCTTCCTCGCCATGTCCAGTTCCAGGTTAGCTCCCTCTCATTCCAGCATCTCTTTTTGTGTTTAAAGGTATCCAGGGAGCACATCACCTTGATTCTGGCAGGTGAGTATCCTAACCCAGTTGGGAGGGGAGTTGGCACACCTGCACAGGTAGAGCCATTCAAGGGGTCAGCGGCTCCATTCAGGAGCACAAGAGCTGCTTAGTTGCTTCTTTGTGGTGGCCGTGTGGGGCCTCCCGTCTCAATGGCTGGTGGGTGAGGCACAGGGCCTCTGGAAAAGAGGGGGGAGGCCCTCCTCCAATCCCTGGGGCACAGAAGTGCCAGGCTGGCACTGACTGGCAGGTCCTTGTCCCGCTCTGCAGCCAGCTTTGGCCAAAACTGGCCCTTGGAAACTGCTGTGATGCCCCTCGGCCACTCTCTGAGGGCGGGGTGCTGTTGAGAGGTGCTTCCCGGCACAATCCTCCGTGTGGTAGGTGTCCCTTCTGGACAGAAGCCACAGCAGAGCGGTCTGCTCACGTCGTCTCTCTGGTGATGTGAAGAGTGTCATGCCTCTGCTGGAATCTGACTCGGAGGAGGAAGCTGAACAGCTGACAGGGAGTGGGAGTGTGGCTCCGTTGGCTGTGGAAGAAACTGGGGAGGGGCACAATCTGGCTGGGCAGAGCAGGGCAGAGGTAGAACAAGGGAGATGGAATTCGGAGGAAGACCCAGGCCCACCCCCTCTTCATCCTATGGCACACAGGGAGGAACAGAGAAGGGAGCAAGGTGGGTTACGTGGCTTACGGGGGAGGAAAGGGCCCTGATTCCCTTCATTAGCTGCAGCTGGAAACACAGTGTATAAAAAAGACAAGGTGCGCGCAGCAGGCTGTTGGGAGCAAATGTGACTATCCTGTGTTGTTGTGGCTGTGTTCTTGGCATCTTCCCAACTGTGTGAGTTTTGCCATGCTTTTAAGTCTGAAATTCCTGCTCCTGCCCTGTCAAACTAATTACTTCAGTTTGGTTTGTTTGGATTTTTAGTTACAGTCTGTGTGTACTTTGTTTTTGGACTGAATTTTCTACAGCCAAAGGCTGTTCCTGGGAGAGTTTTTGTCCAGCTGAAGGTACCCTGGACATTGGGGGCAAAGTTGGAGACATTAAAGAGACTCCTCTTGCTTATCTGACTGTGTTGCCTTTGTGCCACGCCCCTTTGGGTCATCACTGAGTTTGCCATTGGTCACTTAGAAGCAGAGAAAGACCCTCGGGGGCTGCTGTCCAGCAACAGTGGATGGTCCTCGCTTAACAACCTTAATTGGGATGGGAGTTCTGTCCCTAAGCAAAGCAGCCATTGGGCAAAACTGCATTGCTTCACGATGGCAGTTCCATAGGGCTGATTGTGGTCATTAGGTGAGGACCTCACACTTGGCCCCACTGCCTCCTTGATGGGGGACAAGGAGGGGGCCCAGCAAGCTCCCTTTGGCAGAGGAGGCTGTGCTTCAGCTCCCCCACCCGCCCTCCCAGCACCCAAACGTTGATCCTGTGACCGGAGGGGCACGGCAGCAGCCATAACTTCAAGGCCATGAGCCCCATCCATTCGCAACATCCAACCATTGCGGGCCAAATTGTGGCTAAGGGAAGGCGACCTCTGGGGCTCCTTCAGTCCAAGCACTGGCTGCAGACGATGCCCAGCCTTGGAGCCCTGCTTGGCCACTTGGGCAAAACAAGGTGGCTTCTGGGTGCCCAATGTTGGATCCTGGCTTGGCATTCGTTTTAAACAATAATGCACCATCAGCCTTGAACGGGGGGGGGGGTGGGGGGCGCGAAATGCATGGTCCCCTGCTGACCTGGGCTGCTGTTGCCTTCCCAGGTGAGCCCACCAAGGCGTCCCTCCCCCTCGGGAGCGTTTCCTGCTGCGAAGGCTGCCTGCCCCTGGGCTGCCTGATCCTGCACGTCTCCGCAAAAGCCGCCCGGGAAGTTTGCGTCCAGTGCAGAGTCCATTTGCCCAGCCCAGGTGAGCAGAAGCAGGAAGAGAAGCCGGGACAAAGGGAACCCCTTGCTGAAAGGTCCATCGGCCTCCCTTCATCGCCTGCCCCTTCTCTGGTGCCTGCCCTGCACGGGGGCTTCTGTGGCGCAGCCTGGCACGGATCCTCAAGGGAACCCCTTAGGCCAGGGGTCCCCAGCCTTGGCCACTTTAAGACTTGGGGGCTTCAAGTCCCACAATTCCTCAGCCGGCTTTGCTCTAACTCCACTGGCTTTGCTGGCTGAGGAACTCTGGGAGTTGAAGTCCACAAGTCTTAAAGCGGCCGAGGTTGGGGACCCCTGCCTTAGGCAGCCCTCCCCCCCCGTCCTCCTCCTAGCAGCCCTGGTGCCCAGAGGGGCCAGGATAACTGGGGTTTGCTCTGCTGCTGCTTTCCAGGGCTGTGCAGCCAGGAGGCCCTGGTCATCCGGGAAACGGCCCAGGATGAGAGGCAGCTTCCCAAGCTCAGGGACTGCCTGGCAGCCAGGCTCAGCGCTGCCATCTGGGTGCAGGAGCTCAGCCCACAGCAAGGACGGGAGAAGCTGCTGTCGCTGGGAGTCTCCTATCCAGGCCAGGTGAGGGACAAGCGGCTTGGCTCAGGTTTTGTATCGGTTGCTGTGGAAATTAGGGGGGACAAATGATTGGGGGGCGCCAGTCTCTGTGCACCATGCATTGGGTGAAGCCCCCCCAGCTTCAGCTGTGCCCCAGGGCCCTGTGGGCAGGAAGGCAGACACTGCCTGTATTTCACCCTTCAAATACTTGTCCATCCTGCAGCCTTTGATATTGCTGGATTGTTTTTATTTCCTTATTAGAGTTTTATCCCGCCTTTATTATTTTTCTTCAGATAACTTAAGACAGCAAACATATCTAACACACCTTCCTCCTATTTTCCCCAGAACAACAACCCTGTGAGGTGGGTGGGGCTAAGAGAGAGGGACTGGCTCAGGTCACTCAGCCGGCTTTCATGCCCAAGGCAGGACTAGAGCTTGCATCTCCTGACTTTTAACCTGCTACAATTCATGGCTTGGTCCCCATTTTCCCTCCCAGCGGAGCCTGGAAAGTGCTGAGCCCCCTGGACCTCGAGGGGCTCCTGCTCCTGAAACCATCGTAGCCGCTGGCACTGCTGGGCAGCAGCCGCACCCCCTTCTTCTTCCCTGGCACCCCTGTGGCAGAAAGAGAGCCGGGGAGGCAGTCCTGCCGCAGCTGGAGAAGAAGTCCAAAGCTCTCCCTGTGGAGCCTGCCGGCTACCCTTGGCTGCCGTAAGTTCTTGTGTTTTGGGCTGAATTTGGAACCGGTTTGGCCTTCCCCAAAAGGCCGGAGCCAGCAGGCCAGGCCCCGATTCTAGCACACCTTCCATGAGAAGACGCTCCCCGGCCACCGAGGACCTTCATGTTCAGCTGGGGAATGTGGGGAGGCGGGGAACAAAGGTCCCCCCTTGTATGTCTCTCTTGGAAGCGGCACCAGCAGCTTTCCAGATGCCTTCAAACCACATAAAACTACCGCTTTTATAAAGCCTTAGTAAGGCCACACCTGAAATGCTGCATCCAGTTTTGGTCCCCACATTACCAAAAAGAGGCTGAGACTGTGGAAGAAGGGCAGAGAAGAGCAACTGAGGTGACTGCAGACTGAAACATAGGAAGAACGGCTGCAGGGTTTGGGGTTGGCCAGTCTAAAGAAAAGCAGGATAGGGGGGACATGATAGCAGGATACCAGAATTCGAGGGGCTGCCGCAAGGAAGCGGGGGGACTTGCTTTCCAAAGCCCCAGACAAGGCAAGAAGCTGCAGGTGGAAACCCATCAAGGGGAGGAGCCACCTGGAATCAAGGAGGGAGGACAACTGACCCGTGGAGCGACTTCCCTCCAGAGGTTGTGGGGCTCCCTCACTGCAGACGTTCACTGGGAGACTGGACAGCCACCGGTCTGAAATGGTACAGGGCTTCCTGCTTGAGCTGGGGGTTGGACTAGAAGACCTCCAAGGTCCCTTCCAGCTCTGTTCTGATGGCAGTTGATGGTGAAACTCCCTTTCTCCCCACGTCCTCCCTGAGGGGGTCAGAGCCTCTCTTCCCTTTCGCTCATCAGGGTTCAGCCACCGCCTGCTCTGCCGTGGATCTGAGGGCCCCTCCCGAGCTGTTTCCTGGCCCAGATTGGCCACAAGGGAACAGGAGTGTTCATTAGTCGTTTATTGTGAAATTTATTTCCCCCAAATCTTATATCCAACACAGAAACATTAAAAGACATTAAAATCACCAATTATAAAACGACACAGCAGAGAAAATCATGGACACAGGTGGCAAAGGAGGGAAGAGTGAAGCGGGTTGGAGTGTCAGTGGGAGCCAGGAAGCGTCAGAAGGGGCTGGGCTGGGCTGGCTACCCCTGCTCCCTTCTGCCCTTCTCCAGGTGCAGCCAGAGAGCAGGTGTGAAGCCCACATCCCACTCCGCAGCTGTCCTTGGGAGCGGCAGCCCAGAAGGAGCCTTCCGTCCAGGCAGCCCTCCGTGTCCGGTAAGTATTCGTGGGAGGCCCAAAAGCCTCCCTTGGAAAGAGGCAGCCTCCCCGAGCCCTGGGGTGGCCTGGGGTGGTGGGAATCCACTTCAGAAGACTTTCCTTTCTGCATCCTCTTGACCAGGGCTCCCCAAACTTGGCCACTTTAAGACGGGTGGACTTCAACTCCCAGAATTCTCCAGCCAGCCGTGCTATGCTATTCTGTAGCAAGCTATGCTCTGCTATGCTGGCTGGAGAATTCTGGGAGTTGAAGTCCACCCTTCTTAAAGTGGCCAAGTTTGGGGAGCCCTGCCCTTGACAGGAGGGAGCCTCTCCTTGGCTGCTTCATGTCCCTCCGGCCGGCATCCATCTTGATGCTGTTCATGGCAGGGAGGAGACGAGGCACCAAGACCCACGAACACGTTCGTGGCTAAGAGGAATGTGAACGAAGCCCCTCCCTTCTCTCCTTAGAGGGAAATTGAGGCCGGTAGAAATGACCGTATAGGACATTCCTATTACTTGGGAGGGTTTGGGAAACGAGCTGGGCTGTAATTGGGGAACAATTTAAAACAGTTAAATTAATGTAATTAAAAACAATTAGAAGGAAGCTGTAATTTGGAGACAAGAAACAATGAATGGAAACTAATCAAGGAGGGAACCAACTTAGAATTAAGGAAAAACTTCCGGGCAGTGAGAACAATTAACCAGTGGAACTGCTTGCCTGGGGAAATTATTGAGGCTTTTAAGAAAAGGCTGGGCAGCCCCCTGTCTGGAGTGGTCGAGGGCAGGGGGCTCAAACGTCACGGCTGTGTCACGTGATGTGTCTGTCGGGATGTTTCCCCCCTTTGCTGAATAGGGCGTGGCCAGCACCTGATGCATCTGGCCTGCAGGCCGGGAGTTTGTCAGCCCTGGTTTAGGGCCTCCTGCCTCCGCAGGGGGTTGGGCTAGAAGGCTGATAGATTCTATTCTGATTGACTGATTCATTGAAAGGGGGAAACTCTTCAAGTTGATTCATTTTTGTAAAAGCAGATGAAATAAATGGAGGGGGGGAGCAACTGGAGTCTGGCATCTCTTTTGCTGACCTCCCCCCGCCCAGCTCTCCTCCGCTCCTTCCTTGATTGTGGCGAGATTGGGGGAGAACTGATCTTCAATGCAGGCTGGCTGGCTGGTGGGGGCATTGGGGAAAGGCTGTTGAAGCCCCCAGGAGAAATGTCTCTTTGGCTGCTGGGACCAACTGGAACCAAGTGACATCTGCCTGGCAAGCCAACGCATGTGGCGAAAGGCCGAGGGCAATTCAGGGAGCCCAGGCTGGCCAGCAGAATCCGCAGTTGGGGGTGAGGGGGCTGCTGGAGAGAGCAGCCAGCTGGGAGGGGGCAGAAGCAGCCAGACAGAGGAGCTTTGGCGGAAGGGGTGGCTTGGTGGCTCTCTTGGTTCTTCAAACTCCAGTGCTGATCTCACATTTTCAGATGGCCGAGACCCCTGGCGGTGAGCCACTGGCAGTGCCCTGTCCTGCAGGTACGGTAGCTTTTGAGGAGCTGTGAGCTCTGCCTGGCCCAAAATCCCCCACCGAGCAGCTGCCTTTGGGGAATCGGCCGCTCTTCTTCCTGGCCTCAGGAGAAGGGCCCTCTCATTTGCCGGCCTCCAGAGTGCAGAGAGGTGGGTGGCCACAGGCTTGGCCTCTTGGCACAGGCCTCCCCTGGCCCTGGACGAGGCGGCTGGGCAGGGAAGGCTCCTCTGTGGCATTTGGGGTTTCCTCCGCGTTGCAGGCCCATCCCCTGTTCTGTTTGTGGGGGAAGAGAGTTTATGGAAGGAGGGAGACGGGGCAGGGAAGCTCTTAGCTCTGGGACAGACAGCCCACGGAGCCTCGGGCTTTTGGCAGGCAGGAGGCCTAATCTTCCCTTCTCCTAACCATGCCAGGCCTCGCCTGGGCTGGAGCCGACCAGGGAGGATGCAGGCAGCCTCCAAGCGTCACCGTGAAGGAAGAAGAGGCGAATCCCCCACCCGAGAAGATTCACCTCCCCCATTTGCTTTGAGACGGAGCTCTTCCACCTCTGCACCCACACGGGCCCCACTCGAGCCTGGGGAAGGGCCAGAGCCTCCCCGACCCAGGTGGTCTCCTGGCTGCCGACAACGTGGCCTTCGTTCCTCTGCTCCTCTTTCCTCTTCGGAGCTTTGGCCTTGAAATGCAGCTCTTGAAGGGAGCAAAAGTCAGGGGACCATCCCCATGAGCTTAATGGGGGAGAACTAGAAACAGGTGGCATTGGGGGGGGGGAATCGCCTGCCAATTGTTACAAGCAAGGGAAGAGGGCTTTGAAGCCCCAGGCCCCCCCTCCCTCCTGTCCACAGCTGCTGGAGGAGGAGGGGAAACCGTTTAACAATTGCTGGGCAATGTTCTGTGAATTCTCTGGGCCAGGGGTCTCCAGCCTTGGCCACTTGAAGCCTGGCAAAGCTGGCTGGGGAATTCTGGGAGTTCAAGTCCGCCAGGCTTAAAGTGGCCAAGGCTGGAGACCCCTGGCCTAGATCAGCCTTTTGAAGATAATGTTCAGCAAGTTACATATAAGTGGACTTCCAATCCCCAGAATTCTCCAGCCAGCATGCATTGAAGTCCCTTGTCTTCAAGTTGACCACATGCCTTAAGCTGCCGTGGTCGTGAAACACTAAATGCAGATTATGGTGATGGTATTTACAGTTGGAAGAGTGAAAAGTTCCTCTGAACTTTTACACTACAAATAGAAACCATTTTTTTCCTGTAAGCAATTAGGGAAGCTTTTTTTTCCTCTGCTTGTGGGCTTACAGTATTCAGTGGCCTACAGTGGATTTCTTCAACAGCCCTTGCTATTTTGTTCTGATATCTATGGTAGTTGTTTCAGTGTTCATCTTTATTAGGGTTACTTTGTACAATTATTATTTAAAAAAAACAAGAGGTTGTTTCTAAAGATCAAGAGAAGGACTGTCAACTTATAAATGCTATATAAATAATAGAATAATAAAACAACTCACTGGATTAAAAGGCTATTTTATGAACAAGATACTATACGCATATGGTTATGCATAAAATGCATTGGGATCAGGGACTGGTGAGGTGTGAACTGAATCCCTGTGGTTCAGGAGTGATGCCAACTAAGGCTTCATGGAATGATGTCCAGTGCTGGATTCTGTTTGGGAAAAACCTGCTTTGCCTGCAGCAGACAAATAGCTGTGAAGATGCAACACAACTGCATTAAGCACGCAAACAACAAAGCAGGCTGCAACAAAGCAGTGGCAGCTGGGTTGGGCAATCCTGAGCAAAAGCAGAACCAGAGGGTACAGAGGCTGTTTAGTAACAAGGGGACAGTTGGTAAGCTTTTGATAATCCACCTGGTGACCTTCAACGACTCTGAGGCCAGCATGCTAGTTTCACAATCTCTTTCATACAACTAGGAATATGATGGTTTGCTGGGCCATCGGTTCCCCCGATTCTCCCTCCTGGTGCCAGTTGGGACCAATTCAGCTTCCTATGGAAGTTTTCTCAAAGGGCATCTTAAGCCCTTTGCATTTAATGGGTTTATATCGCATTTGGGAAGGAATGCAGATGGAGTGAATGAATGGGAGTCAACATTTAATGGGTGGTCTTGGCTTGAAGCAGCCACCCAGCAGTCAATGAAGTCTTGGTTGGACAGGCAGAGGTTGCGGCCAGGGCTCTCCAACCTGGGCCACTTTAAGCCTGGCGGACTTCAACCCCCAGAATTCCCCAGCAGTTTTGCCGGGAGTTGTAATCCGCCAGGCTTAAAGTGGCCCAGGTTGGAGAGCCCTGTTTCAGAGGGAGCGGGGCGGGCTCCTCTGGGCATCCGCCCGGGGCTCCCCGTCAGAGGGGCCTGTCCGGGAAAGCGGGCAGGAGGAGCCTCCGCGGAGCTCCCGCCGGGGATGCGGCCGGACTCCAACTCCCGAGAGGCGCTACTCCAGAATGCCGCTTCCGATTGGCTCAGGCGCTCTTCGGGCCCTCTCTCGCTCCGCCCCCCCTCCGGCCCGGGCGCGGATTGGCGGAACGGGGCGATCGCGGAAGCGGCCGCCGCGCAGCATGGACGAGCGGCAGGCGCAGGAGCTGCTGGGCTTCCTCCGGCCCGAGGCCCGCGGGGACCTGAAGGGCCGCGCGCTGCGCTTCGTGCTGGGGCTGACGGGGGGCGCCGAGGGCCGCCGCCTCCTGCTGGCCCGGCCGGACCTCCTGGCGGCGCTGCTGGCGCTGACCGGCGAGCCGAGCCCGGAGCTGGCCGAGCCGGCCTTCCACGCGCTGCTCAACCTGGCGGCGGAGCCGGGGGCGGCCGGGGCGCTGCGGGCGGGGTTGCCGGACCTGCTGCGCCGCCTGCTCGACCCCGCCTTCCCGCTGCCCGGCCCGGCCTGCGCGCTCCTGGCCAACTGCTCGCGCGAGGAGGGGCCCTGCCGGGAGCTGCTGGCCGAGCTGCAGCGGCGGGGCGGGGGCGGAGGCGGAGGCGCGGGGCTGGGACCGCTGCTGGAGGCCTTCTGCACCCAGGACCCGCGGCCGGGGGCGCCCTGGCACCAGCTGGGCGCGCTGCTGGCCAACCTGAGCCAGCTGCCGGAAGCCCGCGACGCCCTGCTGGAGCGCTCCGGGTGAGGGGCCGGGAGGGGGGGAGGGGGGGCGGTGGGCCGGGAGTTCCGGACCGGCGCGGCGCGGCGCTGAGCGGCTCTTCCCGCAGGGGCGCGGTGCGGAGGCTGCTGCCCTTCATGCAGGACGCTGGCTCGGCGGCCCGGCGGCGCGGCGTGGCCGGGACGCTGCGGAACTGCTGCTTCGACCACCGTGAGTGCCGCCGGCCCCGCTTCGGCTCTGGGCGGGGAGCGCCGGTCCGGCCTCTGGGTCACGGGCGTCTGCTTTTTAGGGCACCACGAGTGGCTGCTGAGCGAGCAAGTGGACCTCCTGCCCTTCCTTCTGCTACCCTTGGCCGGCCCCGAGGAGTTCCCGGAGGACGAGATGGAAAGTGGGTGCCTCCTCCGGGGCGGGGCAGGAACAGGTACACTTGGGGGCTGCCCTGGACTGAGCCCCCCTCCCTCCCTGAACCCCCCCCCAGGGCTGCCCCTGGATCTGCAGTACTTGCCAGCCGAGAAGCAGCGGGAGCCGGAAGCTGACATCCGCCAGATGCTCCTGGAGACCCTCCTGCTGGTAGGTGGGCAGGTCGGGTGGGGGGAGGGTCCCTGGGGGCTGCTCTGGGCCCAGGAAACTGCCAAGTGGGCCCTGGAAGCGGCTTCCTCAGGGCCACTGGGCTCCCTCAGATTACCACCAAGATCTCTGGAGGAATCAAGTCTCCCCCCAGTATGTCCCATTCTGCACATGGTGTGCCAACCCAGAAAAGAGGCACCCTTTGCTTCCTGGCTTGCTTGCTTGCATCAGCTGTGCTGTGGGGTTTGATGGCAAGGGGGAGGCCTGGAAGACCCAGGCTGGTTCCTCCGCCCCCGCCACAGCAAGCCAGGCTGCTGTATTCCCTTTCTGACCCTGGGCAAGAGATCCAGAGGTTTTCTCCCCTAGCAAAGGCCTCCTTTGACCCTCCCAAAGATGCAAGACGCACTCCAGGGCAATGGCTTCCCCGTAGGAGGCCTGCAGCCAGTGACCGCCCCCCCTTTAACAGCTCACAGCCACCAAACCAGGGCGGCTCCTGGTGCGAGAGAAGGGCACCTACTTTGTCCTGCGAGAGTTGCACAGGTGGGAAGAGGACCGTGGGGTCCGTGCTGCCTGTGAAAAGGTGATCCAGGTGAGTGGGGAGCCAAGTTGGCCTCTGGACCCTCCCCTCCGGAAGGTGGGGGGAATTTGGGGACTCAGTCAGTTTGCCCTGAACAGGTCCTGATTGGCGACGAGCCTGAGGCTGGGATGGAAAACCTGCTGGAGGTGAAGATTCCCACAGATGTGGAACAGCAGCTGCAGCGCCTGGACCAGCAGGAAGAGGAGGAGGAGGAGGTCTTGCTGGGAAGAATTGTATGAAAGTGGAAGGACCCCACACACACGGTCCAGTGGGGGCGAGAAAAAACTTTCTTCTTTGTGGCTGGTCCTGGCATTTGGGCACCAAAATCCCGGCCCCTCCTTGGCTGCCAAAGGCGCTCCTTGGCACGGCCTAGTGACTGAGGGTCGCATGAAGGCCGTTACTCTGCAGCCTGGGCAAGCGAGAGCTGGCATCGCTCCAGCCCCAGGAAGGGGGGAGGGGGAGATGGGGCTCCCCTCAATAAAGGCTGCAGTGCAGTTTTTCTCCTGCCTCTGCCCTGGGAAGTGGGCCCCTGCCCCAGGTGCCTCTGGCTGTCCCTGGTCCCGTGTTGTAGGGGCACAGGAGGTGAGGGAGCTTGGGTGGGCTCTCTGATCTGCAGGGGAAAGGGTCCCTCCCTTGCTGGGGAGGGTGGGTCTCCTGACTGCCCGTTCTACTTGGGGGGGGGGAGACAGCCCCTCTGCTCTCTGGAAGGGGCAGGAGTACCAATTTCCATTGAAACCGGGCACAGGGCCAAAGGGGGCAGGGTGGGGCCCCGGCTGCTTTCAGGGCAGGAATCCAGCCAGCCAAGACCCCTTGCTGGAGACTCCCCCCTCCCAGGGCCAGGGTAGGGAGAGTGGACCCCGCAGGGGAAGGGTCTGCGGCAGCTGAGGAGACAGAAGGCCTTGGGCCAGCTTTCCTAGGCCGGGAGAGGTGGGGGTGGTGTCAGTTTGGGCACATGAAGAGATACTTGGGCTCCAGAAGCCCTGGACTGAGAGGGGAGGCACGCTTGGAGCAGGCTGGCTTAGATGGGACCCCCAAACCATAGGGGGGGTATGAGGGAAAGCCCCCTCCCCTTTTGAGAAAGCGGGGGGGGGGCAGCAGCTGAAGAGATGAACAGCCAGCTTTAAGTTGGGGAGCAAGGGGGGGCTGGGCCTGGAGCAGCTGCTGTGGACAAGCTCAGGGGAGGGGGAGGCCAAAGGACCCCACCATCCGCTCTGGCTAGGAAGAGCCGGGAGGGAAGGAGGGAGGGCCGGGCGGCGGCTGGGCTCCAGCGGAGGAGGAACGGGCGTCAGACAGCAGCAGCCGCACACAAAGCAACGGTACACTGATGTATATGCAGAAATAGCGGACAAGCGCGCGTGCCGACAGGCGAAGAGCGGCGCCGGGGCCCGGCCGGCCGCCTCTCAGGTCCGGGGCCGCCGCGGGGTCGCACGCATCGCAGCAGGCAGCAGCCCGGGGCGACTCTGAATAAGCTTTAATGGGCTCGTCCGGCGGCGGCAGCGGCGGCGGTGGTCCCGGGCGAAGGGCCGAGCGCTGGGCCGGGCCGGGTGGCCGTGGCTGCCGCCGCGAGCGGGCCGGGCGTCGGGCGGGCGTGTCACGGGCAGGGCGTCATGCTGTAGAGGGAGTGCACTTGCTTGGAGAGGCTGGCCGAGGCGCTGCCCAGGCCGGCGGCGCGGGCGGGCGCCTTCTCCCCGAGGCGCTTGCTGGTCACGTAGGCGCTGGCCGAGAAGCCCGAGCCGGGCTTGCGGAAGTTGGGCAGGTGGTGGAAGGGCTGCAGGGTGGTCAGCAGGCTGGGCCGGTAGAGCGAGAGGCGCGGCGGGCGCTCCGTCTTGCGCGGCGAGGGCAGCTGCAGCACGCAGTTGGCCGGCGTGACCGGCGGGCTCTTCTTCTCGGCCTTGGACCGCGGCGGGAAGGCTCCCGCGGCCGAGGAGGCGCGCGCGGGCGGCAGGACCTTGCTCTCCTTGGCCGGGCCCTCCGCGCTCTTGGCGGGGCTCTCGAGGTCCGGCAGCTGGGCCGAGGGGCCGCCAACCTCGCCTGCAACGAGAGGAGGAGGGGCGCCCGGTCACGGCCTGAGAGCGCTGCCGGTCCCGTCGAGGGTGGGCCTGGCAAGCCCGGCCCACCCGCCACCGACTGGCGCTGCGAAGGAGGTTCCCGAGGCTCATGGGAGGGGGTCCCTGCTGACGCTCCCTTTGCCCAGCGGGACCCGCGGCGGCTTGTCCCGCAGGCGCCTCTCCGGACGCCCCTCCGGTACCTGATGCCGCCTGAGGCTTTTCTTGGCCCATGGAGCACTCCGGATGGACTCCCATGGAGCTCATCACCCGGTGGAAGATGGCCGAGGTAGCCGGGAGCATCCAGCGGTGGGTGGCCACCTGCTGCAACCCCAGGCGGGCCGCCGGCTTCAGCTGCAACAGGCCCTCGATCAGATTCTGGCATTCTGGAGAGAGGGAGGGGCGGGGAGGGGGGAGGGAGAGGGAGGAGACAAACTTGGTCCTTCCTTCCCGTCTGCTAATACTGGGAGACATTACAGATTAACAGAGCTGGAAGGGACTTTGGAGGTCATCTAGTCCAACCCCCACCCAAGCAAGAGACCTCTTCTTGAATGCTTCCAAGGATGATGAAGCTCCTACAACTTCCGAAGGGAACTTCTGTTCCAGGGGTCGGTTGCTCTCACTGTCAGGACGTTTCTCTGCTCAGAAGGACAGGCTGGCCTGAGAACCAGCTGTGGGCTGAGCTGGCACTTCCTGCACACCTTCCCAGCAGTTGGAATTCAGGGCTGGATGAGGATGCACACTCTCCACCGTCCAGGTCATGGTTGTCCCAGAGGGGCTTTTCCAAAAGGCAACTGGACTCTCTCAGTTTCTCCCTTTGAAAACCTTTTGTTTCTTAGAAGCAAAACACTTTCAAAGGAGAAAAAAAAACCCAAGAAAGTCCAGCTGCCTTTTGGAAAAGCCCCTCTGGGACTGGAGTTCAGGGCCTCCCCAGTGCAGCTGCTTGGAGGGTTCTTCTTTTGCCCCTCGGCTGCGACGTCCCACTGGCAGAACCTGCTCCAAAGCACAGACCAAGCCAAGCCCTCTCCCCCTCCCTCCCCCCACCCCGTGGCAGTCAGGTGTCTCTGGGGCTGTGCGGCTCTGCACTGTGCCCCCCACCTCTCTGGGGGAGCTGTTGCTAACTGTCAGCAGACGGGGGGAGGGGGAGGGACCCTGGTGGGGGAGGGAGAGCACTTGCCGCAGGATCTTCCTGCTCCCACCAAATGTACTGACCAGCAGGGGCTGTGGCAGGACCGGCCATAGCCAGTCTGACCCTCTGGCCCTGCAGCCCCCTCCTTGGAACGGAATCCCTGGGCTTTGGAGGCCCCCAGCAGGCCAGAGCCCTGCCCCACTGCCTCAGGGCCAGCTTCCCGCTCTCCCCAGGGCTTTTATGGGGGTTGCCAAGGACCAGCGTCCCTTATGGGTCTTAGCCCAAACCCTCCTCTGGCAGCGGAGGAAAGAGCCAGTGGGAGGTGCCCGGTCCTCTGCCAACACTGTCGTGCCTGGGCACAGGTTGTGGGCCCAGGCAGAGTCCGGCCCGTTTGTTGGGCGGGGCAGATGGGGATGAAGAGCCCTCCTGCCTCCGGCTGAGGCCCTGGGGACGGGGGTGGGGTGGCAGGTGAGACGTCCCTCGTACCTGGCGAGATGGGCTGCCGGAAGGCCAGGCCTTGCTTGATGACGTGGATCATCTTGTGCGGCTGGCGCTCCTTGAAGGGGAGCTTCCCTGTCACCATGGCGTAGAGGATGACCCCACTGCACGAGAGGAGGCGGTCAGGAGGGGCCCCTGGGTCAGCCCAGGCCCTGGTCACGCTGGGCCCCACCCCCGCCGTGCTTACAGGCTCCATAGGTCAGCCAGCTCCCCATTGTACTTCTTGCTCATGAGGATCTCGGGGGCGGTGTAGGCCACAGAGCCACAGAAGGTGCTCATTAGTGAATTCTTCAAGGAGTAGCGGTTGGCAAAGCCAAAATCTGCAAGGAGGGGAGCCATCAGCCCTGACCCCAGCCCCCCTCCCACAAAGCAGGCAAGTTTATCCCCAGGTATAACAGAGACAGACTCAGACAGGGGTGCCAAACACCCATCGTCACGGCATCGTCACGTGACGCATTGCGACTCCCCCCCCTTTGCTAAACCGGGCTTGGGTGTGGCCAGCACGTGACGCACCTGGCCTGCGGGCCACGAGTTTGGCACCCCTGGACTAGGAGAAAGGAGGGTGCTTGGTAGGGTGCAGAGCAATAAAGCGCCAGTGGGAGAGAGGTCTGGGCGAAACAGCAGCATTACAGAGTAACAAGAGTTGGAAGGGACCTTGGAGGTCTTCTAGTCCAACTCCTTACTCAAACAGGAGAGCCTGTACCACTTCCAGACAAATGGCTGTCCAGCCTCTTCCTGAAATCCTCCAGCGATGGATCCCCCACAACCTCTGGGGGGGGGGAAGCGTTCCAGCTGCCAGGAAATTTCTCCTCAGTTCTCAGTTGCTTCTCTCCTTGGTTAGTTTCCATCTGCTGCTGCTTCTGCCTTCAGGTGCTTTAGGGCAGGGTCTCCAATCTTGGCCACTTGAAGCCCGGAGGACTTCAACAGCTCCCAGAATTTCCCAGCCAGCTTCGCTGCAAAGACCTCCAGGCTTCAAGTGGCCAAGGTTGGAGACCCCTCCTCTTTGGGGACCCCCTCAGATACTGAGATGATAACTGAACTCTTGAGATGTTAACCTAGACCGGTGAGCAGGTTGGGGTTCCCCAAGTCCACAGCACTTCATGGACTAATTAGCTTCCTTTGGGACTGGATCATGCCTTGCAAATGGCCAGAGACCAGCCTGCTGAAAGGAGAGGCAGGAAAACCGTTCTGCATTTAAAGACAAGCACAGCTTGATGGAGGGAGCCCAGATCATTTGGGCTCATCTGGGGAGGGTGCCAAGTTGACCCCTGGGGCTGCTCTGTAGTCCCGCTTAAGCCCTTATTCTACCGTTGGCAGGAGGAGGCCGCCCCATTCTCCTCTCTTCCAGGAAGGAAACTCACCTGTCAGTTTAATGAAGCCACGTTCATCCAATAAAATGTTCTCACACTTCAAATCTCTGTGGGGGAGAGAAGAAGAGTCCCATTTGTTGACCAGCACGGATGCTTCTTCACTTGCTTATTCAGCCAGAACAGGGGACGGTCTGGCCCAGGATTTGCCCCCCCCCCGCCCCCGCCTAGTGTGCATCTTCAAATGTGGCCAAGCGGGGTTCCTTGCCCACTGCAAATCCTCAGGAGCTGGAATCCGCGGGATGCTGCCCACTGAATAATCTGGATTTTATTTATTTATTTATTTAGACTTGTATGCCGCCCTCTCTCCCTAAGGACTCAGAGCGGCTAACAATATAAAACCCAATACAAAAAATTTACAGAGAAGGCCCTTATGACCTTATGACCACTCACTTATGACCACTCGCAACTTGCTTCACCACCATTGTAAAAATAATCATATAATCCAGGGGTTCTGGGGTGGCTTGTCTTATGACCATCATGGCTTGCGACCAGAATTCTGGGCTCAACTGTGGTTGCAAAGGTGACAGCTACCTGTAGTCCTATCCCTTGACTCTAGTTCCTCTGTAAAGTCAGGTCCACCACAGAGTTCTCTTGTTTCTTTTTAAAACAATTCAAACTTGGCTATTTATTATTTATTTATTTATTATTTGAACTTGTATGCCGCCCCATCTCCGAAGACTCGGGGCGGCTCACAACTAAAAAAACAGAGACAATAAATACTTAAAAAACAATTAAACTAATTTACAAGCCCAAATACTAAAAACTAAATTTACAATAATTAACATTAAAAATCTATCCCCTCCTAGGAAGGGGTCACAGCCCAGGTTGGTCAAACAACCAGGTCTTTAAATCACGGCGGAAGGTGCGGAGGTCAGGGGCCAGGCGGAGCCCCAAGGGCAGTTGGTTCCAAAGGTCAGGGGCGCGATAGAATAGCTCACGCCGGGACGCCAGCTGGCATGGGCCAGCGGGACCCCAAGGAGTCCTTGCCTATGTGCACATAGGCAAGGACTCCTTGGGTCCCGCGCCAATGCCAGCTGCGTCCCAGCGGCCGCATTCGATATCGGCAGAAGACGCTCCCTTAAGTATTGAGGACGCATGTTGTGCAGGACTTTGTATGTTAAAACCAAAACCTTGAATCCCACCCAGAGTGCAACCGGCAACCAATGCAGGCAGCGCAGGAGGGGGGCAACATGGGAGAATCGGGAAACTCCCATCACCACCTGCGCCGCCGCATTTTGCACCAGCTGCAGTCTCCGGATGGTATGCAAGGGCAGTCCTAGATAGAGGGCGTTGCAGTAGTCGAGTCTGGAGGTGACAAGGGCATGAGTGACTGTGCGCAGGGCATCTCGGTCCAGAAATGGGCGAAGCTGACGAACAAGGCGGAGCTGGGCAAAGGCCCCCCTGGCAACAGCCCCCACCTGCTCCTCCAACCGGAGCCGTACATCCAGGACCCCAGATTCCGCGCCCTCTCCACAGGGGGCAATACCTCTCCCCCTATGGCCAAAGATGGATATTCCTGGCTGGGCCGAGATGCCGGTATGCGCAACCACTCAATCTTGGCCAGGTTGAGTCGAAGCATGTTCCCGCTCATCCAAATCCATACCGCATCCAAACACCGGGTCATCAGGGAGAGGGCATCACTGATCTGGTTTGGGGTGGAGAAGTACAGCTGGGTATCATCCGCGTACTGATGGAATCTCACCCCGAAACCACGGATGATCTCACCCAGCGGCTTCATGTAGATGTTAAATAGAAGAGGGGAGAGGACCAACCCCTGAAGGACCCCACAAGAGAGCACCCTCGGGGTCGACCTCAACCCCCCCGCCAACACCGATTGCGACCGCCCCGAGAGGTAGGAGGCGAACCACTGAAGAACAGTACTTAAATCCTCTTTGGCATAAAGAGATGCTTCTAGCTGTCCTGAATTTCTGTGCTTTTTAAAACATTTCTGATAGTGGTCACCAAGAAATAATTCAACGAATACTAGACTAGAACCTTCCACTAATGCAGAGTTTGCCTCCCCGTCAGAACTGCTAAAGTTCCCCATTTGTCTGTAAGTTTGTCTCCACCTGGCAATTACATGAAACAATTTGGAGGAAAGGTGACCTGTTAGGCGCCACCTGCACTCTCGGATGCTCTTCCTGCTTCTCTAGGATTGCTTTTTGCATAGAGGTTTCCAGGCCGCTGACTGATGTGCTGGGACCCGTTTGCTGCCCCCCTCCCCATTAGAGGGAGAGGATGATCTTGCCCCTCTGGCTTCTCAGATTGTAGATTGTAGCCCTGAGCAACAAGAATTGTGTTGCCTGCGGTTGCTTCTTTCACTGTGTTCCCTGCCCCCCCCTCTACAGCTGTGGTTCCTGAGAGAGGATGCCAACCAGTCCTGACCAGCTCCTGCTGCTGTTTCTGGAGAGGTTTCTGGCCTTGTAGAACACCTGGCACATGCCACCGTCTCCCCCGCCCTGCCATGGCATCTCTTTCTTCTGCCCGCCTGCTTGTCTCACCTGTGGACAATGCCAACATTGTGACAATGGGCAACAGCGCTGACAATCTGTCGGAAAAGCCTCCGTGCCTCCTCCTCCTCCAGGCCTGGGTACTCCCTGCGGTCAGATGTGGCGTTGATGTGCTCCAGGAGGTCCCCACGGGAGGCCAACTCCAGCACCAGGTAGGTGCGCTTACTATTCCGATACATCTCGTAGAGCTGGATCTGCAAGGCAGCCGAGCTTTGACTGAGCATGCAGCCAGGGAGCCCACGGCCTTCCCCTCGTTCCGCACCGACCTCCTGGCACCTAGCAATGCGGCCCTGATGCTCTGACGCACCAGAATCCCTGTTGCTTTGCGGGGAGGGCATGGTCCAGGCAGCAGCAGCAGCAGCAAGAGTGGGAAGGCAGCTTGGAGGCCTTCTGGTCCAGGGGGCTCCAACCATGGCCACCTTAAGACTTGTGGACTTCAACTCCCAGCGTTCCTCAGCCAGCCCCTGCTCTAAAGCAGCGCCCTCCAAACCGGGCAACATTAACACTTGGGAACTACAACCAGGGGTGGGATTCAAATTTTTTAACAACCGGTTCTGTGGGCGTGGCTAGGTGGGCATGGCAATGTGACTGGGTGGGTGTGGCTTCTCTTTTTTTGCATCAACTCCCTCCCCGGGCCTCAGGCAAGCCTCCGGGGGGGGGTGTTTTTGTTCCCAGGAAGCTTCCCTGGAGCCCAGGAAGGCAAGAAACAGAGCGCGGGGGGGGGAGGTGCAGCACACACACACACCGCACGCCCCTTTTTGCCTCCTGGGCCCCAGGGAAGCCTCCTGGGCAAACCAGTAGGACAGCCAGGGGGATCTGGGCACAGCTGATTGTTGGAACAGCTGATCGTCGGGGGGGGAAGAAATACCTTAAGGAGTGACTGGACAGGGGAGAACACAGTCAGTGACATCACGCATGCACAATAAGGACTGACTGGGCAGGGAGGGGAAGGGCCAGCCAGGGTCACAATTTGCCAGTTCTCTAAACTGTGCAGAATTGTATCAACTCGGTAGAATCCCACCCCTGACTACAACTCCCAGAATCCCGCAAGCCAGCATGCTGTGGGCATTGTAGTCCACCCAACCCAAAAGTCCCTGGAGTTGAGGTGCGTCGCTCCAGAGCAGCAGCTTCTCTGGGGCCTTTTTCCGGGGCTTTTTCAGAAAATGCTTCCGTGCTGCAAATCGGATCCCCTCTTGTGTTGCACACCTGCTTCTTTTGCCGCTGGGGGCTCTCAGACACCCTTTGGACCACTTGGGGTGCTTCCCTCGGAGGAGACCCATCGGGGTTGGGGGTTCCCCTGCAGAGACTCACCACATTTAGGTGCTTGTAAGTCACATTCAGGGAGTAGATTTCTCTTGGAAGGAACTTCTTGGTGTATTCCACAGGTGCCTCTGCTGTTGAAATTATCTTTATAGCAACCTGCAGGAAGAGAAATCAGAGCATGAAGCAGGTGCTGGGAAAGGTCCTCGGCCACAGATGCCCCAGCGGGACCTGCCTAACCAGGGTGTGTGAGCATCGTCTTAGGTTTGGTGGCCCCAGAACAAAGCATCCCAAGCCACAGAACAAGAGAAGACACCACACTAAAATGATCAAAACGGAATGCGATCCGTTTCAGCAGTAAAATGAATTACCCAAATATTTAGCCTGTTTGAAAGCTTTAAAAACACCAGGGAGTGGGAGGGTCTCTGGCAGAGCAGGTTGCTTGCTGCCTCTCTCTTCCAATGGACCCCCAGCTTTTGCACAGGACTGGAGGAAAGAGACAAAGCCGTCCCGGATTGAGCAAAGGACATGCAGGAAAGGGTTGGTGAAAGAGAGCGACCCCCCCTCTGCTGCGTACAAGCAGCATACGTGCGTGTGTGTGTGTGTGTGTGCGTGGTTTCAAAGGTGCTTCTTCAAAAGGCAGCTAGACTGTTTTAAGACCTGTGCACTTTAACCCCCAGGATTCAAAAGGCAACAGAGGCGTAGCTGGGTGTCATCATGGGGTGTCATCGGCAAATGGAGGAGCCCAAGCCCATTCTGTGTAGATGTTAAATAGGATGAGGGTCAAGCCTGAGGCTCCCCATAGCTGCCAGGAACCCCCAAACCAGAAGGACCCCTGAAGAAAGAGGGGCCCTCCTGGGGGTGGGGCAGTGGGAACGTTGGGAGTCATCCTGGAACCACTGCCCTCCGCACCCCTAAGCCTTGGGTGATGGGGGGGTCTGGCCTGGACTGTCCAAAAGGCTCCAGATAATCCATTTCCCTCGTCCTCCGGGGCTCCTTGCAATTGAGGGTTCAAAAAAGCAAGAGATGCAGCTGGGCCCATATACAGAGGGTGGCCCAGAACCATCTCACCCCCACTGGATGGCAACCGTTATGGTTATTTATTCTCTGTTTACATTTGTTGACCACTCAGTTCCAGTGGACTCTGGACAACCAATCAGCGGGACAGATGAACTGAGGATGAACCTGGGGAGAAGGCCGGCCAGCCGAGCTCGGGGGATGGACCCCCCTGCAGAAGCATTTGGGTGGGAGCCCCTCCAGAAAAGCAGCTCATCATCAGCCGCCAGAAATGACAGAAAACAATTCCAAGTAGCTGACGGTCCATTCCGGGACATTTGCCCCTCTGATCTGGTCTGAGGGAGCTGCTGCCCCCACTACGGCCAAAGCCTAAAATGATGCCTCCTTGACCCAGCAGGACAGGTGGGAAAGCCCAGCACAGCGTCCGGGGTGGGGGACTGTCCAGGATGCCTTTTGCCTTAATTACCCACCTTGGATGAAGGGCTGGGAGAAGGATCTGGAGATGGAGAGATCTCAGTCCAGAAAGCACTTGGTTCAAGAAGGCCTTTTGGGAAGGAGGGTCTTGAAGAGGAAGGCACAGCCACAGGGCAGGACGTGAGAGATTTGTTTGTTTGTTTGTTTATTTATTTATTTATTTTTGGGGTTTCTATGCCATCCTATCTCCCGAAGGACTCAGGGTGGCTCACAACAATAAAAACATACAACACAAAAATTTTAAAAAGTATTAAATAAACATCCCAATAAGCTAATTAAAATGAACAAACAGCCACTAACCCCCATCAGTCCAGGTCGGCAACTTGAAAGAGCCATGTTTTCAGGTCGTGACGGAAGGATCGAAGGTCAGGAGCCATCCGAAGCTCCAGGGGCAGCTGATTCCAAAGGGCGGGTGCGCCCACACAGAAGGGTCTCCCTCTGGGGGTCGCCAGTCGACACTGTCTGGCCAATGGCACCCTGAGGAGGCCCTGTCTGTGGGGGCGCATGGGACGCTGGGCTGTTGTTGCTGGCAGCAGATGTTCCTGCAAATACCCTGGCCCTCAGCCATGCAAGGCTTTATAGGTAATTACCAGCACCTTGAATCTCATCCGGAGGGCAACCGGTAACCAGTGCAGCTCACGAAGGAGGGGTGTAATATGGGGGTATCGGGATGCTCCCATCACAACCCGCGTGGCTGCATTCTGTACCAGGAATGATGGGCAGCCGCAGCACCTTCATCTGCTGAATGGCCGGAGACTCTTCCGTCAGGCTGAATAGGTGCCATTGTGTTGACTGCCAGTGGCTTACAGAGAGACATCTGGGAGGGTCGGTCCCAACCGAGTTCTTTGGGAGGTCCAACAGTGCCCCCCGCCCACGGCTTATGAGTCCACCCCCGCTCCCTCCTCCTGGTTGTCCCACTCTTCTCTTTCCATTATTGCATAACTGTCTCCAGGTCAAACCTGCCTTCGTCCAGGTCAACTATTGAGTGGTGGAGGGTCAGGTGGCAGGAGAGATGGCAGTGGGGCATAAGCCCTTGAGCCCCGCTCCCCCCTCGGGCTCACCATAGAGTGCCGCTTATTCCTGAGGTCTGAAGCCAGCTTGTAGTTCTGCATCATTTTCTCCTGGGTGGCGTAACCCAGATAGACTTTGGAGAAAGCCCCTGACCCGATTTTTTTGGAAGAGAGGAGGTAGCCATTCTCCTTGCTTTCCCGGACCTGCTCCAAGAATGTCCTCCTGTCGGCCTCGCGCTTCGAGAAGCTCTTCATGGCCCCGAACTGGCCCAGGAGGGGGCGCCCCGGCGGCCGGGCTGAGGGGGCTGCTGGGGGAGGGGCTGCCGCGGGGCTGGGGGAGAGGCCGGCAGAAGCACAGTTCAGACAAACACATCAGCTCTGCAAGGGGGGCGAGCACAGCGTGTGGGTCCTTCTTAGCACGGCGCCTTTCTCATCTTCTGGGTGGGTGCTGCCACTGGCCAAGCACAAGGAGTGGCAGTCCAAGGGGTTCCTTGTTGCTCTGGACAGAGGAGTTTCCACAGTGACCAGCTGGCCCGGGCATTCCAGAGGCAGCCTTCTAGAACCGAGGCACAACAAGCAGTTGTAGAACTCCAGATCTCGGGTGGGGGGCCCACAGCTGCCCTGGACCTCCAACCCCACCCCTGCTGGCAGAAGGGCCCTTGGCAGAGGCCTCGGGAGCACCTCCCGGGCAGAGCTTCACAGAGGCCGGGTGAGTCCCAGGCTGGATTTATCCATCTGGCTAAGCTGGGATGGGGTCTCTCTCTGGTCCCGGGGCTGAAACCACAAAGGCGAGCAAATTCAGGCACTGCGGTTGGCTGGAACACCAGGATCCTGCTGTGCGTTCTGTAACCCCAGCCCAATATGAGCTTCTCAAGCAATCTGGATGACGAAAGTCGCCCATCCGGTGCCTGGCTATTTTTCCCTTCCGTTCAGCTGTGCCTGGTTCTCAAGTCCCTGCAGTTTTCTGGGCAGGGTTTTTCAGAAGGGGCTGCCCTTGCCTCCTTCCTAGGGCTGAGAGTGAGTGACCGCTCACTGGCTTTGTAATGTACCTAACGCAGGACTAGAACTCACCACCTGCCAGTTCCTAGCCCAGTGCCTTCACCATTGCACCCACCTGCTCTCGTGGCCGGCTTGGCTGAGGCCAAAGGTCGGCATGGATGGCTGCAGAGTTGCACCAGGGCTCTGTGCACCCAAAGGGTGCCTCTTCTTCCTCAGAGAGGACAGACCTCAACAGGGTTAGCTACTCTGCGAGCGCTGCCTTTTATGAACCTCTCCGGGAGCCCCCCTTTGCAAAAGCAGGAGAATCTATCAGGAATCCCACCTTCCCACCGGAAGGTGGGAAGGGATTTGGCACTTGAGAAGAGAGAAGACGGTTCAGAAAGAGAGCCTGGAAAAGGGGTGAAACAAACAGGATGTGAGTTCACAGGGACAAGTGTCAAGTTCTGCACCTGGGGAGAAAAGAGGCATGTAGAATCGTGCAACCTGGCTGGCTGGGCGCACGTGAAAGAAGCTCAAAATGAACCCCCCCCCGCCCGAGTGATGCAACGGTTAAAAAGTGATGCTGCTCGTGTGGAGTCCGGATGATGGGACATGATCATCCCACTCCACTCTGCCCCCCCGTGGGGTAGGGGGCAAGCCCCCCTCCCCCCAGCAGATGATGGCAACTTGGGGTGGTGAAGGGGCTGGAAAGAGGGTCCTTGCTGGAGGCACCTTGAAAGGGGGTGGTCTTTGGGTGACCTCAGGAGGGAAGACATTGCCCTGGGGAACCTGAGGCTACAGAGCAGTTCAGGTAAGAGCAGCCGTGGGCAAACTACGGCCCGGGGGCCGGATTCGGCCCGTTCGGCTGTTCTGTCTGACCCGCAGAGCCGAAAGAGCGGAGGGTTCTCTTGCTCTCCCAGAAGGCTACGTGAAGTAATCTAACTTTGAATTTATATTACTTCACACAAACACTCCACCCATGCTTTTGTTCTGGCCCTCCCGTCCAGTTTAAGAACCCATTGTGGCCCTCGAGTCAAAAAGTTTGCCCACCCCTGGGTAAGAGAGTCCCTAAAGGTAGAGTCCCTTCCAAGCCCAATGTTATCCATCACCTGGAGGCTGGGAGCTACAAAGCAGGGCCGAGACTTAGGGCAGGTGGTGGCTGCAGGCTCCGGCCCTCATGCACTTGGCTGCCAGAGAGCAAAAGGGAGGGACACCTGCTCCCTTGCAACCCCCCCCTCCAAAAGTCAATGACAGTTGGAAGGTGCTTTAGCAAGAGGCTGGACTAGGTGACTCTGCATACCTGGGGGGAAAATATACATCACTTCTAAAGCAGGCCAATAGCACAGCTGGATCATGCTGGTTAAGAAACTTTTAAAAGCATCCACGCCAAAAAAAGCGAACATGATAAAAAAAACACGGCAGAGCTGAAATCAAACGGCGAGTGAAATTGTTAACATAACTGTCCACTATGGGACGCACTCAGGAAGGTTTTCAAGGCTGGTTCAGCCAATATCGGCATGGGCTGGATTTTCTCGGGAGGGGGTTGCACAGCCAAGAAGCCCCTCCCGAAAGTCCCACTCGGAAACCCAGTCCGTCCGGAGAGTTTCGCAAACTCGCCATGCGGAACGGGACGTGGACGACAAACGGGAGCCGGGACGAGGCCGGTGCCGGACACAGTGCAGGTGGAAATTCCCCTTCGGCTCTTTTGGGCCGGTTCAAGGCAACCCACGACCCTCCCACCCCCCGTTACGTTAACTGAACCGCTGAAGGTCTGCGGACCCCGGGGAGCCCCGCCCCGCTTCCGACCGAGCGCCGTCTAGCTTTGCCGGCTGGGGAATTAAGGGCCGCGGGTCTTAAAGTGGCCGAGATCGGCTCCCCCCTCGACCAGCGCTCAGAACCCGAAGCAAGGAAGCCATACCCGACAGTGGCTGCGCCCGAAGGCGGGGACCGAAGCGAGTGCTCGGAGCCCCGTCTGGGCGCCTCCTCAGCCGAGGCTCCAGACCAGATCCTGGTCCTCGGGCCGAGAAGCGGGACCGGGAGGCCCCGGGAGGCCCCGGGCGGGGACCGGAGCAGGAAGGGCGGGTGGGGCGCGGAGCCTCCAAGAGCGGCCGAAGGGGGCGAGACAAGGCCCGGCGGGGCGGTCCGGGCAACCCCCGGAAATCGCGCCGGCAACAAGGGCTCCCGCGCCGCCGCCTTTCCCGCAGAGGCCGCTCGGCGTTTCCCCAGGCATTCCTCCGCAGCGAGGAGGCCGGCGGGAGGCGGACGGGGCCCGGCCCGCTCTGGCTGGGGGACGGAGAGCGCCCCTCGGCCGGAGAAGCAGCACCTGCCGGGACCTCGCTTCCCTTGAGGCCGGGCGGGGCGGGGCGCGTGGGGCGAGCCCTCGGCCGGTGGCGTCGGTCTGGCCGGAGCGATCGGGTGGCTGCCCAGCGGCGCTGTCCGGGGAGGCCGAGGCTCCTGGCGGTTCGGGCTGGAAGCCTCCGCGGCCCTTCTCGCCGCTCCTCCCCGCGGAGGAGCCAGTCGGACCCCCGACTGCCCGGGACCGCCAGGCTTCCCCGCCCGGAGAGCCCGGCCGCCTTCGGAGGACCAGCGCAGCCCCCCCGCGGCCGCTTCGCTTCCCGGCGGGCAGGAGGGCCGCAGGAGCAGCTGGCCGGGCGGAGGAGCCCCATGCTCAGCCTCGGCTTGGCGCAACGGAAGCGCCGCCAGTGGAGCCTCCGCCGGGAGAGCCGCGCCTCCCCGCCTGCTCCTCCTCCTCCTCGGGCGAATAAACCCAGTGAGTCGGCCGGAGCTCCGGCCGAGGAGAGACGGGGCCACCGCCGGGCTGAGGGGGCGACCGGCTCCGGCTCCCGTCCCGCCCGGCAGCCACGGGCGGCTCCCCCTTGTTCAGATTCCCCCCGCCGGGATGGGAGGCCACGAGGGGATCCCGGCAGACCGCGCAGCGCAGCGGCTGAGCCCGCCCCCCGAGGGGAGGGGCAGGGGGCGGGGCCTCGTCACGAGATACTGTAGTCAGGGTAGCTCCGAGGGGCGGGGGCGAGTTGGCGCACGCGCGATAGCGACGGACTGCCGCTGCAAATCAGCTGGAGTGGAGCCCCAAAGCCGTCGCTTCTCCAACTGGGCGCCCCTTAGCCCGTCGGGCGCCCCTTAGCCGGTCGGGCGCCCGACTCCCTCCCCGGGGGCGCCCGCGGGCGGAGGTGCTCTTGCGGGGGTAGGTCTCGGAGTCCGGGGGGCGGGGCGGGGCGGGGCCTCCCAGGTGAGGGCGTGGCCTTAAATTCCCGGAAGCGCTGCTCCCGACCAGGCGAGCGAGCGAGCGGCGGTCCCGGTCCAGCGAGCAGCGGAGGGCGCGTGAGTGGGAGTCCCGGCGGCGCCTCCTCCGCCCCTGCGTCCCGGCCCTCGGAGCCGCGCCCCCGCCGCGGGAAGTAGCTGCCCTGGCCCGGAGGGTCCGCCTGCCGGCTGAGCGGCGATTCTCTCCCCGCAGGAGGCGCTGGGCTGCCCAGGAGAGAAGCCCCGTCCCGCCCAGAAGCCGCGGCGCAGAGGATGAGCCGGGCGCCGGGCGGCCCCGCGACACTCACCGGGCGCTCGGAGGGCGGCGAAGGGCGCCCTTGAGGCTTCTAGCCGGGCCCGCCTGGCTCCTTCGCCCGCGCCCGCCCTTGGCGTCCCCGGAGCGCCTCGGCCGGAGCCCTCGCTTTGCCCAGCAGGACCCGGAGCGGCAGCTGCCAAGCCGGAGCCGGGACCATGGCCGAGTCCCGCGTGAAAAGTAAGTGGGGTGCGGGCGAGGGGCTGTCTGGCCTGGAAAAGGGGAGGGTCTCTGGGCCAGGGGGCTCCAACCTTGGCCTGCAGGACTTCAACTCCCAGCTTTGCTGGCTGGGGAATTCTGGGAGTTCTCCAGGCTTAAAGTGGCCAAGGTTGGAGAGCCCTGCTTTGAGTCTAGGCCATGGATGGACTTCGAGTCCCAGAATTCCCCCTTTGGCATGCTGGGGGTTGAGGTCCACCCACCTGTGCGAAGCCCCCCCTCCTTTTGGCTGCTTTCCTGCCCCCACCTGCCCCCAAGGGCATTGCCCTCCTGACTGGAACTGCCCAGGGGCAGCTTTGGGCCTTTGCCCTTGCATGAGCCCCCCCCTCTTTTATTGTGGAGCTTTGATATAGACTGGGGCTCCGACCGTGGCAACTGTAAGACTTGTGGACTTGCATTGCTGGGGAATTCTGGGAGTTGAAGTGCACAACTCTCGAAGTTGTCAAGTTTGGAAACCCCTGATATAAACATAAGATAAACATAAAAGTAGGTAAAGAGAACTTAGATAGGAAAAGTGCAAAAAAGCAATTAAAGAAATGCCGTAAAAGTAAAAAAAGATAGAGAAGTGACTTCCAATCTCCTCTGCAGCCATTACAAACATGCGTCACTCTTTCTCCCTATTTAAGGTTACATCACTGGGATTCCTTCTGTCTCGTATTCAGCCTTTTAAAAAAATTGGCAGTTCCAGAAATGGCTTTTTCACTTTTTTCTGTATACAGGGGTTCCAGTCTTTTATACGAGTATCGCTGGCATGGCTCTTAAGGACCTTCCCCTGGAGGGTGGCAGGGCCCGTCGGGGTCTCGGAAGGGGGTCCCCACATCTCCTGTGGGCAGGAAGTGGCCTCTCGCGCTGGCTGGCTGCTCTGCCAACTTGCATCTTAACAGAAAAAGTGGCTCAGGAGCTGGGGTGCCGCACTTCACACCTGGCCAACTAGCGGGAGGTGAACTTGTGCTTGCCTGGAGTAGCTGCTGAAGAGATCCCCACAGCTTGTAACTCCCATCTGTTGTGGAGAGGAAGGGGAATTGCCTCATGGTTACTTCAGCCGTGTTGTCACTCTCCTTCCGGTGTGCTTAACTATTGCACAGGGTGACTAAGTGTGCAAAGCCTCCATTTCCTTGGGAGTCGAGCAGGGCCCACAGCTTCCCCTGGGGCATTGGGGGTCCTGACAAAGGCCCCTTCCCTGGAGCCCACCTTCCCTTCTGGGCTCTACTGAGCTGCTCCCGAGCGGATGGCAAACTTGGTTCCCCTAGCAGAGCAGAGGCTGGGAAAGGCCGCCCAGAGCCACCTGGCCGGGAAGGTTGGCTTCAGAGGAATTTGATAAATAACAGGTAAAAGCAGGCGCTGCCTTTGCTTACAGCAATAAGCGGATAAGCCAAAGGAAGGTTTGGCTTCTCTAAAACTGGAGTGTGAGCTAAGATGTGAAGCTCAGCCTGACGGAATAATGTATGTTTTGGCCAATGAAGGGACCGGTGGGAGCCTTCCCTGGACGGGCGGCCGTCTTTCCTAGCTCTGACTGCTTCTACTGACTGAAAAGGCAGACTGAGCGCCTTCCTGTGGCTTCACACGAGGTTTCTCTTCTCCCTGTTTCTTTCTCTGCTACAGGAAATGCTCCTCTGTTCTAAAAACATTGAGACAGGTCTTTCTGTATTGCATGCAACTGGTCAGGTTTGCTGTGAAGTTGCGCACAGCCAGGTTTTGGCACAAACCAGCCCCCTGTATGAAGCGTTTAGCGGAGGCTTTCTAGGACGGGTTCATGCCCAGTTGCCTTGCTGCAGCCCTTGGAGGAATCCACAGAGACGAGTCACCCAGGCCATACGGGAGTTGTCTCAGAGGTGCTTTTCTCAGGCAACTGGACTGTTTTTTCCCTTGGAAAACAGTTCCTGGAGCTGCCACCTAAGCTGCAGTGGCTCCTCCTCCCTGGCTCGCTGGGGTAGGAGCGGAGGTTCATCAGCACTGGAGGAATTGGGTGGCTCTAGTGAATTTAAACAGATCGGAAGCACCGTCTCGGATTTGCAAGGCTCGGTTTCAAAAATGAGCAGCTCTGGTCGGTCCCAAGTGCCGGCTGGGGCGGCCGAAAGGCCTGTGAGGACAGCCAGGGCGTGGGGGCCCCCTTGAGCCCCATCTGGATCTCGAGGGAGGCTCCCTCCAGGTGCCACGCGGAGAAGGAGGCGCTTCTTGCCATTGGCAGGCAGGAGGGATGCGGAGGGAGCCACTCTGCCAGGCAGCCAAGCGGGAGCCACAGGAGATGGGCATCCCTCAGCTAACCCGGCCTGGTTTTGCTATTCATCCTTTCCAAAATCTGTTTCTTCTTCCTTCCTTCCTTCCCTTGGTGAGCGGAGGGCTGGATCGAACAGCCTCTAGGCGCCCTTCAGCCCTGGGGTTCTACTCTCCGGGATCTCCCAGCTCGATGGGTTGGAGAACGACTAAGAGAAGGTCGGCTGGAGAGTTGATATACATTGGCGTTCCATACTGTCTGGCCACGCTGACCTTCCTGGTAGACGCAGACTAGGAAAGCATGAAGGGGTTAATTGCAGGAGCTCTTCTGCAGCCGTGCTGAGCAGGAAGGTTTATATTCAGGCTTAGAAAACTTGCTTCCTTTGCACTTTTTAAATGCAGGAGCAGAGGAACCCTGCCAGGTGCAGCCAGGACACACCCCGCTGAGCAGCCCCCTCCCCTCCCCCCGGGCAAAACTGGCGTCTCTCATGGGATCCAGCCTTGGTGACCTGCTTCGAAAGTGCCCCCCGGACTGTGCTGGACCCCGTGTCTCCGTCCTTGCACGGCCTCCTCCTTGGGCCCGACCCCCTTGGTCGACCTGGAATTTACATGGAGGCCTCCTCAGTATGGCCCACAAGGCCCCAGGCCTGCCACCCCCACCGCCCTGACTGTGCAGGGCACATCAAGATGGCTTTGCTGCATCCTGCCCATTGTGGCAGGAGGAGGGGGCCCTCTGGAGTTTGGGGGGGGGCAAGACCTGCTCCCCTGTTACAGGCCCTTCTTGCTTCAGATGCTGTCGAGGTTGCAGAACGCTGATTCTTCTGTCTGGGCAGCTGCAGATGGTGCTGGAGGGTGTCGTGAAGGGTGAGGATTCGGGGTTGCTGTTACACTTTGAGCTTTGAGCTGCTGGCTGGATCCCTTCGTGCCACACAGATTCTTCCACAGCGCCCGAGTGTCGCTGTTCCTATTGTGCTGCACTCAGGCTTTTCTGGAGCAACCCCGGGCTGCGTTCTCTGTCCGAGGGGGCCGTCCAGGGGCTCCGGTCTTGCACCCGGGGGCTCTTCCTTTTACCTCCCGTTTCTTGAATATTGTCCGTCGGGCGGGGTTCAAAGGTCAGTGTCCACTTGCCCGCTCTTTTCCTGCACTTAAAACTTTGAAGCCTTTGCCTCTTGAAATGCCGGCTCTGGCGCAGTTCCTGCCTCCTCTGGGACTCTGACTATCCACCACGGCCAACTCGCTGCAGGACAAGAAGAGCTGCGCTAATATCAAGGAAACGGTGGGATAGAATCGCTAAAGGATGCAAGAAGAGGGAGGGAAATGAAATGTGCATGGCAAAAAATTAAAATATTTTTACTTATTTTAAATAAATGGAATTGGTGGATTGTCCTGTGCCGAGTTGTCCCACAGCGAGTTGGCCGAGTTGGCTGTGGCGCGTTGCCCCATTCCCGGCTCCTCCTGCCGGCCTGCATCCCACCCCCCAGGAAGGGTATTCTGCAGTCGTCAGGCCCCCTCGTCAGGGATTATGGGCACCGCTACCTAAGGAGGATTCAGAGAAGGCGAAAGAAGTCGGAGAAAGGCAAGCAGGCTGATCAGGAACTAGAGGCGAAGTCCAGGGAAGGAACCAGGAAGGTTTAGTCTGGAGAAGGAAATGTGATAACAGCCTGCATGTGACTAAAAGGGTGTCGGGGTCTCCACCCTTGGCTGGCTGAGGAATTTTGGGAGTTGAAGTCCAGAAGTCCTAAAGTTGCCCCAAGGGGGGAAAGCCCTGCTAAAGAAGGTAATCCAAGACCCTTGGAGGACACCTGCCTCTGTTGCCTGTCCACCTTCCAAGGCTGATGACCAACTGAAATCTAAACCTGGACGGGAAATTCTCCCACCTTTTCTGCATGATGGCACTTCTGATGCTTGAACACGGCTGTCTTGTCTCGCAGCAATCTTTTCTTCTCCAGGGTAAACCAAGATGTGTCTGGGACTGGGTGTAGTATTCAGCATGTGACCAACTCCAAACAAAGAAGATGGTTTGTCTTGATTTTGAGAGTATTGTGCAAATAATCAGTGCTAGAAGTGGGATTTGCTCCCTGTTTATTTAGTGCCTTGTTCTGCCCGTGTTGGTAGCGTTGTGGTTGTCTCCTTGGTGGTTCCTGCATTAGGGCATTGTTTTCTGCTTGATGGTTGGTTTGGTGTTAATCCCTGCTTATCATCTGAGTGTTGGCTGTTGGGGAAGTCCCAGAGGCGCCTTTCCCAGAAGGCAATTGGACTGTCCTGTTTTTTCCCCATTGAAAATGTTTCTCTTCTCATCCAAGAAGCTTCAGGACTGGGACAACCATGACTTGAATGACTGAGAATCTCCATAGGAGGCTGCTGGAGAAGATGCATTCTGGTGGTCTTTATATGCCCTTCTTGGCTTTTTTAAAATTTCCTTGTTTGAATGGTGTGCAAATGTGATTTATCTCTATGTGTCTCTTGGTGACTGAGGGTCAAACTTCCAGAAATCCCCTATTGTTTTTCAATTAATTTGGTCTAGGATGCTCATAGCTCCCCAGTTGAAAGTACGGTTGAGCTGTCCATGTTTTATGAAATGGGGGAGGTTTCACTGTGTCTCCTGACAGCAAGTCGGGGTTCCTGGTTATCTGCTAGTCGTCTGCCTGTCTGTCCTACACAATGGCTTGAGCAGCCCTTCCACAGTAGACCCCTTGGGTTGGAAGGGACCTTGCAGGTTTTCCTAGTCCAGTCCGCTCCCAAGGCAGGAGTCCTCAGATCATCCCAGACAAACGGCGGTCCAATCTCCAGTGAAAACCTCCAGTGATGGAGCACCACAACTCCAGGAGGCCAGCTGCCCATGTGCTTATTCATTGTCACTGTTGGTTTTGGCTGCTTCTCCGTCTGCCTCTCCTGCAGAGACAGAGCAGCTGATGTGTTGCTCCAGCTGAGGCTGGAGGGGCTGGTGAGGAGCCCCAGCTGGACGCCCTTGACTGCCCTGAGGGCCCTCGGCCTGCAGACTGCAACAGCCTCCTCCTCCTGCTCCTTCTCCTCAGAAGCACAGAGGCCGAGTATTGTGGGCTCAGGATACGGCCCCTCTTCCCAGCTCCTCCTCCTCCTCCTGGGCTAGGGTGTCCTTGGCATTTTGATTTGAATGGGGTTGTCTGGACCCCCTTTTTCAGTGAACAGCTTAAACTGACTTCCTGTACCCTGGAATATAGAGTAACAGAGTTGGAAGGGACCTTGGAGGTCTTCTAGTCCAACCCCCTGTTCAAGCAGGAGACCCCATACAATTTCCAAACAAATGGCCATCCAATCCCTTCCTAAAAACCTCCAGTGTTGGGGCATCCACACCTTCTGGAGGCAAGTCCTCCCACTGGTTCATGGTTCTCACTTTCAGGAAAGTCCCCCTTAGTTCCAGCTTGCTTCTCTCCTTGATTGGTTTCCACCCATTGCTTCTTCTCCTGCCTTCAGGGGCCTTCAAGAATAGCTTGACTCCCCCCTTCTTTGGGGCAGCCCCTGAGAGACTGGAAGACTGCTGTGATGTCCCCCCAGTCCTTCTTTTCATTAGACTAGCCAGGCCCAGTTCCTGCAACCGTTCTTCAGCCTGCAGTCTCCTAATGATCCTGGTTGCTCTTCTCTGCCCCCTTTCCAGAGTCTCAACCTCTTTTTGATGTTATGGTCATCTTAGTAACCCTCGGAGTGTCTCCCTTGGGAAGCGCCTCTGAAGGGCCCAGAGGTTGGTGTGGGTGGCATAGAAACTGATGCCCTTCCATGTTGGTCCAGATCCAGGGATGGCCAGACTGACCCCTGGACTTCCTTGCGATGTTTGGCCCAGGAGGGCTCAGGAGGGGGCAGCTGGTGGCAGCCGGGCCAGAGGGCTCTGGGCAGGAGGGTGAAGCCCCTCTGGCTCTCTTCCAGGGCTGGCTGTGACCCTGATGGATGCCACGGGCGACAAGGATCCCCTCGTCCAGGAGCAGGTCTTCAGCGCCCTCTGCGCTTTGGGCAGGGCGGAGCCCGAGGAGGTCTTGAACGCTTGCGAGGAGTACCTGCGGCAGCACGAGAAGGTGGGGCACCCCAGCGGGGCGCTTTCCCTCGAAAGGCTGGTGCTGGTGGGACATTCTGCCTGGAGGGGTGGAAGGGGGACTCCGGAAGGGTCCTTCTGGCTGGTGGCTGACGTAGCTCCAGGGAGCCAGTGCCAGGCGCAGGTTGGGGCTGCCCCTCACCTCTGCCCCTTCCCTCCTTCCCAGCTGGCCCACCCACACCGGGTCATCCTCCTGAGGGCCATGGAGGCCGTGGTGAAGAGCAACCTGGCTCAGCTGGACAAGAGCACGGCCAAGATCGTCATCTTCTTGGCCTCCAGCGAGATGACCAAGTCTAAGGTCAGCCTGGGGGCTGCCGGGGGGGGCAGGTAGCTGAAGGGCTGGTGCCCCTTTGGCCTTCCCACCTGGAGGCCCTGAGGAGGAGGAGGAGGAGGAGGGGCAGGGCCTGTTGTGGTCCTGGGCCTCTTTCGGGTCGCTGCTCCTGTGGCTGCTCCATTGGGTCGCCCGCTTCCCCGGGGGAGGAGAGGGGATGTGAGGCTGGAGCTTCGGGTTGAGCTGCCAGTTTTGGGCCTAGGAGGCTTTCCCGGAGTGGCAGCAGGCCGCCAGCACCGTTCTGGTCGCCGTGGGCAGGCGTTTCATCAACCAGGTGATGGAGGAGATGCTGACCAAGTTCCAGCCGGGGCTCTTGCCGCACGGCTTCGTGGTGCTGACCTTCGCCAACCTCTCGGTGACCAATGGTAGGTGTGCCCTCTTTGCCCTCAGGAGGGGGACCTGCAGCCGGGGAGGGGGGGCCTTTGGGCATCTGGTGGGCTCAGTGCTAAAGAAGGGAAGCGAAGAGGCAGCCTGGCCCTCTGCCACCCGCACTGCCAGGTCATCCCGGTGTCCTTGGTAGAGGGTCCAAAGCTCCCTGGCATCGTGGCACAGCTCCTCCAGGCTCTGCCCATGAAGGGACAGGTTGCCCCGGGGTGGGGGTGGGGGGCAGTTTGAGGCCCAGTCCTTGTTTTTTGCATTTTCGGGGATTTAGGGGGATCTGAACCTCTTAAAATGCATGTCAGGAGCTCCCTGGGGTTTTGAGCAGGGAGGGAGGGATGTAGAAACAATTGGAAATGAATTTAACAACAACAACAACAACAAAAGCATTTTGGAGAAGACCCACATGATGGAAGACACCTGAAGAGGTTCAGGCTCCATAAAACTCCCATGAAGGAGCGAGACTTAGATGCCATTCTTTGTGTCCCTTCAAGCTGTGGGTTCAAATGATGCTCTGTCTGTAGAACATCTGAAGGCCACGGGTGGGGGTGGGGAGAAGCTCAGGGGATGGGGGTTATTTGCACAGCGTGTGGCATATGATATACGCGGCCTAGTGATTAACACGTCCCCTGGATTAGAGGAAGCGAAGGTGTTGGTGATGCTTTGGTGCTCCTGCGCCCTTCTGGTCAGGGGGGGGCGCAGCACCTGCTCGGGGGGGGGCTTCAGTTTCAACCCTCTCCATCTTCCCCTCCCTCCAAGTATTCGGGATGGTCCCCTTCCTCAACTCCATCCTGGGGACCATGCTGCCCATGCTGCCCATGGCCAGGCAGGACAACACGAAGTCCATCTTCTGTTACGGTAAGAAAGGCATTTAATAACGGCGGCTAGAATTGTCTATGGGCAAAACTGGAAAAACGGTATTATACCGTCTGGGGAAAGTGTGATAAAGAAAGTATTAGAGTTTGCTGAGATGGATAGGCTGACCATGGAAATAAAAGATAGAGAAGATACTTGATTTGGAACACATGGCATAATTGGTGTAGATATAAAGGTATCACAGAGCAACAATATAAAGGAGTGTGTGTGTGTGTGTGTGTGTGGTTAAGATGTATGTAAAGCATATGTATACCGATACCGAAAAGTTGCAAACAGTGAAAATGGTGTTATGAAAGGAGGAAAATTGTTTAATAAAAACAACATTAAAAAAAGAAGAAGAAAGAAAGGCAGCCGAGTGTCTCCTCGCTGATCATGGGGCTTCAGCCTTCTTTGCATGGCTGCCCGGCCCCAGCAGTGGTGCAGAGCAGCACACGGCGGCCTGCCCATTGCTAGCCCTGGGCAGGTGTCACCATTGGTCCAGCATTTGGATCCTGCCTTCCTTCGTGCTTATTCGCCAAACAGCCGAGGAAGCCCATTTTACCTGTTCGATTTTTACTGCTCTCCCTCCCCATTTTCCCCCCTCTTTCGCTTGTCTTGGTCCCAAACTTGTAAAACTGGCTGCCCACTGGACAGAACCGCTTTTTTGGGGGGAGGGGGACAGACTCCCATTGGGGACTTCCTGGGCTCTGGAGGGGGTGGAAGGGGCTTTTAGCCCAGCAGCCGCACCCCAAATCATCTGCCGAGGTCCCTGTTGGGGGGAGGCCCAAACATCCCAAGGCTTCTGGGTTGGGTGAGGGGTGATTCTGGCCGCTGCCCTTTGGGCTCTTTTGGGCTCTTCTGCTGAGGGGCCCCTGCAGGGCTCGGGGAGTTTCCCAGGTTGGGTTGCCAGGGTGAGCCTTCCACCCGAGCCTTTGAGGAGCAGGAAGGAGAACCCCCCTGTCTTCTTCCCTGGGGGGTGGGTCCTTCCTTGCCTCCCCTCCCCTCCTCTCTGGGCTCTTGGAGGAGGAGGTGCTGAGGGCCCAGGAGGAGGAGGGCAGGAAAGGACAAAAGTTCTGGAGCCAAACCGTGAATGGTGGACGGTTGAGGGAACGAGGCCCAGTGAGACTCCCGGAGAGGAGCTGGGGAGCCACGAGAGCCGCCTGCTGATCCTTGCAGGGCTGCCACAGAGACGAGGGGGTTGGCCTCTCCCCAAAGCCCCCCAGGGCAGGGCCAGACGCTCCGGGTGGGAGGTCCTCAGAGGGAGATCCAGGGGGAGTTTTCAGTGGGGGCGCTTAAGAAGAGGTTGCACAGCCCTTGGACTGGGATGGCCGAGGGTCTCCTGCTTGAGCACGGGGGGTGGGGGGTGGACTAGGAGACCTCCAGGGCACCTTCCAGCCCTAGGAGCCCGGCGTATCGTCCCTTGCGCAGCCTTGCAGTACTTCAGCGAGAGCATCTTGGAGTACCTGGCCAACCTGGACAAGGCGCCGGACCCGACGGTGAGGCGGGACACCTTCTCTGGCGAAGTCTTCAGCGCCTATGAAGTCCTCTTCAACTGCTGGCTGCCGAGCAGGGAGGCCAAGGTGCGAAGGGGAGGAGGAGGAGGAGGAGGAGGAAGGCCGGCCAGCCGGCCGAGGGGTGGGCTTGGGCTGGAGCTCAGTGCCGGCAGCGAGGGCTACAGATCGCCCAGCGTTCTGGCCAGGAGGTGAGAGGGGCGGATCCCGGAGAGGAGCCCCTGGGGGTGACCGTCCCTTCTGCCTCCGCAGGTGAGGCTGGCCGTGGTGGAGGCCCTGGGGCCCATGAGCCACCTGATGCCCAGCGAGAAGCTGGAGGAGCAGCTGCCCCGCCTGATCCCGGGCATCCTGGCCCTCTACCGGAAGCCGGCAGAGGCCTACTACATCTCCAAGGTGGGCTGGCTCGGACCGAGCGGAGGGCCTGGCGGGGAGGGGATTCCTCGGCCCTTGAAGGGCGCATCTCCCTTGGCCCTTCATGCGCCCCATCGCCCTCGCAGTGTTGACCACCTGGCCTCCGGTCCCTGGCCGGAGTTTGGGGGCTGCGGTGCGGAGCGGGCAAAGGCCGGTTTTCAGGACCCTGAGTTGAAGGGAGGTGGCTGCCTGTGGGTTCCCCCCCTTCACCAGGGGTGCGGGAGGCGCCCTCCATGGGCACAAAGAGGGCAGCGGTCTCCTCCAGCAGCTTCATTGTGTTGGCAGAGGGACTCTCCCTGGGACCCTCTCCAGGCAGTCCTTGACTTACGGCAGTTCCTTTAGTGACCTGAAAAACCGGACTGTTTTCCACACCACCGTGGCAGCCTCCCCGTGGTCCTGCCACCCAAATCGGGCGCTTGGCAACCGGCATGGGCTTAAGACGGCCTTCCGACCATGGGGAAGCCAGACTCACTGAACATCGGTGTCACTAACTGAACAAGTGCATTGATCCGCTTAACGGCCATGGCCAGAAAGGTCATAGATCTGGGCAAAGTGGCTCACTTGACCCCTGCCTCACTTGCCGACAGACATGGCTAGGCTCAGTTGTGGCTGCAAGCCGAGGACTGGCTGTGCTGCCAAGCCCAGGAGGCTCCACCGAGGCCTCCGGAGTGAAGGTGGCTGGTCAGAGCAGGTTCTGCAAGAGGAATCAGGGCCTGGAAACCTGGCAGTTTGGAGGGGGTGGGGAAACCAGGCAGCTCCGGTGGCCTGGAGGTGGAGCTCTCGCCTCACGATCTGGAGGCTGTGAGTTTGATCCTGGGTAGAGGCTAATATTTGGAGTAGACTCTCCTGCTGGGGCGGGGGGTTGGGCTAGATGACCTCCGAGGCCCCTTCCAACTCCTGTGACTCTCCCCCCTCCCCCAGGGCAACTGATGAGGTGGGCTCAGGTGGGCATGGAATGGGCGTGTGAGCTGCTCCTTCCAGGGGGGGCTGTAACTCTCCTCCCCCTTGGACAGAGTCTGTGCCAGATCCTGGAAGCCTCGGTCAATATTGGGAGCCGGACTCTGGACACGCAGCTGGACATCCTCCTTGGGACCCTCCACCTCCAGGTAAGGGGAGGGGTCTGGCCAGAGGAGCCGCCCTGCCTGGGACTCTGGCTACGTGGCTGAGGTGGCACCCAGCGTGGCAGGACAATCTCCTCCCCCTGTGCCAAGGGCGTCTTGGGGGGGGCAGCAGGGGGCTTCCAGCAGGACGACGGGCAGGAGCTTCTCCCTGGGAGCCGCCTGGCCCGGCTGCCCTTCACCAGTGCTCTTCTCCCCTCCCCCCCGAGCAGCTCTGCGCCCCCCTGGATTCGTCCCAGCCCATCTCCCTGAAGAACCACAATGAGGTTCTCCGCTGCTTCACCGTCTTAGGTGAGTGGAGCCTCTGGGGGTGGGAATGGGACAGACAGGGGGGTCCTCCGGCTGGCAGCCCTGTTGACTTTGGTCTCTTGCAGCCGCTTCGTTCCCTGACCGCTTGCTGGGATTTCTGCTCCCAAAGCTGGAGTCCAGCAATGAGAAGACGCGGCTGGGCACCCTGACCGTCCTGCGCCAGATCATCAACAGCGCCGGTAAGTGGGGCAGGGGCAGCTGGGGGCAGCAGCAGGGGCCCTGCACAGGGCGAGGGGCTGGTCTCTGCCTTCAAGGGGGGAGGGGGAGCGGAAAGGCTGGACGAGGGAGGGGCGGCTTCCGAGGGTGTCAAACCAAGCCCCCCCCCACGCCCCCACTCCTTGGTTGCCAATGGGTGACAGGCCTCCTGCCCTCCTGTGCCCGGCAGAGGATCCGGCCTCCTCTGGCACCAGAGGGGCTTTGCAGGCAGAGGAGGGCCCCTGGGTGGGGAGGGAGGGGCGAAGGTGCCTCTGATCTTGGGGACCCGTGATGGGCCCTTGGTGGCATGTTGGGGGGCCAAAGGACGTCCGGGTGGGGGGCAGGAGGCGGCCTGGCCTTGAGCCTCTGCTCTGCTTCTGCCCAGCCGCTCAGATGGAGATCAAGAAGCCGTTTCTCCTGTCCTCCATGAAGCTCCCTGCAGGACCACAGCAATAAGGTGAGCCGAAGGCAAGAGGGGCAAAGCCCCCCGTCCCCAACCTCACTTCCTCCCCGTGGCTGGCTGCGTCCCTGGAGGCCCCCCAAGCCCTTCCGAGGGGCGTTTGCCCCTCCCCAGGTGGACGGCGTTCTGTTGCAGGTGAAGGGAGGAAGGGCTCACCTTTGCCAGCTATTTCTTGAGAACACCTGGCTGGCTCTGCCCCCCCCCACTCCAGCCGGCTTCCTTGCCAGGCCTGGCAGTCTGGTTGCTTCCCTCCTTGTTGGGCTGCTGCCTGCCCAGCCCCTGGGAAGGGTTGCTGAGCGCCTCACCTGGTCCAGGAGTTCTTCCCTCTCTGGCAGGGCCTCTTCATGTTAGCCGGAACATGGCGCCAGCAGGAGAATCTGTGCCAGGCTTGCTTGCGCTGAGCCAAGGGCTCCCTCCTCCTCCTGGCAGCTGCCCACCCCCGTGAGCCTGCAGCCTCTCCCAGGTGCCCGAAGCTGCCCAGCAGGCAGTGAGGGGGTCCTGGGCAATGGTCAACCTCCCTCCTTGCTTCCCTGCAGGTGAAACGGGCCATGGTGCAGATGGTCAGTGCCATGGCCCACCACGGCTACCTGGAGCAGCCGGGTGGAGAAGCCCTGATTGAGTTCCTGGTCCGCCAGTGCGCCCTTCCTGCCGAGCAGGTGAGGGCCTGGGGTGGCCGCCTGATCAGGAGTCGAATGCTCCGAAAGGGAGGTTGAGTTCCAGGCGGGCCCACCTGCCTCGGCTCCTCGTGCCCTGCGGATCAATGTTGGCACAGGACTGGCACCTCGAAGTGACTGCACCTGCCAGCTCCACTGAGAGCCTTCCAGCAGTCTTGGGGGGGGGGGCGGCTGGCCTTGAGCCGTCCTGCATGGCTGGGCCAGGAAGGCCCCTGGGGGCTCCCCCCACCCGCTAGTTCTGCCGCCTTTGCTGGGCCTCAGGGCAGCCATGCTGCCCTCCTGGTGGGGCTGGGATTGGGCAGAGGCAGGAAGCCCTCCGTCCTCCCCCCCCCAGGCCTGGCATTCCCCTCCCCCAAGAGCTCCTGGGCTGGGGGGGTGAACGGGAGGGGGAGCCCCTCCCAGGAGATGGGGGTGCAGGAGGAGCCAGGCTGGGTCGGAACTGGGCAGCAGCGCTTCTCCCCTCTTTGCAGGGGTGCTTTTAGGAGCTGCCCCCCCCCACTCTCTCCCCCCAGGCCACCCCGCAGCCCCCACTGGACCCGGAGGAGGTGACGGACAGCCAGGTCAGGAGCATCAGTGCCAACACCCTCTTCCTGCTCAGCAGCACCGTGGACCGGATGGTGGATGTGAGCCCCCCAAAGGGAGGGAGGGTGCTGGGGCTGCTGGGACTTGTAGTGGAGCCTCCGGAGGGGCACCGGCTGAGCAGAGGCTTCTCGGGGAAGGGGGGGCTGCTTCCTGGTCTTGCCAGGAGGGGGCAGCTCACGGGAGAGGAGGGGGGCTTTCCCGGGGGTGGGGAGACCCCTGTGCAGGTCTTTGCTGTGTCCCCCCCTTTGCAGGTGCTCTGGCCGTCCCTGCTGGGCTTTGTGACCCCTGTGGCCTTGACCCCCGCCTTGCCCCCCCTCTGCAAGAGCCTCCTGGCCCTGGCTGCCCAGAAGCAGGAGCAGGGGGACTCCCAGCAGCAGCTCCTCTACGACCCGGGCGGTACGTATTGGCCTCTCAGGGGAGCACATGGGGGGGAGGAAGAGCCCCTGGCTACAGCAGCCAGACCAGCTCCTCTGGGGGGGGGGCAGGGAGGGGCTGGCTTCAGGGGGTCTCAGGTGGAGCTGGCCTGGCCCTTCCTGGGGACACCCTGCCTCCCCGGCTCTCTCCCCCTTCTGAGATGCAGAGCCCGGAGGGTGGGGGGTCTTCCCATGGCTCCTGGCCACCCCCACCTTGGCTGGGGCAGCCCAAAGTCACTTGCCCGGCCAGGCCCGGCCAGGGGGGTCCCTGTGTCTCCCAGAGTGTGTGTGGGGGTGCCTTGATAGGATTCAGGGCCTCTTTTCCAACCCCTGACCCTGAGGGATTGTGCCTTGCTTGCAGGAAACCTCCCGTCCCCCCATGCTCTGCTGTCTCGGCTGCTGGTGAGTGGGGGCAGCCCTCTGCTTGGGGGGCCAAGAGGGTGGGGGGATGGGAGGGGTTTCTGACTCTGGGAGGGGCCCCTTTGCCTTCCGCTGGAAAGGGGGCGGTGGAAGAAACCCTGCCCGCACCGTCGGGCTTTCACGGCTGACCTTGGGCCGGTCTCTGCCCTGCTCCTGGGGAGGGGGATTGGGGGGGACGGGCCTTCCCTCCCTCCCTCTGGACATTCCCCCAGTCCAGGGGCTTTGGGACCCCCTCGTGCTCTGGGCCAGACCCAGCAAGACATAGTTCCCCCTCTGCTCCCCCCACGCAGATTGTGGCCTCCCAGCCCTTCCTGGGGGGGGCCTGTGGGGCGGGGGCCCTGCGCCTGCTGCTAGTTCTGCGCCTGAGCATCCACCCAGCAGCCGAGCCCCTCTGGACCAGCAGCCTCCCTGCTCTGCTGCAGCACCTGGAAGGTAAGGCCGGAGGAGGCCCCCCATGCCCCCTGAGTGGATCATGCCAGGGTCCCCCCCCCAGTTTTCTTCTCACTGTAGCCAGAAGATGCCACCCCTCCCCCTTTTGGGACCCCCCTGGAAACAGGATGGACCGAAACGTCCTCGGTTGATGGTTGGGCTGCTTAAGGCCCCTCTGGGTGTCGCCTCCCCCTCCCCCTCAAGGGTGGGCCTCCTTCCTTTAGGTGTGGAGTGGGGGGGGCTGGGCTCAGGTCAGGGGGGGGATATGGGGGGCTGCATCTCCCACCAATGCTTTGCCTTTCCAGCCACTGCGGAGGCTTCCCTCTCTCTGAAGGACTGGCAGGACCAGCTGCTCCAGGTGAGCCTCCCCAACCCCCACCTGGGGAGAGCTGGCGGGGGAGGCCGTGCCGGGGGCACATTATCCCCCCCTCTAGCCCCTCCTCTGACTGGGCATCTCCTCCAAGGGCTGCCCTGCAGCTGCTGTGATGATCATTCATTGAATAGATTTGTAGGGCCATCCAGCTGACAGGTGGCGACTTCCGTTCCACCTTTGTAAGAAATAAGGAAGTTCAAAAATAAAATAGTATATAAGATGCGTAAAGGTTTCAGAAATGGGGGTTGGACTGGATGACCTGCAGGGTCCCTTCCAATTCTGTTAATCAAATACCTTCAACTTCATCAAGGACATAAAAGCCCCAGGAAGAGCGATTGAGGGTCCCTGAGTCCTGGGGGGGTCTTCCTTGGAGGGAGGGGGGGCTTGGGGGCATTTCTGCCTCCTGGGGCTCATTTTGGAGCAGGAAGGAGCTGCTCCTGCTCCGCTTAGTGACCTGGACGAGATGAGCTGAGTCTCGGGCATGGGGGGAGGGGGCTCCGGCTGACCGCTTGGCTGCAGCCTCAGAGGCAGAGGGGCAGGCAGCGGGGCTGCCAAGGAAGCTGCTGCTGCTGCTGCTGGGGGCCTCCTGCAGACGGGACAGCCTGGGGGACCGGTCCAACTGCCCTGCCTCCCTCCCTGGTCAAGCAGGGCCAGGGTGCCAGGCACCTCGGGTGGACGCCACCCTGAAATGCCCGCCTCTCCCCGCAGTTCCTCCAGAAGACCCTGGAGGCCATTTCGGACGTGCCCTGGACTGCCCAGCTGGTCTTGGAAATGTGCAGGCAGCTGAGTGGCTACAACGGCCTCTCTCCGGAGAAGGTCAGCCGGGAGGGGGGTCCTTGGGGGAGGCAGCGGTGGCCCCTCCTGCCTGCTGGCGATCTCTTGCGGACTCTGGATGGGCAGGAAGGGTGGCCTCTTGGCTGGGCTCCCCCTTCAGGGAAGCAGCTCCTCGTGCCAGGGCATGGGGTCCCTCCTGAGTGCCTTCCTCCTCCTCCTCCTCCTGCAGAACTTCCTCTACAAGGCCATCGGGGTGGGCCTGGCTGCTTGTGTCAACAAGGACCTGGTGCGGAAACAGGTTCAGGAGCTGCTGGAGACGGCGCGATACCAGGAGGAGGCAGAGCGAGAGGTGGGTGGAAGCTGGGGGGGGGGGAGAGACGGGGGGGGGCGCTGCATCCCACCTGGCTTCCTGGCCAACCGTCATCAGCCAGAGGGGGCAGAGAGAGGGGCAGCCAAGGAGCCAGAGCCCCACCTGGGTTGAGGGAGCACTGGGCAGCTGGTCTGGAAGGGGCTCCAACCGGGGCAGTTTCAAGACTGGTGGACCCAAAGTTCTGCAGCCAAGCATGAGTGGGGGAGGCGTTATGGGTGTTGAGTCCCCCAGACTGGAGAGCCTGCAGAAGGTCACTCTGGCCAGCCCAGCGAGGCCAAGCGAGGCTGGGCTCCTCCTGCACGGTCCTATCTGGCCCTCCTCTCTCCTGCTCAGGGCCTGGCAGCCTGCCTGGGCTTTTGTGCCGTCACCCACCTGGACGAGGTCCTGGCCCAGCTGGAGGACTTTGTCAAATCCGACATCTTCAAGAAGTCTGCCGGCCTCTTCAGCATCTTCAAGGTGGGCGCCCTCCTGCCCCGGGGACCTCCGTTGGGGGGGGGGTCTTTGCCTCTGACCTATCCTCTCCCCTCCCCCTCCCAGGACCGCAATGACCACGAGGTGGAGAAGGTGAAGGGCGCCCTCATCCTGTGCTACGGCTACGTGGCCAAGCAGGGGCCCGGGGAGCTGGTCCTGGCCCGCCTGGAGGCCGACATTCTCCGCAACGTCTTCTTCTACTTCAACACCAAGGTGAGGCCAGGCGCATCCCAGCAGGAGGGAGGGAGGGAGGGAGGGAGGGCTGGCAGCTGCTGGGCCCCGCTTTGCCCCCCCTGACCGTTAATGCCCGTCTCCTTCCTTTTGTCAGGTTCTGGGCATAAAAGTAGAGACGAAGGTACAGCTCGCCCGCCTCTCTCTCTCTCTCTGCCTCTCTCTCTCGGCCTCTCCTGCTGCTCTGAGAGGGGGGGGAGGAGGTCGCCCCGAGGCCCCCCCTGCCAGCAGAGCCCTCTGAGCCAGGCGGGGTCAGGTGGCACCAGCCAGCCAGGCCTCGGGGCTGCCTCCCTGCAGGGGGGAAGCGCCCCCAGGCGGAGAGGAGGGGGGGTTAAGGCCAAAAGGGGGCACCCTTTACCAGGGAAGGGGGGGCTGTGCTTTGAACCCCGAGGGAACGCCAGAAGAGCCCTCCTCTGCCTGAGAAGGAAAGGGGGGGGTCCCTGAGCTTGGCAGGGGCTCTTCTGCTGGCCGGAGGCTTGAGCAAGAGAGTTGGAAGGGACCTTGGAGGTCTTCTAGTCCACCCCCTCCCCCCGCTCATTTCAGAAAAGGCTGGCTGGGAGAGGCCCCCTCCTTGACCCAGAGCTTGGGAGTCCTGCCCCAAATCCGGGGCTCCTCTGGGGCTCAGGCAGCTTCCCTGGCCTGACAGTGCGAGGGGGGGGGAGGCGCGTGCCAGTCCCTCCTTGCCAGGCGCTTACCAACCTCAGTTCAATCGTGAGATGTCAAGCAGGAGGGGAAGCCCATGGGGGGTGCAAGCAAGCGGGCCCCTCCCTCCCGCCCGCAGGAAGAGCTGGAGGAGAGCTGGAGGGCTGCCCCTAGGAGCGTTTCTCAGGGGTGGGGGGCCTCTGCTCTTACTAACACCTTCCTCCCCCGTGTCTGCACTAACTCTGTGGGGAGGGGCTCTTTGCCCCCTCCTGGGCTTCAGGGCCCCAGGGATCTCTGTGGACGGGGCCACCTTCTGGAAGAGCCGCTCTTGGGGTTCACCCTCTTTTGGGGGCCCCTTCCTGTGTTGCTGATTGAGAGACGGACGTGGGTTCGAGTGCCGGCCCAGGTGAAGAGGGCCAGCAAGGCCCTTGGCTGACTTCTGGGCTGGCGCATGGGGGGAGGACGGGGGCGAGTCCCCTGCTTGGTGCCTCTTCCGGCCCCTCAAGGCCTCCTCCTCCTCCTCCTCCTCCGTCCCCAGGATGCCACCCTGAAGCTCTGCCTCATCCGCAGCATCTGCCTCATCAGCCAGGCCGTCTGCCACAGTGCCCAGTCCGGGGACTTCAGCTTCCCCCGCAAGGCCGAGGTGGTCGCCCAGATGCTGGTGAGGAACAGCGGGAGGCCTTTTCTGGGCTCCAGCAGCAGCCCCTCCCCCTCCCGTGCCAGGATGCCCAGCTCTGGGCCCATAGGCTCACTCCTCTGATGGGGGGTGGGGGTGGGGGTGGGAGGCTGCTGGGGGGCGGTCCTCACTCCTCCTCCTCCTCCGCAGGAGTTCATCAAAGCCGAGCCCCCCGATGTCCTCCGGACGGCCATCCGCCAGAGAGCCATGACTGCCTGCATGTACCTGGTGTATCCTTTCTCGGCTCCTGGGGAAGGCCAAGGGGGAGGGGGCTGGGGGGGTGGGAGCCCGGGGGGCCCATGGGAATGGCTTTCCCACTCAGTCTATGTGGGGGCCGCTCCCCCCAGGGCCAAGCTCTGCCTGCAGCCGTGATTGAGTCTGGGCCTGGGGAGGGGGCTTCTCCCAATCAGCCCCACTCCCCCCCCTGAGCCTCCTATTCCAGCCTTAACTTGCCGGGCAGCATCCTGGAGCCCCCGCTGAGTGAGGCCGAGAAGGTGGAGCTGGTGGAGGGCTGCCTCCACAGCGTCTTCCCTCTTCCGCCACCAGGCGTGCCCAAGGAAGGAGACGGGGCTGAGGGGGAATCCGGGCCGAGAGAGGTACCAGCCCAGGGCCTGGCTGGGGGCGCCTGGCAGGGGGCGGGGAATTGTGGCCCCCCTTCCCTCTGGCGCCCATTCCCCCCCCCTGCCCCAGGGCCCGTCCCGGCTTTGCTCCGCCCACCCCCGAGACTGAAGGGCTGCGCTTGCCCCCTGCCAGCCCCTCTGGTGTGCCACCCTGGCGGCCCTCAAGGACCTGCTGAAGAGCCTCCTGCACCGGCACATGACTCCGCACGGCCTCCAGACCATGTTCGAGGTAGAGGCCCCTACGGGGCGGCAACCCTTCCTATGGGGGGGGGGCTCCGGCCGGCCAGTGGGGGCCTCCGGGACTGCAGCCGCCTGCTCTCCCCGCAGCACCTTGGCCCCTGGATCAAGTCCACCAAGGAGCAGGAGCGCGAGCGGGCCGTGGAAGTGAGCGCCGCCCTCCTGCTCTTCTTCCGGGAGAAGCTGAACGTCAGCGTGAGTCCCTCCTGGGGGGTCGCCCCCCTGCCCCTCCCCCCGGGCCTTGAGCCTCCGCAACCTGCACTCGGTCCCAGCATGAGCCCCCCACGGCCTGGGGAGGGGAGTGGGCTGGTGGCTGCCTTGCTGCGCCCCTCCCTGCTGACCACTTGACCAAGTGGCCTGGGGGCTCCAGTCCCTTTCCTTCCTTCCTTCCTTGTAGAAGGTGGTCCCCTTCTACAACCTGGGGGTGCTGATGGCCCTCTTCTCCCCCCGCTGCACGGACTCCCTGCCCAGCGTCCGCCAACACGCGGTGGATTGCGTCCATTCCCTGCTCTACGTGCAGCTGTGCTATGAAGGTAACCCTGCCAAGGCCTTGGGGGGCGGGGGGGCTGCTCCCCGGCCCCCCCACCCTGTCTCTTCCTCCAGTGGGGCTCAGGAGCTGCCTTTCCTGCAGGGGCTCTGGAGCCCTTTCCTTCCGGGCAGGGCCTCTCTCTGGACAGCAGGGGGCAGTGTTTCCTTTGCTGCCTTCCAGGGCTCAGCAGCTGCAAGGGGGGCGGGGGGGCATTCATAGCATCTGCTCCAGGGAAGCTGCCCAGGCCAAAGGCCAGAGCGTGGCCGGGTGGCTGCGTGACCCAGTGGATCTCTTTCCAGGCTTTTCCCAGGATCACCAGGATGAATCTGTGGAGCAGCTGAAAGCCCTGAAGCCCGGCCTGAAGGATCCAGATGTGACCGTCCTCTTCCAGACGTGCTGCAACATCGCCAGGGTGCGGTGGGGGGGCGGCCTTTGTGGAGGGAGGTGCCTTCCGTTCCTCTCGGGGGGGTATCTCCCCCCACCTTGACCTGCCCTGGGCTGCCCAGGTGGCTCTCGGCTCTTGAGGGAGGCAGACCCGGAGGCTGAGGGCCAAGTGGGATTCTCACCCTGCAGGGGCAACTGGACCTCCGTGGCTTTTTTGCCCCCTGGTGGTGAGGAAGGTCTCTAACGGCCCCCTTCCTCTCTGCTGCCCCCTGCAGGTCATGGCCAAGCACTTGCCCCCAGACCAGCTGCTCAGCCTGCTGCTCTCCATGCTGGAGGGCTTGGTGGACCCAGACCGGAACTGCGCCCGAGCTGCCGCCGTCATGATCAACTCCATCCTGAAGGAGCGAGGGGGGGTCCTGCTGGAGAAGGTAGGGGGCCCTGGAGGGACGTCTCGCTCTGGGTGGCTGCTCCAGCCTTGCGGTTCCAGGGGGAGCCCAGGGCCACTGCCCCCCCTCCACCCCCTGGATACACAGCGGCTTTTCTGAAGGACTGGAAGCCCCCGGGGAGGGGAAAGGGCCCCAGCCTCGGAAAGGGCCTGCTGGAGGAGCCACGTGCCCTGGGGCCCTTTCAGGCTCCTTCTTGGTTCCTACTCAGCGGAGACCCTGGGAGGCTGTGGAGAAGCAGGCAGAGGGTCAGGGCTTCCCTTTGGGGGGGTTAGTAGAGGCCTCGGTGGGGGGGGTCCCTGCCCAGCCCTCCTTTGTTGGCTGCCCATCCGTCCGTCTTTCCGTTTCAGCCGAAGAGGCTCAGGGAGGTTCTGTGGGGCAGGAAGGGGGAGAAGAGACCGGGGAGGGGGATCCTGGGGGCACAACTGGCAGGGGGCCATGATGGGACTTGGAGGGGCTTCTTCCCCTTTCGGGGGTCTCTCTCTGAGCCCGGCCCCCTCCGCCTTCCCTGGCAGGTGCCGAAGCTCCTGGAGACAATCCACCTGAAGCTGCAGGAGGTGCCGGAGGAGTCGGTCCGCAAGGCCACCGAGCAGACGGTCTGCATCCTGGCCAGCCAGCACAAGGCTGCAGTGGTGTCCAGCCTCCTCGGCCACAGCCTCCCCCTGGACAGGTAAGGGGGCTGGGAGCCTCTCTGCGGCTTCTGGAGTGCCCCGGGGGCCTTTTCTGGCCTGGGGGGGGCAAGCGCTCGGGGGGGCAGGTGGGACAGGAGGGCAGGGAAGGGGGCCTTTCCACACGCCCCCCTGAGGCCTTCCTGGGGAGGCCCTTCTGCTGCTCCTGAGTGGCCCCAGGCTGGCCTGCAGCAGGTGGGGGTCACTTTTCCTCTCAGGGAAGACCCCCTCCCCCCACCCAGAAAGGCCCCCTGGGTTCCCCTGACTCGGCTGCGGCAGAGGGCCACGAGGGGCTTGAGAGCAGGGCTGGCAGCCTCCCCCTCCCCTTTGCCTTGGGGGGCTCCTGGGGTGCGGAGTGGCCTTGGGCAGGGTCTCCCGGGGGTCTGCCCAAGGCAGCTGCCCTCCTCTGGAGGGTTTTACGGGCAGCGGAGGAGGGAGGCGGGCAGGGGGGCAGGCAGAGGATGAAGGGGCTTCTCTGCCTCCCCGCAGCTGCAGCTGCACCATGTGGAGGTCGCTGGCCTCGGAGCCCACCCTGACCACCCAGGTCTTAGAGCTGCTGCTGGACAAGTGAACCGGGACGTCCCCTACAAGGAGAACAAGTCCTTCCTGCGAGGGAGCCGCTTGGAGCGTGTGGCCACCTTCTACCCCCTCTCGGTGGGTGTCCTCCAGCGGCCCCCCTCCGCTCCCTTTCCCCTCCCCGTCGGCTGAGCCTGTGACGGGGCAGAGGGGGCTGCCTTGGGCCCCTGTGGTGCTGACCTGCCTTGGAGGAGGGCTTGCGGGGGGGGATCAATGGGGCTCCCCTCCTGGCTGATGCCCAGCTGAGCCCTCTGGGAGCCTGGCGCCCTCACCTGCCCCCTGCCCTGGGAGGCCCCCTTGCCCTTGCGCCCCTCCTACCTCTCGGCTGGCCCTCGGGGCCGCTGCTTCCCTGCCCTCCTCCTGCTGCCCCCTGCCCTGCTCTGGGTGGGCGGGGGGGGTCTCTGGGCGTCTTTGGGGGAGCTCTGGCCGAGTGCTGAAGACCCCCATGGACCCTTGGCTGCCTGCACATCACTTGCCGTGCTGGGGGTGGTCTGTGTGTCAGTGGAGGGGTGGGGGGAGGAGCTGCACACCTTGTGGGGGTGCTGGGGGGAGGGGTCCTGCAGGAGGGGGAGGGGGAGGCTGCTGACCTGGAGCCCCGATGACATGTGTGAGGAGGGAGGCCGGTGCCTCCTGCCGGGGGGACAGAAATGGATGCGGCTCCCCCTTCCCCCTCCAGGCCACGTGTGCGCTGCATGAGATCATGTCTGTCCGGGAGTCTGGACCGGCCGTGGGGGGGCTCTACGCGGAACTTTTCGTCTCCCTCCTGCTCCGGGTCAGCTGCTCGGTGGGAGTCCAGCTGCCCAAGCACCTGCAGTCCAAGGAGCGGAAGAATATCGGCCGGGCGCAGAGCCTGCGCGCCCTCGACCCCTGCAGGTAATGGCCTCCCCTTCCCCGCCAGGTGGAACTGATTTGGCTCCCGAGCAAACAGCTCAGCCAACGGGTGTAGAGCTAACAGCTCAAGCACCACGGCCCATCGCACCGCAGGAATGGAGCCAGGCCTGACCTCCGGGGATTGGGGCCCGTTTCCCACACGCTCCTCTCTCCGAAACCAGGAAATATTAAATGGTGCTTCCCGTTGCAGGCAGCCTTGCGGTTTGCCTCTGCATTCCTCCGAGGGGGCTGGGGTGTCCACCCTCCCTTACAGCGGCTGTCCCAGCCGGGCTGGGCTGCAGGGGCTTCCCTGGGGGTCCTGGCCGGGGGAGGGCTGGGCCAGCTGGGGAGCAGAGGGGCCTGGGGGTGGAGAGGTCACCCAGCTGGGGTCCACGTATGTGGAGGGGGAGGAGGAGGCACCTGGGCTCTGACCCCCGAGCAGCCCTGGGTCGCTTGCAGGCCTCCTGAGGCACCTGGATGCCCAGCCACCTGCCCCTTGTTTTGGGGCACCCAAAGACTTGGTAGCTCAACCAGGTGGGCGAGGGGGTGGGATTGTGCTGGAACCCTCAAGTGGGAGAGCCGTCCCTCCGATGGGCCTTGCTGCCAGGGGCCAGGCTGCTGGCGCTGGGCTGTGGTCGCCTGGGAGAGCAGTAAGTTGGCCCCGGAGCAGGGGGGAGGCCCCTTTGCAGCCCCCCCCCCTCCCAGCCTTGCTCCCGTTGTTCCCTTGGGGGGAAACGGTGCACTGGTTGGGGTGCACAGATCCTGCCTCCCTCCCTGCTCCCAAAGGGGCTTTTGAAAGGCAAAGTGGATTCCCTGATCTTTCTTTGAGCCGTTCGGGGGCGAGAAGCGAAACGAAGAAAAACAGGAAAGTCCCAAGTGCCTTTAAAGCCAAAGCCCCCTTGGGCTAACGGCCAGGCCTGGATGGACGAGGACCTTCCCAGACCAAACCTGGGTTTGCAGCTGGGGGGGGGGCGAGTGGGGGAGGCAAAAGGCCTGGAGGTGAGGGGCAGAAGCTGAGAGGATGCCCAACTTCTGAGCATCTCCGGATGTCTGGATAGTCCTCCTGGGGTCATTTATGGCCAGCCACTTCTTGTGTCACACTTCTGGTGAGGGGCTCCCACCTCCTGCCCTGCAAGGCAGGCGTTGGCAGGATGGGGGTCATCCAGCAGAGTTTGGGGGGGCTTCTGAGGGGCTGCTCAGGCCAGAGGACCCCGGCACTCCCTCCCCCAGCAGGTCTCCTGGTTTGGCTCTGGGGTGGGAGGGTCGGGAGAGTTTCCCAGATGGACCCTCACTCACTTTGCTGGGGAATCATTGCGCCCCCCCCCCCAAATAAATACGAGTGGGCCAGCTGCTCTGGAGCTCTTGCGGTCAGGGGGAGGTCCTGGGGGGCTCCTGGGAGCAGGTGGGCAGCAGCCTCCGCACCGGGCTAAGCTCTGGCCGTCCTCCAGCATGGGGGCTCCTGGGCATTGGGCCTCAGCCCCCCTCCCCTCCCCCTCCCCCCCAGCTCTGCCATCGAGACCCTCAAGGCCATGCTGAGCCGGGGGGGCAGCGAGTCAGTCAGCAATGCTGTGACGGAGGACGGAGGCTGGGAGCTGCTGCGGAACCCAGACAACCACTACGATGGAGTGGCCTTCCTGGCCAGGTGAGCGGGCGACACTCTGGATCGGGCCCTTTGCTGGCCTGGGACTGTCCCGGATTGTTCCAGGTGGCCCCGACTGCTGATGGCTCCTGGCGCCAGGCCTTGGCTGCTGCCGCTGATGCCACCACTGTCACAGCCCCCCTCCCCAGAGTTTCAGCAGGGGGGATGCAGGTGGCTCAGGATCGGTGCTCTTCAAGCTTGTGGTTGGCTTCAAGCCATTTCACCTCCCAGCCAGGTAACTTTATCAGTGCATTGATGATGATACCTAGTTGGGTAATGAGAGGTCTGCAAAAAGCAGCCAAGCTCAGAGAGCAAAAAGACCCCACAGCCCTCCTCCTCCTCCTCCACTCTGGAAACCTCACCCTGCTCTACCACTGATGATGTTACCTAGTTGGGTAGTGAAACGTCTGCAAGCAAAGCACCAACCTGAGAGAGCAGCAAGGACTCTACAGTGCCAACAGTTTGGAAGGCGGGGGAGGGGTGGGGTTATAGATGCCCAGGGATGGTAGCAGGTGCCCGCTTGCTTGCTCTTCTGCCTGGGGAGAGGGGGCTCCTTGCAGGGAGGAGGAAGGGCCCCACTGAGGGTCTCTGGCCAGGCGGAGGTGAGGCAGAGAGAGCCAATGGGGAACGGGCTTGCAGGGAGCGGGCCAGGCGGGTGTTTCCTGGGCCGGCTCACCTGGGGGGCTTCTGGGGCTGTTTGCAGGGCCATGGCGAAGCACACAGGACCCAAACTCCCTCTGATCGTGAAGCTGCTCTCACCGATGCTGAACAGCATCTACGACAGCCAACGGCTCACCACCACCGCCTACTTTGCAGAGGTGAGTCTGCCGCCCTTGGAGACGCCCCCCCCTTGGGCAGTGCCGCCCCCCTCCCGGAGCCCCGGAGAGAAGGGGAACGAATGACTCCTTCCAGCACCCGGCTCTTGCAATGGATTCCCCGTGCGGGATCTGGCTGCCCGCTGTCCAGATGCAGGTGGGGTGAGCAAGCGAGGGCCCCAGCTGGCTTTCCTTGAGCCTGTCAGGTGTGCACCTACCCACCGGGACTGTTTATTACATTTGTTATTCATGTGGTAAAACTTATTTGCGGCCTCTCTCGTGGCTTTTATTTTTTGCTGGGGACCCAGCTGCTGCCTGGGCAGCCAGGAGATGAGGCCACCAGCCCTCACCTCGCCCCTTTCATACCACCCTGAGGAATGGAGGGGGCCAGGCTGCCTCCTCCTGCACAGGGCACCTGTGGCTCCCACCCTTGGCCCACTTGCCAGCCTGGCCGGGGGTGCCCAAATGGTCTCCATTACAAGGCAGCTGCTCCTGCTGGGCCCGGCACTGGTAGCGGCTGCTGTGCCAGGAAGCGGCCTCTTAAAATCTCAGCTGATAAAGCAGCCGGGGATTAAGAGGCTCAGCAGGGAAGCCCACAGCCAGATGGGAGGGAAGGGGGGGAGACACTTGGCCATGAAGCAGCACACAGAGCATTTGAATCACACTCTGAGGAGCCAGAGCCTGCACCCGTGTGCACATGGGCATGCAGAGTGAGGAGCTGCACACTGCACAGCTCCTTCGCCTCCCCAAACCCGGTGGCTGGGGACGAGGCAAGGCAGCAGCTCCAGTGCAGCCGGGAGGGGGGGACTGGGGCCAACAGGCAGGACTTCCTTGTGGAGGAGGCATTTCCATTGCAAATCAAGAAGGCCCCCCACTTACCTCATCCACATTCAGACTTTCTTCCCCTGGGCGGTGGTGGCCATTGGGCGGATGAAGACAAGGTCTTCGTCTCCATCTGGGAGCTGGCAAGCTGGACCAAGTGTGGGGCCCAGCTACCCATGCAGGAGTTCTGCCGTTCGCTTTCTGACCCGGCACGGGTGGGCCGATAGAATGGAAGAAGGGTCCTGGTGGGGTGGAGGCTCCCCTGCCCCAAATGATGGGCTGGGCGTCTTTCAGCTGCTCAACAGCAACGTGGTGAATGATCTGGTTCTTCTGGAGAATCTGATGGACAGCATGACAGCCCGGCTGAGGGACTCCTCCACGGTGGTGCGGATGCTGGCCCTTCGTGGATTGGGCAATGTCGCTTCGGGCTCCCCAGAGAAGGTGAGGCCTCCTGGGCTTGGGTGGCCACGTGGGGCCCCTTGAGCTCTGCCGCCTTCTGCCAGGCTCCTGAGCTTCTGCTGCTCACCTGAGATGGGACCCCTGGTGGAAGCTCACCAGCCCAGGGCAGGAAAATGGCAGCCACTGCTGCCGCCTCTCTGCCAGTGGAGCTGCCTGGTCTCTGATCCTCCAAGAACCCAGTTGTCCCTCACCTGATCAGTGGTCTCCTCATGATTGGATGTTGGTTGCCCAAGCAGAAGACCCCAGTTCCTGGACAGACTGTCTGCCCAGAGCAGATGCTCTGAAGCTGTGGTTGACTTCCGGCTGCTGGCCCCATGCCACCCGCTTTCCCTCCTCTTGCAGGCGAGGAAGTACGGGCCCCAGCTTCTGTCCTCCATGATCAACAGCTTGGATGACAAGGATGATCCCCACAACTGGTGGCCTTGGAAGCCATGTCCAGCCTCTCCAAGATCCTGGCCTTCACAGAAGAGAGCGACGTCCACTCCGTGCTGCTCCATGTCACCATCCGAATACGGCCCTTCTTTGACAACGTAAGGAGTGCAAGCCGGCGGGGGAGCTGGCAGCCCTTTGGGGGAATCCGTTAGGTCGCCCTGATGCCTTCAGGTTGGTTTGCCTAGCACGGGGATCTCCAAATGTGGCCACTTTTAAGACTTGTGGACTTCAACTCCCAGAATTCCCCAGCCAGCATGCGCTTGGAGATCCCTGGTCTAGTGTGGCAGGTGGCAGAAGTCAGCGGTGTCATGGTGCATAACCTGGAGCTGGTGGCCGATTTATGCGTCTGCGGAATCCCGGGTCATCCTCAAGGTGTGACTTGGGAATCCCTGCCCCTGGCAAGTTGTGATGCGTCAGGACGGAGCCTCGAAGGTGCAGCTGCCCTGTCCGTACTGAGAAGGGATGGGCCCAAGGGCTGAACCGTATGCCCACCTGCGTCTCTGGGTGTGGTGCCGCAGCAAGACGATGTGTGGAGATGTGCTTGGGGAGGGCAGTGCCAAAGCAGCCTGGCGTTGCCCACTCGGCAGCATACTCTCCATGCCCGTACGCATGGCACGTGGGAGACGAGGATGATGCACTGAGCATGCTTGCTGTCCTGGGAGAGGAATTGGGAAGAGAGCATCTGGCTGTAGAATCAGAATAGAACTGGAGGGGACCTTGGAGGTCTTCTAGTCCAGCCCCTTGCTTAGGCAGAAGACCTTATGTACCATTTCAGACAGGGGCTACACTGGACAGCCTCCAGTGATGAACCACCCACCACTTCTGGAGGCAGGCTGTTCCACCGGTTAATTCTTCTCAGTGTCAGGAAGTTTCTCCTTATTTCCAGGTTGCGCCTCTCCTTGGTTAAGTTTCCATCCGTTGTTGCTTCTCCTGCCTTCAGGGGCTTTGGAGAATGTGACCCCCTCCTCTTTGCAGCAGCCCCTCAAATGCTGGGATCCTGCTATCATGCCTCCCCTTGTCCTCTTTTCTCCAGAGTAGCCAAACCCAAAGCGTGCAACCATTCTTCGTGTGTTTTAGCTTCCAGACTCCGGTGGCTGGATATTGTTTTAGAGGGGGAAGAAGAGGGTCGGGGGAGGGGAGGACCGCCCCAGGTCTCTAGCCACCCCCACAGGGCTTGCTTTCCTTGCAGGAGGAGCCCAACCTCCGCAAGGCCTCCATCTTCCTCTTTGGGAACCTGGCCAAGTTCAGCTCTGGGAGTGGCGAGGACGCCTTCTGTGAGCAGATCCTCTACGGCCTGGTGACCTTGCTGCTCCACCTCCAGGACCCGAAGCCAGAGGTCGTCAAGGTGGGTGTCCCAGCTGGGAGGGCTCCGCTCTCCTCGCCTCTGCGGGGAAGGCCCCACAGCTCCTCCCCTCTCCTTCCTCGCAGGCCTGCAAGTTTGCCTTGCGCTCGTGTGGGCCCATCATGAGCTGCCCTGGGCTGTGCGAGATGTTTCAGAAGCACCTGCACGAGGAGTGGAGCCTCCATTATGGCGAGTTCATGAATGACGTCTGCAAACACCTGGTGAGCACCTGGCCTCCGGCTTCCCCGGCCTTCCTTCCCACAGGCGACGACCCCGCAGAGCCATCCCGCCTCCCAGTCGCTGCGCCAGGGAAGGGGCCGGAGCAGCTACAACACAACTGGTTCCAGAGCAAGCAGGTCCCAAGGAGGGTCCGATGAGTTCCAGTTCCAGATTAGTTCCAAAGGAACCCGGGGAAGCCTTTCTCGGGGGGGGGGTGTCAGGAGGAGGCCCAAAGGCACCCTAGGCTTCCCCTGCTGCTTGGCTGGGAGGGGGAACTTTCCCGAGCGGAGATCTCCTGCTTTGTGGCTGAGCCTCCTGGGCCGAAGTGGCCCTTCGGCTCTCCTGGCCCATCTGCACTTCCAGGGTCAACGGTTGGGTGTGTTGACCTAACACCCAACAGACCCCTCAGTCTCTCCGGCTCAATTGCTCAGCCCTGCCTTGTCCCAAAGAGAAAGTTTCGGAGGATGCGGCGCTGGGTGGCCCCTTGAATGGCTCCCCTGGCCTGAGGTTCCCCCTGGGTGCCAGCCGGTCTTCCTTCCCTCCGGCTCAGATGCAGAGCTTCCCAGAAATGCTGAGTCGTTTGGTCAGCATCAACCTCTTCTACTTCAAGAGCAACTGGCCCGATGTCCGAGCGGCTGCCCCCATGTTTGTAGGTGAGAAGGGCCACGTGGGCCTCCTTTCCTGGGCTTTCCTGGATGGGCCCCCCTGGGCTCCGTGGGACTCAAGGGGCCTTCTCTCTCCCTCGAAGGCTTCTTGATCCTGCATGTGGACCGAGAGCAGAGCCAGCAGCTTGATCTGGACGAACTGATTGCTGGTGAGTGACCGAGGGAAGCGGTCCCTTTGATACCGGGTGGGAATGGGTGAGGGAGCCAGCTGGGGGTCCCGGGAAAGGCCCCCGTCCACATTAGGTAGGGAAGTCTCCCTGGGCTTCAGGCCTCCCTGGGCGCTGCATCAGAGGGCTGGCCACTTCCACGCAGAGCACAAAGGGGAAACTGTCTCGGGGCCAGCCCAGCAGCACCCCGCATGGGGCACCGTCCTGGGCGAAGGTGGTGGGGCAGTGGCTTGCCTGCTGGGGGGCAGCCCCCTTGCCCTTGGCTAGCCTAGCCTGGGCTGCGGAGCTGCAGGGATCAGGGCCACGTCCCTGCGTGCAGCGCAGCTTCCTCCTCCCCTCAGGGTTGCCCCTGCGAGACCAGCCGGAGAATCCAGTTAGGTAATAAACTTTCCTGGACTCCACTCCTGTCTTCCCTTGTCAGCAGTGACCTCACCGCTCAGAGGAAGGCTTGGAAAATCTCTGAGCTTTCCAACGGAGCTTAAAAACCACTAAAAAAGGGAAAACTATCTTTCCGTTGGCTGATGGAGCCGTCCCGAAGAGAGGCCCGTCTGTGCAGGGGGGGGGGGAGCGGCAAGGACTCCGGATGGGGTCGCCACAGCTTCCCGTCTTGAGTGTGAGCGCTCAGCTTGCCAGCCCCCCTCTCCCCCTCCAGCTCCTGCAGCTGGCCGGGGCTGATGGACGGGAAGCAGCTCTGTGCATAAATCAGGCCGTCTCGCTCACTCGCTGGCTGCTCTGGCGGGACAGGAGAGGCTCGGATTTGCAGTGTAAACATGCTACTGGAAAAATATTATTGTATCTCTGCTGCTCGGGAGGCAGTGCTGGCCCCTCGCCCGCTCGGCAGCTGGGCCCGGGCCAGGCGCAGGCAGAGCAGCAGCCCCGGACGGCTGACGGAGCCCTCCCTGCCTGCTGCTGCCACCTGGGCCTAGGCTGCCCGTGGCCCCCGGAGAGCCGGGCTTCCGTCTGGGCTTGGCTTTCAGCCACGGCTGGGGGCGCAGGGAAGGGAGGGTTGGAGGGATGCGCAGGGCCTGGGCAACCCACTTGGCTGACGGCCGCTCCTCTCGCCCAGCTCTGACCGTGCTGCTGAAGGACCCCGTCACGACGGTGCGGGCAAAGGCGGCGGAGACGCTGGGCCGCCTGGGCCGGGCCATCTAAGGACTGCTGGCCATGGACGCCCCCAGAGGAAATGGAATCCGGCCCCCCCAGTTCAAAGTTGCCCTCCCACCTCCTGAGGGGCGAGTCGCACGTCTTCCAGAGCAACACAACCTTCACACCCTGCAGCACCCCCTGCCCCCAACACCTTAAAGAGAAGACCTGACGTCTCTGCACCTTAATGTGTTTCCATGGTTTTTTTTTTTAATTTCTGCAGGGGGCACCCTGCTCCCCCTCCCACCCCTTGGGTAGGCTGGACCAAACAGGGCGCAGAGTAGAGACTCAGGGTTGCAGCACAGGGGCACCGGTCCAGCGTGGACCCCATCTGCCCACCAACCCTGCCCCCCCTGCCCCACACAGGAGCAGGTGCCTCCTGACTGCGCCACGCTGCACCCGCCCCTCCACCATCCCCAGCACCAGGAAGGGGGGAAGCGCCCTGCTGCGCCTTCCACAGTTCATGCACATTCCTCTCAGCCGGAGTTTGTATATAGACTCAGAGGACTTATTTTTAATAAACTATTTGCTTCTCAGAACCACGAGGGCTCTTTCTTAGCTCCTGGGCCAGGAGAGGAGAGCCCCCCGCCTCCGCTGCTCCATCCCCAGTGGCTTCTCCCTCGGCCTCTCGGGAGGGTCTGCCAAGAGTCTCTCCAGGAGCTCCCAGGCAAGAGAAGGGGCCAGGCAGCAGAGCTCCATCCCGGGCCTGCAGAGGCTGCCCACAAGAGCCCCACTGGCCGGGCGGTAGGGGGGGAGGGTTGCGTCCTTCCTGCTCCCAGGCCATTCAGGCAGCTTCCTCCAAAGGCAGCTGGTCCCAGTGTAGGAAGAAGAAAGAGGAGGAGATGGACGGACACTGGGGTCTCCCTGGGCAGTGGGGCATCAGTCACCGGCCCCTGGAGTCAAGGGAGGCCTTGCCTTCTCCTCCCCCCCTCCTCCCCCGTTGCCTACTGCAGGGGCAGTGCCCCCCCCCAGCCTTGGAAACCCCCACCCCCACCCCAAGGCCTTGCTGCTGCTTGAATGGGAGCTGGCAGGGCTGAGTCTGAGAGCTCAGGAGGGAAGGGAAGGGCAGCAAGCACCTTTTCAAGGCAGACAGGTGCGCAAAGCCCCCTGCCCCCCCCCGCCCTGGTTCTGAACTCCGCTTACTTCCCTCTTGGAAAGCTGGACAGCTCCACCCGGCCTCCTTCCTCCCAAGTCCTCCCCTTCAGAGGAACCACCAGCAGCAGCAGCCTCGTTTCTGAAGGAGTCTGGACGGAGCTCCGGGCCTGCCAAGCAGCTGCACCCGTCGGGAAGCTGAAGTCTCACACAGCCCCCTTCCCACCAGCCACTGGCTCCTCATCCTGCCCTCCCCTCCCCTCCGCAGGCCCCCAGATTCAGGGCTTCTGCTGGGCCACCCTCCCCCTTTGGCCACTTTTGGATTCCGGCTCCCTGCCGCTCTTGGTGGCCACAATCCCTGGACAACCAGCGGCCCAGAGAGAGATGGCCGTGGTTCTGGGATGCCCTCCCTGCAGCCACCCTGGCCGTCCTGTCTGGGGCTGGGCCTGCGCTAACAGACAATGTGTTGGCTCCTGGGCCGTAATCCCAAAATCCCCATCCCCCCACCCCGGGGGGAGGGGTGGTGGTGCAATGAACAGCTCAGCCGTCTGCAGTTCCTGGCATCAGAGAACTGGAACTCGGGGGGCGTTTCTCGCCCTCCTGGCCTTACAAGCCCCCACCCCCCTTGACAAAAATGCAGGAAAATGCCCCCCCCTCCACAGGAGGTGAGCCCCGAGACTCTCGTACACCCAGCAGCTTCAAGCAGAAGGGCCAAGCTGGCCCCTATGGAAGGAGGGGAGGGGGCTCCTTCAAGCAGGGCAGGTGGAGCCCCTGCTGTAGTGCCCCCGCCCCCAGGGCAGTCAGCCTGAGCGGGCTGGCTTCCCTCTGGCCCTGGAGGTCTCTCTCCCCCTGCTCAGGTGGGCAGGTCTTGGGGTGCTCTTCTGCAGACCCCGCCCTCTTGCAGCACCCCTTTCCCACTGCCAGGGCTTTTGGGGGGCTTGTGCAAGAAGCCTCATTATGCCGGGGGGCCACGACTGGCTGGGTTGGTGGGCACCTTTGGAAGAGGAAGAAGATGCAAAAGGGGCTTTTCCACCTGGGCACAGAAAACAGCCAATGGGCAGGACGTTTTGGGAGGGGTCAGGATCAGAGGCAGCTCACCCTCCTCACCCCCCACCCTTTATCCAGCCTACCCCCCCCCCGGTTCTGGTTCTGGACGAGGGACCATCCTTGCAAAACAGGCACTTTTATTGTTTTCCAAGCGAAGAGCGCCTGGTGCTCTGAGTCTTCAGTCCTCCAGGAGGCCCCCCACCCCCGCCCCCCCTCCAGCCAGAGGCCTGCAAGGTCTGAGGTTGATCCAGCAACAGCCTCCTCCTCCTCCTCACCCGGATCAAACGCTCCGGCCTCCCAGGGAAAGGGCCCCATGGAGGGAGGGCCCAGCCACCCCGGCTGCCGCTCTCCTGCGAAGTCCCTTTGGAGCTGGGCGCAGGGCTACGTGAAGAGGCGGATGGTGGCGTCTGCGCCCGCAGAGAAGAGCCAGGGCTGCGTGGGGTGGAAGAGGACATCCAGGACGCCCAGGTCGTGGGCTGGAGCGTGGCCCCTCAGCACCTTCACCGGCACCAGCAGCGGGTTCTGAAGCAGGTCGCTTTGGGGGGGGGGGGAAGAACGGTCAGCGGTGCTGGTTCTGCCCCCGGACGCCATGTGCCCCCCACCCCCACTGCAGACACTCACCTATAGACCATGCCGTGGCAGACAATGACGCTGCCGTCGTCCGAGCCGGAGCCGAAGAGCGGGTAGGAAGGGTGGAAAGCCACCGCCCTCAGGGCTGCCTTGTGGTGCCTGCCAGACGACAGGAGGGGTGACCCAGCAGCCCTCTCTGCCCTCTGTGCCCGTCCCTGCAAGGAGGCGGCTGGGGCTGCTCCAAAAGGGAGGGGCGGGCTTGGAGCCGAGGGGGGGCATCCCTCGGGGGTGGGTGGGGGGGTGGGTGGGAGCTGCTGAAGGCAGGATGCTGGAGGGACCAGGATGCCCTTGGGATGCCAGTGTCCAGCTGCAAAGGCCCAGGCTCAGCAATGAGTTAGCAGCAGCTCCTGCGTCCCCGGGGGGCGGGGGAGAGCCCAGCCCCCCCCCCCATCGCACTCGGGGGCTGCATCTGGAGGAGTTTGGCCAGCTGTCCCAGAAGATGGGAGGGAGGGAGGGGGAGGGGGGGCTGCTCCCTACCTGAGCACCCGGTAAGGCTTGGTGGAGAGGTCCAGGTCAAACCAGATCAGCCTGCTGTCGTAGCTGCCACAGATCAAGTTGTCACCTGAGAGGAAGAGGAGGAGGAGGAGGGGGGGGGGCTGTTGGGGCACGAGCAGAAAGGTGGCCACCCCCTGGGCCAAGGCAGGGGCGGGAGGGCTCCCCCTCCCCCAGGCGGGGCCCCAGGACCCCCGCTCACCTCCAGGGTGGACAGCCATGCTGGAGACCCACTTGCAGTTGGTCAGCAGCTTCTTGGTCAGCTCCTGCTTGATCAGGTGGTAGATGCGGACGAAGCGCTGCGTGGCCACGAAGAAGAAGGGCCGCAGCGGGTGGAAGAGGACGCGCTGCACCTGGCCCTTGCTCCGGCGGAAGGGCGCTTGGCTCCAGCGCTTGCTGGCCTGGTGGATCAGCACCTGCAGGTGGCTGTTGTCCGACACCACCGTGGCAAAGTAGTCCCCCTTCCCGTGCCAGGTCACCTGCTTCAAGGGCTGAGGGGGGGAGAGCAGGCTGGGGAATGGCCGCAGGCAGAGGGGGGAAGGTCCCTCCTGCCCTGCCCCCCCCCACCCTGCCCAGGCTGTACCTTCCCGAAGCTCAGTCTGAGCCGCACCCCCAGGCGGCGCTCCTCCTCCTCCGTGGCTTCCTCCCACGTGACGGGCTGCAGGCGGCCCTCCTCAGGGGCCACGTGGCTTTCCAGAAGTTGGTCGGTGGCCCCACAGAGCAGCTTGTCCCCGAGGCCGGGGTTCACCAGCAGCACCGTGTGCTCCCTGGAGGGGACGGGGGAGCCAGAGGAGGCATCAGGGCCAGCCCAGGGCTTCCGGGACGGAGGGCGGCCGAGAGTCCCAGCCTCCTCCCTCCCAGGGACAGAAGCCTTTGCAGGAAGGGGGGCACAAGAGCCACCCGCCACCCCTACGAGCAGCAACTGACACAACCCCTGACTCCACCCTGGGGGGGAGGGAAGGAGCCCCCCCCAACAAGGCCATTCCTCTGTGCCAAGTGGGGCCCCCAGAGACATTTGTTTACTCTGCTGGACCTGAATGGCAGACAGGCTAAAGCGCTTCCTGGGTGTCAGGAGAGCCACGTGGGGAGGGGGAAGGAGTGGGGGTTTTGCTCCCTGCTCCTCCCTTCCCAAGGCTTCTGCACCACCGCCCTGACCTTCCCCACTAGTCCCACCCATCCTGGCCCATCTCCCCCCTCCGGCTTGTCCCCCTGGGAGCCCCCTTCCACCTGCCCCGCGGCTGCTGGCCCAGAAGCCGGGCCCCTCCTCCCCCTCACTCACACGGCCACGGCCACCAGGCAGACGGAGGGGTTGGGGTTCCAGGCGATGCTCTTCACGGCTGCTGCCACCGGGAGCGTTCTCACACACCTGCCCGTGCTCACCTCCCAGAACTTGACTGTGCCGTCGTCTGAGCCTGGGCAGGAGAGACGGCAGCTGCGGCCTCTTCCCTGGCTCCTCACAGAAGGGAGGACTGGACCCCTCCCTCCGAGCCCCCGGGGGCGCCCTGGATGGCCCTCAGAGGGGGGCTCACGTGCGGCCAGGGTCCCCATGCTGGCTGGAAGGCGGAGCCTCTCCCCAGGGAGGAACTCCAAAGGCCCGGCCTGCAGCATGGGGCCTGCAGCCTGGGGGACTCCGAGCTGCACCTCAGCCTGGACAGGGGGCCCTTCCCTATGCAGGGCAACCCAGCCCAGCCCAGGAGGTCCAGCTGCCTCCCCTCAGCTGCCCTCTCCCTGCCTGGGAGGCCCCTTGTGGCCAGGGCCCCTTACCTGATGCCAGCCACTGCCCAGTAGGAGAGAGGCTGATGCAGCGCACAAGGCTGGTGTGCCCACGATACACCTGGAGAGGGGAACAGGCAGGGGAGGGAAGTAACACAGGAAGCACAAGAAGGGCACCCCGGAGCATCCCCCCTCCACCCCTGTGTGTCCTCCTCTCTGGGACCCCCATCCAAAAGAAGAGCAGGAAGGAGGAGGAGGAGGGAGAAACGCTGCCACCAGAGTTGCCCACAGTTTCCAACAGCTGCTCCAGCCTCCCAAAGTTTTCAGCCCAGGCAGAAAAGCCGCCCAGCCGAAACCCAGAGCCAGAAGACCCGCCCCCCCCCAAAAGACCTCACCAGGGCCTGCACGGTTGGGAAGGGCTTCAGATCCTGGGGCTTGGGCAGCTTGGGGATGAGGTCCTCAGGATCCACGCTGACCTAGGAGGGAAGCCGCCCACCCTCAGTTCCAGCTGGGGGCAGATGCCCAGGCTGGCCCACGGGGGAACCCGCCCCGCGCCCTCCGTCGGGATCAGCCGATGGCAACGCATGCCCCCCCCACAAATGCCCTGGTAGGGGGGCAAAGCAGCAAAGCCCACCCGCATCTTCCTCTGGCGCGGGCACAGGTAGAGGTCGAGGCAGCGCTCGAAGCGCTCGTGGATGAAGCGGGGGAAGGCGGGCACGCGGCGCAGGCAGTCGTGGCGCTGGGGCAGGAAGTTCAGCCGGCGCTCCGCAGGCTCCTGCTGCTCCCAGGCAAGTTTCTGCAGGGGGTTGTGGGGAAGAGGTGAGGAGGGGTGAAACACCACCCCAGGCCTCCCCTCCCCTGGCCCCAGCCCGGCCCTCACCTCTTCCTCGGTCGGGAGATACTCCGGAGGGGGGTTGTAGGACTCCTCGTGCCCGGGCAGGGGGAGTTTGGGGGCGGGCACGTGCATCTTGTGCCGCCCCAGGATGGAGGTGTGGTCCTCCTGGGCCCAAAGGTCATAGAAGACCCCCGTGTCCCCCTGGGGCCTCCTCGGCTGGATCCAGCCCATCTTGATGGCATGCACCAGCCTGGAGACCTGCAAGGGCAGGAGAGCCACCATAAACCCACCTGGGAGCCTCTGGGAGCCGCAGAGGCCCTGCCTGGAGGTGCCCCGGGCAAGGCCTTCTCCCAGGTGGCCGCCTTTCCCCGCCATTAACCGGAGAGCCTCCTAGGGGAGCAGCCAGGGCACCTGAGCAGTCGTGCTGGGGTTGAGAGAAAGGTGGTGGGGCAGCTGCGATGTGCCCCGCCAGGCAGAAGCCGGAAGGGATCTGGGCAGCACCACTCTGGGCCCCAGTTCCTGCATGGTCTCCATGCCCAGGCTGCTCCTCTGGGGACCTGGGGGCCACTCCGACCCAAGGCAGCTTCCCCACAGCGCCATCCCCTGGCGCCTGAGCAAGTCACCCTCTGCCCTGCCAACCTTTTGGATCTGAAAGGACAGAGCTGGTTCCTGTGTGGGGACAGCATTGCCTGGGAAACGGGGTGCATTGGGGGGCCAGGCCGGGCCCGGAGCCCCCTCCTCCCAGGGGAGCCCTCCTCTTTCCCAGCAGCTCACCTTCTCCTTCTCCACCAAGGAAGGGATGAAGCTCCGCTTGTCCGCGGGACGGTTTGTCACCGGGTGGATCCTCACCTGGCTGCTGAAGAAGTCCATGGCCGGCTGCAAAGGAGCCCGAGGTGGGTGGGGCTGCAGCCGCAGGAAAGCCGCTGTCCCCCCCCCACACACACAGTGTGGCTCCCCGGGAGCAGGGAGCGGGCAGCAGCCCTCGGCTCACCTCATACGGATTGAAATTTACGTCCCCAAACTGGCCGCTCTGGAGACGGTTCACCAGCTGCACTTGCTCGTCTGTCAGCTTCACATCCGCCCCGGTCATCTTGTCCTGGACCGTTCGCCTGGGGGGGGGGGAAGGGGAGGGCAGGGAGAGCCATGAGCAGCTGTGCTTCCCAGGTTACCAGGCCCCGCCCAGCCTCGGCCCAGAGGCCAGGCCCACCTGTTCACCTGCCTGCCTGATTGGGGGGGGGAGAGGCAGGCTCTGCCCAGGAAGCCTTCAGCTCCCCTTGGACCAGAGGCAGCCTCTCCTGGGCGGGTGGGGGCCAGTAGTCACCAATAGTCGGGGTTCTCCATCTTCTCCAGGAACCTGTCCAGCTCGTCCTTGGAGCGGATGGGCTTGTAAATCTGTTTCCCCTCCAGGTTGTAGCCAATGTGGGGGAAGTCCTGGTACCACTCCATGGGGATGTTGCCCACCGTGTTGCGGATGTCCTGGAAGAAGAGGGGCAGGCGGGGCTCAGGAGGGGGGAGGACGCTTGGAGGAGGCTCTGCTAAGGGTGGGGCAGGGTTACTTCATCCTGATTCCGCCCCCCATCGCACCTGCCTCTTCACTGGCTTGCAGGTGGACCCTCCCCCCCTCCTTCTCCTCCAGCAAGAAACGTGCCCTTTTAACATGCAGCCATCAGCGGTTGAAAACACCCCTCCAGCAATCACCCCCAACCCTACCAAACGCCACCAGGGCATTCAAGGGCTCCTGGGGGGGGAGGAAACAGAGGCCTCTGGCTCACAGGGAAAGGGCTGGGAGGCCCCCAAACTGGGGTGCCCTTTGAGGGTTGCAGGCAGAGGAGGCCAGGGGAGCTGCCCCCCCCCGAGAGCCACACAAGAGGGGCTGAGCTACAGGCCAGTGAGGCGGGAATACAAAACCCCTTTTCTCCTCCCAAGGGGCGGGAGGCGCTCAGCATTATGGACCTGCTCAAGCACTCCCCAGCTGCCTTTGGGGGCTTTGCGGCCGCTCCCGCCAACCGGAAGGCTGGAAATCACATTCCTGGCCCCTTTGGAGCAGAGGGAGGGAGGGGGCTCCTCGGTTGCCCCCCTTCCTTGCTGGCTGACTCAGGGCAAAGCTGCTCTCCTGCCGTGGAGGCATCTCCAGGACCCCCCTCTCCCTCCTGGGTCACCCTCCGGGCCCCACTGAGCACATGGAAGCCAGGGGTGAGGCCAAGGGGGCCTTGCGGTGGGTGCTTGGCAACCCCCCCAGCAGAAGAAGAGCCTCCCAGCCCTCCCAGGGCCAGGGATTCATTTCCTAACCAAGGATGTTGAGCATATCCAGGTGACTCACTGCCAAAGCTTCTCTCCTACCAGGGAGTGGAGCCGCAGAAAGGAGAAGGGGGATTTTAGGGGTGCAGCCCCGTGGTTCCTGCCACCCAGGGCTGGCAGATAGCCATGCCTGGCCTCCTCTTCCTTGGCACCCACTCATTGGGCCTGGCATGAAGAGTTGGACCCCCAAGGCCACAACACCCCCGGCCTCCTGCAGAGCTGGGAGACTCCGTGGGGCCAGGACAGGCCCCTCCACAAGGCTCTGGGCGGGGCAAATGCTTGGCAGCAGCAGAGGGTGAAAGGGAACCGTTGGGAGGGCTCTTCTAGCCCCCCTCCCCAAATGTGTGGAGAGGCAGATCACAAACAGGGAGCCCTCAGTCTGCTGCCCGAACCAGGGTGGGACATCCACCCAGCATTGCTCCCGCCGCCCTGCACTTTGAATGAGAGGCTGCTGTGGAGGAGGAAGAGGAGGAGGAGGAGGAAGGCGAGGGAAAAGGGGGGAGGAGGAGGAGGCACCCCAGAGCAGAGCAGAGCAGAGCAGCCAAGAGCCTTTCCTGTGCGGGGCTGATGCCAGTAGCAGTTTTCCCGGCCCTCCAGCTGCCTCCCACAATTAACACATCAGTCTCCCCCCCCCCCAAGGCACTGCCGTCACTCAGCCACACGTCTGGAAGTTGCTCTTGGAAGAGCCGAGGCATTCCTGGGTGTGCATTCCTGGCACAGGCTCTGCCTCAAAAATTGCTGGTCCACGTGGAGAAAGAAGAGAAGGGGGAGCAGCTGGAGGGGAAGGAGGGCAGGCGGACTTTGGGATGGGGGGGAGGGAAGAGAAATCCCCCCTCCCTGGACAGGCCCTGCTCCAGAGCTTGGCAAGGAAGGCCTGAGCCAGGAGGGGCCCTGTGCAGGTTCAGGGGGGGCCTTCCCAGAAAGGCTCCTTAGAAGGACTGACTGCCAACCCAAAGGGCCTGAGGAGGGGGGGAGGGAGGGGAGGGGAGGGGAGGGAGGACTCTGGCTGACTTCTCTCATTGTCCTCATTATTCAAGTGTGGAAAACAGAGCCACCTAAATGGGGGCTTCCTATGGCCGAGGAAGGTCTGCACCTGGGCAGGGGTCCTGCAAGGCTGGGCACTCCTCCTCCACATTCTCTTCCCCTGCCCAGAGCCCAGAAGGGAGAAGCGCTTTCCGCTCAGGCCGGAGTCCTTCTGCAACGGGCCGAAAGGAAGGCTGTGCCAGAGCCTCCCGGCCTCTCCTCCTGCCCTGCACTCGCCAGGTGAGGCTGGGAAGCACAGGGGGCTCTGCCCTGCCCCCTTCCCTTTCCTGGCTGGCCTCACACTCCCTTGCAGACCCCCTGCCCACCAAGGCAGCTCGGCCCCTGCTTGGCCCAGGAGATCCCTTTGGGAGCAGACGGGGAAGGTCTGGAGTGGAGGCTCCTCAGTGCACCTGAACTGTGGCCCCTGTTCCCCAGAGAGGAGCCCCTGCTGCTGCTGCTGCTGCCGCCCTGGCCGAGGGAAGGAAAACTCCCAGAGCAGCGCTGGGTCTCCGAGGGAGGCCATGGCTGCCCAGGGCCCTCACCGGAGCCCGAAGACCACAGGTCTCATCCTAGGCCTGACTGGCCACCCTACAAAGAGGCTGCTTCGGAGGCCCCTGGAATTGCAAGCCAGCTTCCCAGCACGTAGTAAGTCAGAATTAAAGTTTGGGCTGCAATGTGGCTGTGTTCCCACAAGGCTCTGTTTATTTATTTAAAACATTGGTATGTTTTAAAACACGATATGTAAGAGACCAGGTCAGACAGAGATTCATTCATTTAGCCATCCATCCCACTGCCAAAGGCCCAGTGATTTGGGGGTGCTGAGACTGGCTGCCGCTTCACAGCCCAGCAAGCGGTCTGAGCAAGCCCTGCCACTGATGCCACTTTGCTGGGTTTTGTTTTGAAACCAGGAATGAGCTTAAATCGGCAACTAGGTGGGTGAAGCCTGCAGTGCCAAGCACAGCCTACCTGCATGCTGCATCAGGAGAGGACTCAAGATCCACATCGGGCTCAATGGCCCTGCTGCATGGCCGAAGACCCTGGCAGCACACCAGGGCCCCTTCCCCAATTACCCCCTCCAGGCAAGCGGGACAAGGGGATTCTCCCCAAGACGTGGGCAGACTAGGGGCCCTTACCAAACCCTTTCCCCTGGGGACAAGGCATACGGGCAGCCCAGAGGGGCAGAGGAAGGAACCAATACGCGTGTGGGGCACCGGGATCCCTGCCCCCTGGCCAGAGCCCACAGCAAACCCCATGGGGTGCAGATGGGACCCAGGGGGCCTGGAGCTGCTGAGGCCTTCAGGAGAGGAGGAGCAGCCCAGCAAGGGTTAATCCTCCCCACCCTGGCCAAGACCAGACCCACCTCGGTCCTTCCCCAGCTACCTCCGGCCTGGACTGGGCTGACCTCGGCAGGAGGCTCCGAAGTGCTGCCGGCAAGCCAGCCCCAGTTCCTCTTCCCCGCCTGCCCCCCTCCCCGCCCCCGGCCGTCCCGCAGGAAGCGCCGAGCCAGCCCAAGTTCTGCATCCAACAGGTGAAGTCAGCGCAGGGTCCCCTCCCAACCCTCCAGATTGCAGCCCCCAGGCGGGGGTGGGTGGGCAGGCGCTCCCCCCTCCCCAGGAGGGACGCTCAGGTAGGCGTGAAGCGAGGCGGGGAGGGAGGGGCCTGTCGGGCCGACCATCACGGACAATATAAAACTCGCGCGCGCCTGTCCGGCCGCCGCCGTCGCCCAGGAGCTGCCCGCCGCCCGCCCGCGGCTGTCTGTGTGCGGGGAGCGAGGAGGTGCCCATCCCCATCGCTCGGGAGGGCCGGCGGAGGAGAAGTCGCGGAAGCCCCGGGAATCCCTCGCCGGGCATCAAGACGCCGGGGAGATGCGAGCGCGGAGCTGAGCCCGTCCGTCGCCGCCCGCCGCCCGCCCAGCCATGTCCTTCGCCCTGCTGCGCTCGGCGCCCAGCCGCTTCCTGTACCCCGAGATCAGCATGCTGTCGGAGGAGGACGAGGAGAACGGCAGCGGCGAGAGCTCGGGCTCGGACGAGAAGCCCTACGCGCTGGAGGCGGGCGCCTACGGGCTGCGGGGCGGCAAGCGCGGGCCGGGCAAGAAGGGCGGCCGCGGCGTGGCCCGGGAGCCCCGGCAGCGCCACACGGCCAACGCGCGGGAGCGCGACCGCACCAACAGCGTCAACACCGCCTTCAGCGCTCTGCGGACGCTCATCCCCACCGAGCCGGCCGACCGCAAGCTCTCCAAGATCGAGACGCTGCGCCTGGCCTCCAGCTACATCGCGCACCTGGGCAACGTGCTCCTGGCCGGGGAGGGCTGCGGGGACGGGCAGCCCTGCCACGCCGGCCCGGCCTTCTTCCACCCCGGCGGCGGCAAAGGCAGCTGCAGTCCGGCCGCCCCGGAGAGCGAAGGCTCCCAGCCCAAGCAGATCTGCACCTTCTGCCTCAGCAACCAGAGGAAGCTGGTGAGTGGCTGCTGGGGGGGCGGGCGGGGGGAACGTGTGTGGGTGGGGGGCGCTTGGCGGCAGGCCGGCAGAAGGCACGGCTGGCTCCCTCCAGGGCTCCACGCTGCCCATGCCAAGCCAGGCCGCGCACAGGAGGCTCTGCACCGGCTGCCCACCCTCCCCGCTGAAGAAGTGGGGTGAAAACCCCACAGATAAAAGCCAATCGGGCAGGGCAACCCAGAGATGGGGAAAGCGAGAGGGGAGCAGCCCCTGGATTTTGGCAAGCCACTGCCAACGTCTCCTTAGCCAAGGGCTGTTCCCAAATACTTTGAATGGCTTGCTCCAGACTGGCATTATGAACCCACAAGAGAGCTGGGATCCGGGTACTCCTAGGAGCCAATGCTCCCACCTTGGGCTGCTTCAGGGGGGAAAGGGGGCTGCTCCTCTGGGTGCTTTATTACCTGAAGGGCCCCAACAATTCCAGGGAGCAGAAGGCTCCCACTGGGAGGCCGGTCTGCTCCAAACTGAACTGTTACCGTAAGGGAGGAAGCCCTTCCAGGCAGCCGCCCTCAGCGCCCCAAGGACCTGTTCAGTGGGAAGCAAAGAAACCTGCCTCCACACAACCCCCCCCCCCCAAATCAGCACACACGTACAATTCGAAGGACCTTTGGCGGAGGAAGGGATGAGAGAGAGAGGGTGAGAGGAGCCCCATGGGGGGGGGACTCCCTGCAAAGCCCTGCACGAACTCCCTGCGGATCCCTCAGTCCTGCCTGCTCCAGAATCCACTGGGGGCTTTGGGGAAGGGGAGGGATCCTGCCCGCCCAAGGATGCCTCCCACGGACAAAGCCCCTAGCTTCTCTAGCGGGACAATGAAGAGCAACCCTGCAGCCCAGCAGGCCAAGGATCTTCCCACACCTGCCATGTCCACTGCCACTGCTGGTCGCGCCCACCTGGTCTTTAAGCACATGTTTTAGGCCTGGAGACCCCTCATCGGATGGGCACACCGCATGCCAAGTACCCAGTAGTGCACCGTGGCTGCTGCAAGGACCCTTCGCACGTAAGACCGCTGTTCATCGGCTCTTGATATTTGGCCATGCATTGTGGGAAGAGGCTGAAGCCCACCCCCAGTACGGCTCAAAGCATTTGAGTGCAAGGCCCTCCACCACAGAGACTTCAGCCAGGAAGGTTAATCATTGTTAAAGCAAAAACATGGAGAGGCAACAGGCGCACCTGGCACTCTTTGGGTTGTAACTATCCTTGAAGATTTTAGCTGTGATTTAAAAAAAACTATTTAAAAATTGAAATTAAAAAAAAAAGCATTTCCCCATTGACCGTTTTGGATGTTCTTTCTTGGACCACAACTCCCAGAGGTCCCCAGATTACGACCCGTGGATGTGATTGTGTATACAGGGCAACCAAAACATTTCCTCAAACCAGTCTTAATGCTGGGCACATTTTGGTTAACATACGACGAAAGTGCCGGTGGAAGCAGACAAGAGGAAAGGACAGAGAGGCGCCAGAGGAAGGAAGGAAAATGATGAGAATTCAATCTTGGCCAGTCTGGGTGGGTGACCTCAATTCTCCATTTACTCATCCCGGACGAGGTGCTTCACACGAACAAAACAAGCAAGCTGCTTGTGGAAGGGAAAGCCCGTGGCCTCCCGCCTCTCTCTCTCTCAAGCGCCCCAACACGAGTGGATCCCTACCTGAACCTCAGGGCAGCCTAGGGGTGGGGGCAAAGCAGACGGCCTCTCCTTCCAGGCTCAGCCTTCGAGAGGGGCAAAGAGCAAGAGAGAAGCACAGCCTCCTGCATGCCAGACCCCGCAGATCCAAGAGGAAGTGTCTCTCTTACAAAACACCCTGTCTCCTCAACTCCGGCACCTGCAGCCCTCAAGAGTACGCGACACAAACGGCACACAAACACCTCAAAACCTCTCTGAAGCAGGAGGGCCCCCGTGCAACGCAAGGCTCTCTCTCCCTGCACTAGGAGGAGTAAGCTACTTCTCCAAAATGGCACAGGCGTAGATTTGCAACGCAGCTACTGTAACTGCTTAGAGGAGGCTGTGGCTTCAGGGCTCATTTCTCACAGACATAAAAGTTCCACGCGTTTATTCTGTTTCTCGACGTGGCGAGCGCTGGGATCTTGTGTCTGGGAGTGTGTGTGTTTTTCTCTGCAAGCTGCTCTCCTGAGGAATTTGAGCAAGAATTTGGGGCAGGAGCAGAGCTCAGCAGCAGCCCAATTGCTAAAGCCCCAGAAGACAGAAAAACATGCGGCCTCTTCCAGTCTGGCTGCGAAAGGAAAACTGCCCTTGCCGGCCAGACTGCCAGTCCGCCCTTCGAAAGGGCAGGCGTGCAGGGAGAAGCGCCCACGTGTGCACGCACTGCTCTTCATCTCGAGCAAACAGCACACTGGCAATACGCATGGTGGCCTCCAGGAATGGAGGCTGCTGCAGAGACAAGAGGCAGGGAAAAGGCACCTTCTTGAGTTTCAGTGTGAAAAGGGAGATTTGCAGCAGAAACCTATTTCGCTCCTGGGCAGGCACTTCTTCTGTAAACCAATCTGTGGAGCAGAAGACCTTCCAAAGGTCATGGCACAGAAGGCAACATCCATCACCCAGAAAGAGAAAATATATACCAGGGAGACATAACCCTCCTCCCCCCCAGGAACCCATAAAATGCTATTTTATGAAGCATTTCTATTTGGAAAACAAGCTTGTTTTTGCAACCATTTGACCCACTTGAAAATAGATTAGCTTGGTCTTCACAACCGATGATGTCTACACCTAGGACTGCAATTGGAACAATTAATTATAACACCCTGCAGCTGAGTGAAGTGCACCTCTCTCTCGGCTCTTCCGCAGCAGCATTCCTTAACTCTGCCCGTGTCAATCCCCTCCCAGCTACTTTGCCCAGAGGACGCAAATAAGGGTTTTGAAATGATCTCATACAGAGAGTTGGAAGAAGGAACAGCTTCCAGCAAGGAGAAAGAAGCCGGCCCTCTCTGTAGTGGGGTTTCTTTGTGATCCAGATTAAGGAATAGGGCAGGCTGGGGAAAGAAAGACCATCTGCAGACGTCAGATCAAAGGGACACAGGCAGAAGCGGAGAACTGGCCCTCCAACAATACACCCCTGGGCAGCCCTCCTCGTCACTAAAAACAGTCCCAAACCAGGAACTGCCCCTTAACTGGGGGAACTTGGGGAGAGCCCCATTTAGCCCAGCAAACCCAGCTGGAGTTAACTGGCTGACTTCAAAGCTGGGGCATCTTTGGGCCTGAAGGGAGCAAGGATAGCAAGTTCTGGCAGAATTTATTTTATTTATCGGATGTATACAGCTGCCCCCCTCAATGAAATAGCACCCTCCCCACACACTCCATTTTTTAACAGGAAAGCAAAGTCAAAAAACAGGCCAGGCAGAGAGTCCAGAATCCCTCTGCTGCTGCTGGAGTCAGCATGGGGGCCACAGCTGCAGACACAAGTCGAGGAAGCCGCCCTAGAGCAGGCAGGCCAGGTCAATGATTCCTCCAGGCCTGCCTTATCCCCTCCCTGACCATCTCGGGTCTTTCCAGGACCCCCCAGGAGAGGTGCCAGGGCTTGAACCTGGGTCATTCTGCCCACAGAAGGGGCGCTTGGACATTGGACTTCCCCACGGAAGCCTGGCAGGTGTTAGGAGGGAGCTCCTGCACAGACGGGCCTTCAGAAGGAGGGGGGGGCAGGCCGTTTTTCTTCAGAAGGTCCCGTAAGGCATCCATGGAAGGATCTTCCTGGGGCTGCCTGCCTCCTGAAAGCTCTTGGGGACTCCTCCTTCCCTTTTGTGCCTTTCGCCACACCTTCGCTGCTCTCATCTTGATGCTGATGGAGGACAGAGGAGGGACGGTGGGCTGGGCAGAGCAGGGGCCCCGGCTAACTTTTTGGGTACGGAATTCCCTCCCGCCCTGATCTCCAGATGGAGATTAATTGCACGAAAGTAGAGAGAGCCACCAGCAGTTGCTGCGTTATGTGGCTTACAGCATTGGCCAAAAGTGAAAAGCGATTTTGTTAATTTTTGATGCTATTTTTTAATTAGACCTGCATTCCATCCTTCATACAGCAACTGAACACTGCTCCTCCGAGCCTTCCCTCTGGGTTGAGAGAGGGCAAGAGCTGAGGACTGGGTTCTGCGTTGCCATTTCCCACCTTATTTCCTGTCCCTTCAGCATTTTAGGAATACACGGGTTATACTTTTAATCCAATAGCTAGCCAAATTGCCTAGCAACTTTTTTTTTAAACAAATGCTAAGCAGTCTAGCCAATCAATGCCAAGCCTTTGGTTTGGGCTACTTCAGAGACGGCCGAGAGTTCAAGTGCAGCCGTCCCGAAAGGACTTGTAGACAACCACCGAATGGATTCAGACGTTCGCAAGGGAGCAGCATGGACTATTTCAGGTGTCCCTTAGTTGCGTTCACGTAGTGTTGTTCTCAGATGCCAAGACTGCCTGACGACCAGGCCTCCACAAAGGATCCTTCTGGAAGGCCTCCTGGTCGTTGTTTCGTTCCATGCCTGAAACCTGCTCAGAAAGTGCAAGAATGTTCTTTTAACCGCCACGTGCTTCTTTTGGTCTTTTAGGGGTGGCATTTTCCTTTCCTTTCCTTTCTCTTTTTGTGCCAAAGGCAGTCACACTTCCTCTCACCAACACGCCATACGGGCGGTTGCAGCTGCTGGGCCTCCCATGTTCAAATGGTGACCAGCTACTGCGTACTCCAATTCAAGGCTGCAATGCTACATTTCAGAAGCAAAAAGACCACTGAGAATAAGCAAACCAGCCTTTCTCCTATTGGCCATATTATCTGCCCTTTAACTATTTCATCCACAATGCTCCCTACAAGGGATACAAATCCTCATTAACAAGAGGCCAGAAAAAGCCTAGAATACGACAATTCTACCCCACCCCTGAAAAACAATTCCGCTCTCGCTCACAGGACTGGAAAGCGGAAGGAGGGACCCTTCTCCGGCCCTCCAGCCGATTCCTAAGTGCGGCTGTTCTTTCTCAGGCTTCTGCCCTCCCACTGAGAGAGACCCCGGGCCCCCGGGGTGGGAAAAAACCCAGGAGGGGCTCCTGGAAGTGGGGAGCGGGACTCCAGGGAATGCACAAGGCCTCTGGGCGCCCTGAACGGATCCCTGATGATGGAAGGTCAAGAGGTGGCTGGGAATAGGGAGCGCAGCTGGGGCCGAGCCTCCCACGGTCTCCAAAGCCTCTCCACCTCCTCCGGTGAATTAGCAGCTTCTCTAACAGCAGGGATCTGCTCCCACTTGGAAGTCAAGTGGGCCTGATCTCCACCCAGGCAGCTGCTCCTCCAGAGGCCTAGAGGGCCAGGTATTTACAGTGCTGGGGGGAGACCTCCATACACAGCAAGACCAGATGGGATGTCTGCATCCTTCCAGCTCCAGGGGTCCTGCAAGGGCCAGCTTGTAGCCACTGGATGGCCGAGAGCACCGGGAGCCCCTTAAGGGCTCTCCCCCAGCACCTCCTCTCCCGCTGCAGTGTCTCGGGAGTGCCAAAGGAGCTGTGCAGCCCCCCACTCCAGAGAGGGCGAGGGGCTGGCATGCAGGCGGCTTCAAGGGCAGAGCCTCCCTCTGGCTCACCATCTGGCAGGAGCCAGAAGGGGCCCTCTCCTTAGAAGAACAGCAGGGCAAGAGCACCTTGGCCCAGGGACCCTTTCCTTGGGCAAAGCCCCCAACTCTCCCCCCCCTCTCAGGCACCAACCCTCAGAAGCCCGGCAGGCTGAACCGAGCAGCCCCGGGGATCCCCGCAGGCGCTTCAGCAAGCAGGGAGAGGCACCTGGAAGCCAGCTGTGGAGCCCCCTTAATTGCCTGTTCCTGCTTTAAGGGGCAGTGGGAAAAGCCAAGGGAGCAGGGGAAAATATGGGGCAGCGTTTTCCGGATCCCCCATTTCCTCTCCAGACAGCGAGAGGGCTCTTGGGGCCTGAACATCTGGGAAATTCAATGTGGCCGTTGCTGGACTCGCCCCTCCTCTTTAACAGAAGGGACGGGGTTGCCCACTAACAGCCCCCCGCTGGCCTCCTGACCCCAAGCCCAACCCCCCACCCCCAGCCCTGAAGAAGCTGCCTCAGGATGTTTGCATTTCCTGCAGAGCAGCCCTGATCTACCTCTGAAGACCCCCAAATGATGACCAGCCAGGGAAACTCTGGCGTGACTTCCAGACACACCAAGTTGCTTCCTAACTGCAGGAAAGCAAAGGACAGAGAGCCACTTGGGGGTCAAAAAAAGCCAGGCCAGGGGGAAGGGGCAACCGGCAGCCCTCTCAGCTCTGGAAGCCATACGGTCACCGGGAGGGGGACTCTCGCTGTTCAGACATAGGCACAAGAGGGGTGGGGGTGGGGTGTAAGAAATCCAGCAGCCCCAAGAGGCAGCAGGGCGGAGGGAGGGCCAGGGCCAAGAGCCCAGTTGTTTGCTGATCAGCGTGGCTGCCGCCCATCTGGCTGCCAGGTGGCTCTTGGCTGCTTCAAGACCCGGGGCCAGTTCTAATTTCCCCCTCTGTCCCTCTGCAGAGTAAAGACCGCGACAGAAAGACCGCGATTCGGAGTTAGCCCCTCGTGGAAGCCGGATGGTGGTGGTGGTGGTGGTGATGCTGGAGGCAGCGGCAGGACCTAGGAGGGCGAAATGAAGAGACGGGGGCCCCCTGGCCTGCCCTCTGGAGTTTCTGCCCGGGACGGACTGAAGGGCAGCTGGGAGAGACGGAAAGGCCCACAGCTGGATCTGCAGGCAAGCCAAGCAGGCTCAGGGCCGGGAGGCCCAGTTCCCAGGACAGAAGGGGAGGTTTGTCTTTCCTACTCACCAGGGACTGGTGTCCGGCGGAAGCATCGTCCCAACTGACCCACATCCTAGGGGGCCAGGAGAAAAGGGGAGGGGCCCAGAGAAGAGTGCTCCTCCGGGAGTTACGGGCTGCCCTGTTGCCGGAACTCTGGACGGGCACTGGCTGGACTTTCCTGCCTCGGTAATAATAATAATAATAATATAAAACCCACGTTGTTTCCATAGTGATATTTGTGTAAGTATGCAACATACAGGCAGGTAGTCCTCGACTTACAACCACACTTGAGTCCAAAGTTGTTGTTGTCACTAAGTGAGACAGCTTTCTTGCCACGGCTGTTGAGTGAACCACTGCAGTTGTGAAGTCAGTGACGCTGCGGTTGAATCCATTGGCTTCCCCTTGACTTTGCTTTTGACAAGATGCCACAGAAGGGGATCACGTGACCCCGGACACTGCAACCGCCATAGTACCAGTTGCGCGCCTGAATTTGGATCCACCGACCAGGGGAGGCTGCAATGGTTGTAAGTGAAAAATGGACGTAAGTCCCTTTTTTTCAGTGCCATTGTTAACTTAGAATAGTCACTAAATGAATTACTATAAGTCAAGGACTATCTGTACCTGCATTTCCTTGGCCAAACCCCGTGGGCACGCTCCCTGGCAGCAGGATGCAGCCTGAGCAACCTCGGGCAAAAGAGATGGGCTGGTCAAGAGCTGCCTGGCTTGGGGTGGGGGTGGCAGGAGCCCAAGGCAGCCCAGGAAGGGCGCCCGGAGGGAGTTGGGGGGGGGGCTGGGATGATGAAGGGGAAAAGCATCGGGCTGCTTCTGTCGACCCCGTTTTAAAAAGAGGGAGATCTTCCAGTATTGTCAATGAGCTCAGAAGGGCTTCAAAGAGTTTGCCACTGCTGCCCAAGAGTCCCGGTGCCCCTCAGACCCTGAGAGAAACCCAGTGGCCAGGTAAGGCTTAGATTCAGGTGGAGACCTGGAGGTTTCTCAGAAGGCACAAGGCGCAAACATTGGCGGCCCTTCAGGAGGTGCCTTGTCTTCCTAGAGACCGCTGTCTGATGACGTGTCCACTTCTGAAAGGGAAGCTGCAAGGCTTCTGCCTACGGGTCCAAAGAAGTTCTGCAGGGGAAAGAGGGAGGCCGGATCCAGGCTCCTACGGCAGTCCCCAAGCCTGCCCCAGGGTCTTGACCCTGGGGCAAAGCGGGCTTTGGTCTCCCTCTGCCAGGCCGAGGGCTAGGCTGGACGGCAAGGGGAGGAAGCCCTGACTGGTCACATCCAGCCTGCCTACTTCTTACTCTCAGACCACAGAAATGTCAGCCTCTTCAGGGAAAAATACAACATTAGCATTAACACTGAGAGCAGCTGCTGCCATAGCCAAGGATTTGGCCCATTTAATCTGCAACAACCTCAGCATCATTTAAGCCAGGGGTGGGTAACCATGGACCCGCCATGAATGCCAAAGTCAGCCATGGGGGGGGGGACATAAAGGGGCCATAGTTGCCCACCCCTGGTTTAAATACCCACTTGTTTTTGTCTCCCCCCTCCCCAAGAGCTGCACCTTCAAAGGGCACAGTCTGAAGTGGCAATGGCGAAGTGGCCTCCAGTTTGGCATGACCAGAGTTATGTGGCTGGTTTTTAGGGTGTCTACAAGCCATGCAATTTTCTAGGCTCCGTGCCAAAGCCAAAGGTGGAGTTAGAACTTGGGGTTTCTAGCCTGGTGCCTTGAAACAGAACCCCAAAGTGGCTCTCAGAGACGCCCAAGTAAAAAAGGGGTTTATTCTGAGAAAAAGTGAACACGTTTGTCATTTGGAGGCACCACGTGCTTCACCAAAGGGGAAAAACCATGGTTCATCCAGCATCAAGGTGGGGGGATTCACTACATCCACCTATGTGCTCACTAAGAGAATTGTGGCACCCAAACAACTGCACCTATTTCTTAGGCAACAAATCCTACACTTGTAAATTTGGGTTTCTGAAATGAATCCACTTCTGATAAGGATTCCTTAAGCCAATTAAAGCACGGTAGTTATATCAAAACCTAGAACAAACAGAGGCAGTTCATCACTTTACTTCATGTACATCAACCGGAATGGCCAAATGTGGCACAAACAACAAACTTTGGCTTTAGAGATCAAACAGAAAGATAAGTCTCATTCCTCAGAAACACTTTCCATCTGCCCATGGCCCTCTGTCCCAGTGGCCAGCACAGGTTGACATCAGTCTTCCAACATTTGAGGGGCTGCCTCAAAGGAGAGGGGGTCGACCAAAACACCTGAGGGCAGGAGAAGAGGCAACGGATGGAAACTAACCAAGCAGAGAAGAAGCAACCTGGAACGAATTTCCTGATAGTAGGAACAATTAATTCATAATTAACAGAAGTTGCCTCCAGGGGTTGTGGGTGCTCCATCACTGGAGGTCTTTTAGGAAGAGACCGGACATGATATAGGGTCTCCTGCCTGGGCAGTGGGTTGGATTAGAAGCCCTCCAAGGTCCCTTCCAACTCTGTTCTTCCTTTAAGCTCTGGAGACAGAAGCTCTTATCATGACCGAACTGGGGAGGAGTCTGGAAGCAATAATCCACATTATTATATAAGAAGAAAAGCAGAATGGGCATTTCACGGGATGTTCTCCATTCTTTCAGAGCACTTTTCCCCAGGGACCATGCTGGCTGGGAATTTGGGCTCTAGGTCACAATTCCAGGCGTGTATTCAGCACCCTCTGGAGGGTGACACACAGAGGAAGATCACTTTGGGAAACGACAGACTATCCCAGGCAGGCTCACACATACAGCACTGTGACGGAAATCCTTGTTCAGTTAACAACTAGTGTCAACTTTAGTAACCCACTTCTGATTTTAAACTCTTTGCCAGTTTGCCACCCTGCAAAACCTTTCCCATAATCAGGTTGAAAACTGCCTCACAGTTGGGGCCAAATGGCTAGCATTTCCATGTGGTGCACGGGGAGGATATGGTGGAAGGAAGCGTGCCACCAGAAGCAAAGGACGTCTGAATATTTCCTAAGCAGAAAAGAAAGGTGAATGACCTGGGAAGGGAAAGCGGAGGAATAAAACAGGGGAGCAGGAAGTTCCCTCTGCTTCACAGGTTGCAGTCAGGCCACCCTGGTTCACGGGAAGGATTCCCCTGCAGACCCCCTGCAGCCCTATTGGGGAAGAGTGGAGACAAGGCAGGCGCTGGGAAGGGCAGCCTCCATTAGCTGGCACTGGCCACGTTTCTTCGCTGGGTCACAAGCAAATGGAGGGAAGGGAATAGCGGGGGGGGGGCTCACATATTATTCAAGCAGGAGAAAGGAACACGGGTTACCAGAGGCCCAAAGGAGATCCACCAGTCGGAGAGCTTCAGGAAACAGACCCTCAAATGTCCTTCAGCCAGAAAGAGGATGCAAAGCCCTTAACTCCCCCCAGGCCAATGGAGGCTGAGTGGGAGCAGCCGAAGCCGTTAATGGACGGATCCTCCTCAGTTGCTGTAAAAATGGCTCAGGACCTCCAAGAAAAATACAACTGCCTGCCAATATCGGAAGGCTTTCAATGATGCTCATTTTTACTAATTAAGTAAAGAAGCAACGGGGAAAAACAAAATTATGGGAGTGGAGCCGAAGGCTTACCTATAACTACACACATAGCGCTATAAACCCTAAGTTATTTATGTTGTCCCTCATCTTTAAAAAAAAAAGAAATTATTGAGATTGCCTAAGCTTCACACACCTGTGGAGCTCCCACACCTAAAATGCAATTTGGACAGCAACCCCCCAGAAACAATATGGCTCAGCTTGAGGAGTGGGGGGGCCCTCAGAGGAAACTCAGACCCAGCTCAGACCAGGTGGCCTTCACAGGGCCCACTGGTGGGGGTGGCCTTCCCTCCCAGCTCCCGTCATGCCTGCCCCTTCCCCACCGCCGGTCTCTGGCCAGGTGCCCTCGTGCATCACGCCCTTCGGGCCAAGGACCCAAGGAAGAAGGGTGGCAGGGCAGCTCTTGAAAGTCGCCGAGGCCTTGGACCCGGCCTCTTTTGGCACACCTTTCCGGAGCTGGATGCTCCCTGCCGGCCACCCTCCAGGCAGGGCAGAGGAGCTCTGAGGCTAGCTCGCTTTCCCCTCTCAGCTCCAGGAAATCCAGCAGCCCCCCTGCCCCCCCATCACCGCATTCTTAAATCAACCCCCACCCCCACCACTTCCCCGAAGGCGAAGGGAGGGAAGGTCCTCCTCTGGGGGAAGACCAGCAGAGGGGGAGACCCTGCTCAGTGTTCTGGGCAAGGTCTTGGGGGGGGGCGCCTCCGTTCCGAGCCGGCCAATAAAAGCACTTTCTGGCCGTGAAAAGCGCTGGGGGCTGCCGGGTCTGATGAGCACCACAGAAGCCATATGGGCAATGCCGGATGCGAAGCCCAAGTATGGACCAAGGAGGCAGGTCCGTGGGCTTCTTTCCTCAGACAGACTAATTGAAGACAGCACTAGTGAAGCCTGTAACCGAAAACAGCAAGAACGAAGCCTGGAGTGAGATCAACTTTCCCATTTTGTAATTCATACGGTTTCTGGATGAAATGTGCTTCCTTGCTGGTAGCTGGAACAATGAATCCCACCAGGTCGCTATTAAATAGCACAGCCTTCTCCGTCTCGGCATCCTCCGGATGAGGTGGGGGGAATTGGGGGGGGAGGGAGTTGTGCCTACCTAGCCCCTTTGCCGGGCTGAAGCCAAAGGCCTTTAAGGCAGGGAGTCTCCGCTCCCTTCGCCTGGCAAGCGGCTTGGTGAAGGGCAGAGAGGCGAGGAGGGCAGAGATTACCGGGGTGGGGTGGGGAGGAGACCGTCCTGGGCCCCAAATAAGGGGGAAACAACCCACAGATGGCTCTCCAGAGATTCTCCACCATCCAGGTCACGGATGTCCCCAAAGTGCTTTTCCAAAAGGCAACTGGGCTTTCTTTGTTTTCTTTGAAGAGGTTTCGCTTCCCATCCAAGAACTGAAGAAGCTTCTGGGATGAGAAGTGAAATGTCTTCAAGGAAAAGAAACCAAGAGAATGAATGGCCCTTTGGAAAAAGCACCTTTGGGGCAACCCACAGACGAGCTCTCTCCACCCTGTGGCCTTCATTCTTTCAGTGGACTCTGTTCGTCAAAGCAGATGTATAAATAAAGGGGAGCTGTTGGCACATGGCAAACCCAAGCACCACGCCTAGCTTGAAAGCAGGAGGGAGGGAGGGAGGGAGGGAGGGAGGAGGAAGGAAGGAAGGAAGGAAGGAAGGAAGGAAGGAAGGAAGGAAGGAAGGAAGGAAGGAAGGAAGGAAGGAAGGAAACGAAACCAACCTGGAACTGAACCTGGCTGAAATGTGGCCAAAATCTGTAGCTCGGGGGACACTAAATGACCTCACTGGGGCTACCAGAAAGGAAATCTACATTTTCAGGCCGACTCCTGGGTTTCCTCTGAGATTCCACATAAATTGCTGGGCAAACTTCAGTTCCAAAGGCAGCTGGGGAGGGCTGAGAGATTTGGGCTGCTCAAAGCTCCTGGTTTCCCTTCTAGTCATGGCTGCTGGTCAGCCTGCCAGACAGCCTTTTGCCAAAGGCATCCTCTTAGCCTGACCTTAAGACAGGCCACTTGCTGACCTGGCTCAGGACTGCCAGATAAAACGCAGTCTCCTTATGACCAGAAAAATAAATGTCTTTGGCTTTTCTTTGCAAGAGACATAAATGCCCATCATTACTGCACAATGAATTAATAATCAGTATGCATACTGCAGGATAATAGAGAATAGGGTGGATTTTCATCTTTAAGTCACTTTGTGGAAAAAATATGCCAGCTTTGAGCCTGAAGCAGCATAAAAGCCCAGTGAAAACAAAAATAATAAGTGAGCACAGGGCTGTATATACGGGACCCTGCTCTGCAAGGCAATCCACCTCCCTCTTTCAAAGGCATGGCAAGCTAAAAGTGTATATCAGTATAAATTGGGAACATTAAGAATTGAATTAAGAGCAAAACTAAGAGTAAATTCTGAACCAGAGCAAGGGCTGAACGAGACAACAGGCTTAAGTTGTGAGCAGACACACATCAGTCTGGTGGCAGGTATGAAGAGTGAGAAGGCTATAAAAGTAGGTGGAATTGTGGTGGGGGAGGGGGAGGGGGGGAACAGGATGGGACATTCTCAATCTTACACAATCCTGACCGGCAACTGGGAGGCTCATTCCTGGAGATCGGGATCTCATTTCTGCCTAGAAACAGATCGTCTTTGACTGTATAGATTCAAGAAAATCTCCTGGTCTATTTTTCTGGGAATGGCAGGTTCAGAATTATGACACAATATTTCTTCCTCAAATCCAGCGAAAAATGTAACTTTGATTTCAGCTTCCCTGGGAGTCGCCCAGCAATTGCTAAGGAGGACTCTCCACTCACCAGAAGAAAACCTGGCAGGAGTGGCTCATGGGCCAGGGGTTTCCAGCGGCACAAAAGCCCAGCTTTGACTCAGACCAGGGAGATGGGCAGACTCCGTCCAGCTGCTCCTGGCTGTCCCTCCTAGCTCGCTTCTTGCTCACTTCACTGTTGGCCAAGCCCCTTTGTCGGAGGATCAGGCCCAGGCCCAGAGCATTTTCAGGGGGGTACAAACGGGAGAAGAGGGGGGGAATCCCTAGCCATCGTCCCTGCTGCCCCTCCCTCTTGAATCCGGGGCTCAGAGTGACACAAATTCCTTTGGCAAGAACGATATTTACACACTTAACGGAAGTCCACTTTTGTAAGTTCATTCAAGCAAGAGGGAAGAATGGGTTGGGACAAAGGTGGGGTTCCCCCCCCCCAATCTTTTAAACTATTGGGTCACTTTGGGGCACACTGGGAAAGAGTTGGAAAAGAGCTCTGAGTTGATCAGGGTCCAGGCCCGCTCCCAATGGCAGTTCAAGCCTCATCCGCATTGCTTCGTCTTCCAGGGACCCCAGGCGTATGGGGTGGGAGATGCCGGGGACCAATGGCCTATTCGGAAGAACCTTCAGTCCCCACCCACTTCCAGGGCCAAACAAGGGGAAGCAGGAAGGGCACTAGAACCCACAAAGTCACAACACAGCGCAACCTCAGGGAACAGCGGTGGGAAGAGGCGGCAGCAGAGCCAGGGTGTTCCTCAGCCTTACCCAACACCTCCTCCTCCTCCTCCTCCTTTGGGTTTTAAGTGCCGCTTCTTCATGCCAGGCCCTGGGTGCCAAGGCAGGATCCAGGCCGGACCTGCCGGAAAGGCCCCTTCACACCAGAGGAACTGCTGAAATGCTTCCTCCCTCAGATCTACCACCGCTTGGTTACAGGGGGAGGGGGGGGGCTGGAAGTCCGAACTCCCAGAGGGAATAGGAGAACGCACGCCAGCCTTCCTCGCACGGCAGGAAAGGCCGGGCCCTACGCTGCACTTGCGGAGTCCAGAAGAGGAGATTCCGATTCAGTGCTAGGGAAAACGTCATGGCGGTGAGAGAAGTGAACGGATGATGATCCAGGGAGGTACAAATGGAGGGTAACAAGGCAAGGAATATTTCAGTTTGGATTTCTGCATGGAGCAGGAAGTTGAATTCACAGATGAAAACGGCCCCTTCAACTCAAGGATTCAACTAGCTAGAGGGGCATAACGGACTAACAGAGTTGGAAGGGACCTTGGAGGTCTTCTAGTCCAGCCCCCTGCCCGTGGAATCCTTAACTGAGACCCTGAGGTTACTTTTACACAGAAGTGCCCACAGAGCCCATTCCCTGGGAGGCCAACGGGGATGTCTGGCTGGGGAAAGAGCAATGCAGCACCCGAGCCAGCCACTCACAGCCAGCCAGCTGGCCCCAAGGCAAGGGGCAAGGGAGCGAATCGACGGCTGGCACCTGGGGGGCTGCTGAGGCACACGCCCTGCTGTTGGGCCAGCCCTGGCAGCCCTTCCTTCCTCGACTGAGCTGCTGGGTGGGGGTGGGGGGGTGCTCCTTCCCCAGGGAGGCTGCCTGTCCACATAAGGCCTGCAGCCACCTAAACAAGCCAAGAAGGGCTGCCTCACCACGCTGTATGTTGCTGCACAGCCGCCTGCGCCCCCCCCTTCCTGCCCCCCCTCCCCACAAAGTAGCTCCAGCTGTCAATGGCCCAGATTGGAAGTGCAGGTACCGGGGCTGGCGTGCTGCCCGCCTCCCTTGCGCCTGTCTGGAGAAAGAGGAAGCCATTCCACCTCTGGAATCCTTCACTCTCTCCTCATTGCTACTCTTGGGGTCCCTCCGGGGATTGGGGGTCAGTCTCGCTCGCTCGGTCTCTCTCTTTTCCCCTCGCCCCTCTCCGATTACAATGCAGGCAGTGTTCCCTCCAAATCCCCCTCCGCACGTTAATTCTGCTCTTCTGTCTCTAACGACCCAACCGCCTTCCTGTGCCTTCTGCCTCTCCGTTACTCCTCCTCCTCCGCTATGTTTTATCTCCAGCAAAAGCGCCCGTCAGCCCCAGTCGCAGGGAGCGGGGCAGGAAAGGGGAGCCTGGTGCAGAAAGACGCCCCCCCCCAGACCCAGAGGCCTCTTGGCACCGGGAGCCCCAGAACCTCCCCCCACCTGAAAGGGGCAGCAGCTTCAAGTCCCTCTCCAGCCAGGAGGCCCCAGGATGGCAGCCTCTGAAATGCAGGTAAGTCACTCCAGCCATGAGTCCCCCAGGATTCCTGGGGTTGCCAAACAACTTCCTCAGTGGCTGGGGATGATGGGACATTTGGGGAGCCTGGAATCCGAGAGACTGCTGACTCATGCCCCCTTCGTCCAAACCCAAAGCAGGCCCAGAAGCAAACCAGTCAGGAACAATGCAAACCACAGCAGCCAGCACAGCGAGGAGGGATGTGAGCACATATGTCACACAAAAGCCTGCGGGGAACTTAACTTTGAGGCAGGACGTATTGCCCAGAGTGCAGGACACACCATGTATCACACACACAGCTGAAGCCTTCCAAGGGGCCCAGAAGGAAATGCAAGAGGAGGTGTAGACAGTGATCATCTCCCCTCGACCTCCCCTCCCCAGCTGTGGGGTTTCTACTCCTCTTTCAGGATAACATCCTATGCATCGGAAGGAGCGGCTGCAGGCCATGAAAGCTTACACCGTATGGAAGGATCCGTTTTTACGGGGCCCTTGGTGGTTTTTCTTGCCTTTTAAAGGGCACCGATGTATTTAATTAGGGAAAATGGAACAATAAACACACCTCCTGCTGTATGAAAAGCCAACACACCTAGCTAATGTGATTGCTGCAGGCGCTCTCACGGGGGACTCCTGCTGCACCCATCCGCATTCATGGGCAAATCAGGCAGGTGAATTTAAAACCCTTTTTTTCCTTTTTTTTAAATTGATACTGTTGGGGCAGAGTTTGGGCTGGAGGGGGGGCTGTTTCCATAGGACAATGAGCAGAAAGGGGCGAAATGCACCTGGTCAGCTGGGGAAAGGGGGTTTGGTAACCCTGTTGCCTGGCAGAGAAGGAGATGCTCCCTAGGGCACCCAGACCACCAGGGCAGCCCCCAAGGCCGGCAGGAAGGGGCAGGCTCTCTGTGGGCATCTTTGGCCTTGCCCAGCGGCTGCCCTGCACGGCCTGAGCACCCTGAGCACCTCCCGCCTGCCACAGCTCTCCGGGCCAAGCCTTGCACGTTCCCTTTCTCTCCAGACTGACTCAAGTTCCCCTTCCTGCCTCCAAAATTCCTGGCCTCCTGGCTTCGGCTGTCCCCGTCGCAATTGGCAGCCCAGGCTGGCATGGCCTGCGCCAAGCTTTGGCGACAGCTGGACTTTTCCATTCTGAGCCTCCCAACGGCCGCTCCCACTGGAAGCTGGGGCACAGAATTGGCCCTGGGCAGGCAGGATACGCAGCTGCATCAGGACCCCTCCAGCCTGGCCCGTCTCAGCCCGTTCATTACTGGGCTGCAGGGCAGGGAGCACTTGGACTCGCTGCTGCCGTGCTGAGGACTGGAGGGAGCTCGGACAGAGGGAGAGTTTCTGGAAGCAGGGAAGACCCCCTGCTGCCCACCCCTGAGCTCTGGCTGGACCGACTGCTCCTCCTAGAGATGCTCCCTACCCCTCCAGGTAGCCTGGGGGGATGGCAAGACCTGCTCCGACCCCCTCCCCTTTTACCCTCCCTGTAAAGCCTTTCTTGCTACTGGAGACAGACTCGACGTGTTATTAGCCTAAGAAAAGGGAAAGGGAAAAATAAAGTGCTATGTAGATAAGCAGGGAGTTTGCAAGCATCCCACGACAGCGTTTTAAACACTACAAGTCGCTGTTAAAATCCAAGTAATGTGAACATCAACAGGCAAAGTCAGCACATATAATTACAGTCATTTCTATCTGGGTACCTGGAGGCTTTAGCTTAAGAGAAACCCTCATTTCGGAGTGGAACAAGCTCATATAATAATCCAAAAATGGTTTCCAGTTGGGTTCCATTCTCCCTCAGACCTACCAGACTCTACTCAGTTAAGGGTCCCCCAAGAGACGTGAGGGAGCCCAGCACTCCTGCCTCGAGGGCAGCCAGCAGCCGGGCTCCCCCATCCATCCCCACCTCCCTCCCAGAATGCAAAGAGCCGGGTCTGAGTAGGAATGGGGTAAGGAGCAGCCACCCCCGCAGCTGGGGGCATTGTACCGGTGGAAATCAGGCCGCTCTCGGTCAGGGATTTACACCCGGCAACTCCTCTTGGGCAGGACGACACCAGCTTCACACTTTTTCACGCTGTTGCTTTACAAGCCGTTCAGTTGGAGGGCGACCTTTGAGGGCCCGAGAATCCTGCCAAGGCCAAGAGACATTAGAGGCAACTAATAATTTCCTAATTGCTCGTGACTGCCCGTGAACCCACCCCGGCTGCCCCCATTCCGGGTTCTGCCTCACTGCCAGCGTTTCCCCTTCCTCCTCCTCCGGCTCCTGTGCTCAATGGCTCCTTGGGCCATTCTGGAGCAATTAGGTCTGTTTGTGCAGGAGGCCGGTTTCCCTTCACGGTCTCCCTGCCAAGCAGCCACCCTTTTCTCTATGTTCTGCTGCTTCTGAACAGGCAGCGGGATAACGGATGGCCAAAGAACAAAAGGTGATTTGCTCCTCCGTGGCTCACCGCCCCAGCCCTCTCCAGAAGCGCCGCAAGGGAAGCCAGGCAGCTGCCAAGCCTGCCCTGTCAATACCCCTCTTGCTCAGGCAAAGGCAGCCTCTCCTCCTCCCCACCCCTTCAGAAAGACCATTAAAGACAGATTTCCTGCAGGAGGCTGAGCAAACCCATGGGGGGAGGTGTGTGTGTGTGTGGGAGAGCCAGTGCTCCTGCCAAGACTGAACTGCAGAGCTTCAGCCCTCATGGAAATCCCCATCAAAGCAGAACGGCAGGCAGAGGGAAAGGCGTCTCACACAGCGCCCCGTCTTGCCGTCGTCACTTGGGGGAACCAACTCCAACCCTTCCCAGGAAGGAAGATCCCACCTGTTGCTGCTGCTGCCAGGTGTTCCTCATACTCTAAAGAAAGGCACCGTTACAAACTAGGAGACATTTCCCCACCTTCTGCCCACAAGCTACATTGGCTTTGCAGCCGGAGGAGGAGACTGGAAAAGAGGCACGCAGCCCAAAAACACGGAGCACACAGATGTGCAGAGGCAGCAAAAACACCCCTCCTCCTCCTCCGTGTTCATTTTGGAAGAAGTCTCTGTGGTTTTAAACAGGTAACAGGAACTCGTTATCCTTAGAGACATTCCCTTAAATGTCTTTATAATCCCTAGATTTACAGAAGTCGGGGATTACAACGTGTCTTCGTTTAATAGCCGAATACGAAGCCTCTTCAGTTGCTGCACTAAGAGATTCCCAGTTCAGCGACTACTCTGTCAGAAAGGAACTCCTTCGAGTATCATGCCTGCTCTTAATTCAATTGGTTTGAACCACTTGCTAGGCAGATAATTTCCGTTTTCCGGAATTTTACATTTCTACGGTCACCTGTCTCTTTAACAAGAGTGCCAGGACCGGCCACAGATTCGTAGCAGAGGGGCAGCAGCGCACTTTGCAAAATGCACTCCAGACGCACGAGAGCCTCTCAGGAGCGGCTGACTGTCAGAGAGGAAAACACCCCAACTGGACAACGGCCTCAAAGGAAACATTCCAGGAAGGCTGAATTTAAGAAGGGCACCATTCGGTACCCATCGCGGGCTAGCAGGGTCCGGTGCCCTTCCACCACTGCAGCTGGCTTGGCTTGTTTGTGCCAGAAACCTGGAGCAGTGAAGCTGAACACACCTGCTCTCCACACGGAGTCCCTGACCGGACACCGAAGGGAAGAAGGCTGCCTTCTGAGTGGGTGGAAGCTGACCAGACAGCGGTTACCCCTTCCAAGTCTATGGTTTGATTTCTCCTCCTTCAGACACAGAGCATTTAACAAGTTTGCCAGGTTTTTCCTTGTTTTCAAATCAATTCTCCCATTTTTTAATACAAACACACACAAGGAGATTCAGGCTGAAGCCAAATTTTTCCTCTTAAGATTCTTTTGCTCTCCTGGTAACACCCAGACAGTGCTCAGCTCCAGTAGTTTTCAAAACTGGAAGTGCCTCTTCCTGCGAATGTGCATCGCAAGGGGATCTCCCGCAGAGCGGTGTCTAAACTGACTGCCCCGTTCCGCTTGCACTCTCTGGAAGTTAGGAAGCAACAGGAAGTCCCTAATGCCAGGCTCAGAAATACGTTTACAAAGTATAAATAAAAAACCAAGTAATTACAGAAGAGAGGGTGGTTTCAAGTTAGGGAAGCTGATTCTAATCATGATCGAAGAATTTCCTTGCTTCAGGGAGCTTGAGAGGAAGGTGGTCAGGGCAAAGCCTCAAGGCAAAAGGGAAGGGAGAAAGCAGCTGCCCCCCTGGCACAGCAGGGGTGCGTACTGGGGGGAGGAACGTGGCCTGAAGCCCCCTTGCCAGAAAGAAGCACATGGGGGGAGTGGGGGAGAGTTATGGGTAGACCTTCAGCGTTCATCGGGCTGGCAGCTGGCTCCACCAAAGCTGCTAGAGAGGCCTCCTGCATCTTCCTTGGGTGGCAAAGCAAGCACTAGGCAGAGCTCGTAACACATCGGACATGTCACGAGAAGGCAAAACCCTGAAACTGGGTCTCACTTAGTTTGGCCAGGCCCTAGGGAGGAGTTCATGGGAGAAAGCGACTGTGCTGGGAAGAGTTAGGGGTAAAAGGGAACCAGGCTGCCAAAGAAGATGGTGGCCGGACACCATCCAAGCTGACACCAGCCAGAGCACAGAGCAACTCAAAGCCGCAGCGCAAGATCAGGAGGTGCGGAGAGACCATCTGGCCCTTAGAATCGCCAAGAGTTGGACGCGACTTGAAGGGATCAAATCATCATCTACCAAAGCCAATGACCGAAGGGAGTGATGCTTGGAAGCATCACGGTGCCCCACTGGCTGGCAGAGGAGGGGCTCCAGGCCACTTCCGCCTTTCGTGGTGCTCCCACACACTGCAAGAAGACCCTCGACCAAGTGCTGCATATGGCAAGGAACCCTTGGTTCAAGAATCGTGCAGCTGGATTTTCACCTTCCCAACTGTGGATAAAATCCTCAGGATTATTATTATTATTATTATTATTATTATTATTATTTATTTATTTATTTATTTATTTAGACTTGTATGCCGCCCTTCTCCCTAAGGACTCAGGGCAACGAACATATAAAAAGGAATACATTTACAATAAAAAAATACTAAACAGATACAAGTCTATAAATTACTAAAAAACATTAAAAACAATTAAAATTACAATAGTAAGAATACAATTAAAACAAGCCACCCCCGGGTCAATGCAGGCTGGCCTGCTGAAACAGCCAAGCCTTCAGGTCTCTGTGCCAAGGGCCAGCGATCCTCACCTGGGGCCCGGGGCCCGTTGACCCTGAGGGAGAGCTGCTCTCCTACCAAGGCAGAAAGAGAGCGCTTGCTTATCCGTCTTTTATCCCCACTTTCTGCCCTCAGTTCTGGTATCTACGCCACCTGCATTTTCCTCTCCTTGCAATGTTTTCATAAAACTTGAGGATTTCCAGCAAAGCTCCTACCAGACATTTCACATGTATTTCAATTGGCATGAAAACAATCCTCCCCCAGCCATGGGTTCCCCTTCCTCCCCGGCCTCTCTGGAGACCACGACCGAGTGTTAGATTGCCTTAGAAAAACCCTCTTCCGCTCAGTCTCCCCACCCCCCCGCCACCGATAAAGTATCATTTTTTAAAGACTTCTCCCTTTCTAATGTACAAATGTTGCCCAGGATGCTCAGGCCACACAGACCAGGTTGATGGTCACTTTGCAGTCTCACACCAGAGAGGGCCCCCTTCACTTCATCTGCACATCCTGCTTTCCTTTCCAAACTAACCTCTGCCCCCCAAGTGAGCCTGTCCTGGGGACTAGTGACCTAGACCAGGTTTCCCAATCTTTCCGGCTTTGCAAACTGGAGGAGGGTGGAGGGAGAAAGAGGATGGTTCATTCAGTGCTCACACAAGTGGGTGTGTGTGTGTGTGTGTGTAAGCACTGGCCTGCCACATCCACGACCTGGTTCTGAACAGCTCACTGCCCGGCTGTAGGCTGCAGCCTGAGGGTTGGGGACCCCTGCCCTAGACCAAGAAGCCTTCCACACCAAGCGCTATCACCAGGAAGCCTGAGGCTCAGCAAATAAAGAAGCAAAATCTGACACATCCGTCTGTCTATCTAATTTACTAACTGCCCATCTCATTCTCAGAGTGGGTGGGATACCACTTAAAGCATAACCCCTCCCCCCAATAGATCAATAAAGGACAGAATTTGTGCCGAAATGAGTAGATGAACATTTGAAATTAGAGATCAAGAAGAAAAACAGTTTTACAAGATATGGAGTATGTTTTATCAATGGTTAGATAAAAAACCTTGGTAATATATGGATATAATGGAGATAAATTAAATTGTTGAATGAAAATACAATATAGAGATTATAATACTGCAGAGAGTTAATAATAATGATATTGGTTAATAGAGGAGATAATTTAGATAATGTATGAATTAAAATGCATAAGGTATTTTTTTTGAGATCTATCTAAATAGAAAATAGGTGGTTGTACCTTTCTTTTTTCTTTCTATTACTTTTTGTTTGCATTGTATAGTTTTTTTTTCTGTAATAGAGAGTATTGATGGTGAGGAGATGGCACTGAGATTTGTGACCGACCGACACACTTGAAATTGTTATTGGTTTATGTTTTTATGTTTGTTTGTTTTGTCTTTGGAAAATAATAAATTTTTTAATAAAAATAAAAAATAAAGGACAGAATGGCCAGGGACTCTGGCAGCTGAAGTCCACAAGTCTTAAAGTTGCCAAGGTTGGAAACCCCTGTTTTACAGATTCTTTTCCACTAGGTCCACAGAGTTATTTATAAAAACATAAAAGGGTAAAAAAAAAAAACACAGGATGCTTCTGGATTTTCAGGGTAAAATTCTTTGGGGTTTCACCAACCCCCTTTAATTCCATCAGATACACAGGAATTGGTAACAGAGAGGAGACAGATTCGTCTCATAAAAGTGCTCCCAAGTCACATAACAGGCTAAATGCACCGTATTGTTCATGAAAAGAAGTCTAAAATCTATATTGAGGCAACGTCTTCATTAACTCCCACAAAGTCTACAAAAACGCTTGCAGGGTTTTGATATTTTGCCAAGCAAGGAAGGAGAAATTTGCCTGATATTTGAGCCAGACCTAATCCAATTCTTAGTGAACCAACTGGGCCTTATCAGGTACGGAAATGGCACCTTTCCTCAAAATAGCAAATAAGCACATACAGCTTGATCTTCTGGCTTATTTTTGAAAAATAATTTCCCATTGTTAAATCAAAACTATTCACCAATTTGCAAGATACTTAAACGCCAGCATGGAAGAAAAACATGACTTGAACAGCAGCTACTACACCCATGGCCTTTATCTGGACGGTTTAACCGTTCCCCCCCCCAAAAGAGTTTTTAGAACCACAAACACTCACAACCTCTTTCAGTGCAAGAGCAGCTTGGTCTAAACTGCCCCTTGGGTGTCTGGCTAGCTGAGAAAGGAAAACCTCCCCGCTGACTTCCGTGAAACAGAGATATTGGGGAAAGGCCCTGTCAATTTCTGCTAAGCTGCTGGGGACACCAGGAAGGAAAATGATTCTGCTCTTAGCCAGACGGTGACCTCACTCCTGTCCTTAACATCCGATGTCTCCGGGTGAGCTGCCACGTGCCGCCAGGGCTTACTCAGCGGTTGCAGAGTTAAAAGAAACGTAAGTCTTGGCATCGAGACTTATGCCACACAGACCCAGGACACAGGGTCACGGATTTCAAATGGGGCAAGCCCCAAATGGTAGGGAAAGGCTGGACACCACTGGCAGATAGAGATGCCGAGCATGCCAGACGCAGAGCTGGCTGGATTACGTTTATTTCCTTCCTTCCTTCCTTCCTTCCTTCCTTCCTTCCTTCCTTCCTTCCTTCCTTCCTTCCTCCCTCCCTCCCTCCCTCCCTCCCTCCCTCCCTCCCTCCCACTCTGGTTCTGGCAGCAGCGAGGCCAGGGTCCCTGCAGACCCTCTGAAACGGAGGCAGCCGGTCTTTCCAAAAGGGCAGCCTGTAAGCTGAGACAGATCCAACACACAGAGGGGGAAAATAAATGGGAAAAAATTTTCCACTCTTCACCTCAAAGCTGCTGTGGGTTTCTCTCCCTTTCTGGGTCAGAGAAAGATGATCGTTTTTAGCTATTCACTGATGTCATTTTTTCCAGGATAAAGAAATTCGCCCTGCCAGCCCCCTCCTTTTTCCTCCACATCAATATGCTTCTATGCGAGGATTTCAAGACTCCGTCTTGAGATGGGGGGAGGCCGGGGTGGGGGTGGGGGCAGCAGGCCAAGTGATTCCTGTCCTCTTTCTTGAGGGCATCTCTCAGCCTGCCCGGAGGACCCCCACACCCACTTCAAACAGAAAGGGCAGCTGTCTGCCGGGAGAGGCCCAAACAGTCCTCCGCCTGGACTACCTGGCTGGGGTGGGAAGCCCCCCTACCTACCGACCTACTGGCAGGCTCTCCCTCCTCCAGCAGGAGCCACAGGCTAAGTTCCCCCATAAAAAGTGCTGCCAGCTGGCTCAGCCAGGGCACCCCGGATATCCACATGCCCCTAACCCCTCAGGGTTGCTGTTGGGAAAAATGGCTGAAGGAAGCAACTGCCCTGAGCTCCTGGAAGGATGGAAGGAAGGTGGCGTACAAATCTAACCAAGAACATATCCAATGTTTCAGAGCCATTTCTTCGCCGTTAGCCAGAAGAGCAGCTCAAAATCTTAACTGCAGCCGTTCCCACAGCTGGAGGGCAAAACAGGGGATCCTGGAGACCTGCTTTATTAGGCAAAAAAGCTACCCTGGAGAAACCACCTATTCATTCTGTTTTTTTAACCAGGCAACCATCCAAGGAAGGAGAACCCCTGGGAAGGGCCTGGACATCCTGCCGGCCTTCTCAAAACACTCTGGCCGGCAGGTGAGGCAGGATTCCCCTTTGGGAAACTCCTGCTGCTGTTCCTCCAGCCGACTGTTTGTGTTTCTCCTTGGCCTAAAACAGGGATTGAGCTGGCTGGCTTTTTGGGGTCCCTTTTTAAAAATGGTGATGTGGCTGTTTGGCCCTTGTGGGTTTCCCACTCACAAGACTAGCCGACAGGGTGGCCTGAAATCTCCAGCCCCGGGAGGTCACCCAGCTGGACCTCAGCAGACAGTGATAGAGAAAGAAACCCTTTCCTGCCAATGTTCAGAAAAATTGAGGCAGGAGGAAGACCAAAAACAAAATGCATTTAAAAAACAGCAGCTCCACACACACCCCCACACCCCGCCCAACTACTCCAGCCCAACCTTGGATGAAAGAGCAGGAAGCAGCTCCCAAGGGTGCCTGAAATCCAAAAGAGAACCGGCCCAGGCGTCTTTAGGTACAGGTCAAATGGATTCTAGGCGCTGCATCAACTCCTGGCCTGTAGGGGGCACCGCAACACCAGTTTCACCCTTACTGGGACTCTTTGCAGCCGTCCAGGTGCCCTTGATCTGCCTGGGCCCTTAAGAGTCCCAATGACACCGACCGGGGTGTGTGGGGGCTCCAACAGGCTAGCAGCTCAAGACCCATCAAAACCACAAGATGCACTAGCATGGGGGCGCCCAGAAAAAAGGGAAGGGAACCTACCGGAGTCTGGGTTATTCATTCAGTTGGCTAGTTAAAACACTTCTAAACGTTTGAATTGTCATTTATTTGTAATTCAAAACAATTCTGCACACCATCCTAGAATCTCTTAGAGAAAGAAACCAATGATCTGGCACAGCAGATCCCCCCAGGCTGGCTGGGTGATGCCTTCGGGGACCCTGGCCCGGCGCCCCCCCTCCCAGCCCCCCTGCTCTCTGCTACTGGAAGGAGAGCTCCCGCCTCCCCGCCAGTCAGCTGCATCCCAGGCAAGGGCAGGGAGGGGGCTTGGAACAGCCACCGGTGGCTCATAGAGGAGCCTTCAATGGGAGGGGGGGGGTTGCTTATCCGCTGACATATGGAATAGTCATTGTGGGAGGAAGCAGAAGCAACAAGCGCCCCAAACTGCTTCCTCCCCGCGTGGCCTTGACAGCCTCTCCAGCTCCTGGCCATTCATCTCCAGCGGCTGAAGGCGGGGAGGGGGGGGAGGCCTTGCTCGGCCCACTCGGGTCAGGGGAAGAAAGGCCCCTCCGCTCATGCTCCACCTGACTGTACCTGCCCAGCTTTCCCCAGCTGGGACAGGGGCCCAAGGAGGTGGGCCAAGAGGCTGCAAAGAACCGGCCAAGCCCCGCCAGGAAGCCCATTCATCTTGCTGGGTCTCTTCCCAGAACACGCAGCAAGAGCCGACTTGGGCAGGTGCCAGGCAGAGCGCCAGGGCTGCCAACGGAGCAGAGCTCAGGGGCAGGAAGTTTAGTCTGCACTGCTGAGTGTTGCCAAGCGCTTCCACAGCCCCCCCAGGTGGGAGGAAGGGGGAGGAACCGAGCAAGGGCCCCAGGAAGGAGGAAGCGGGGCTACCTCGCACCAGGCCCCGTGTGCTGCAACGCAGGCCCCCTCGTCTTCTTCCCCTGTCTCTACTGGCCTCCCGTTTTTAAGGTGTTGCCAGAGAGGCCAGGTGAGCAAAAGATCTGGGAGATCCCTCATACACCAGACATCAGTGGGGTTGGCTTCTGGGAGGAAAGGAAGACCCTGTAACCACACTGGAGCCCCCTCCTCTCCACACTGGGGTGTCCACCGAGTGCTGCCTCTTCGAACCCTGAGGCTTAAGCATGCGTCTGCATTACGTTCCACCTCATAACTATGTGCACACAGCCCGAAAGCCCATAAGGGGCGGTTGCCTGGCACTAGGGGCCCTGCCCTGTCTCACAGAGAGCAGGGGAAGGAGTCGCTGCCCACCCTCCAATTCAGAGAGGGAGGGACAGACAGACAGGCAGGCAGGCAGGCAGAGACCAAGCTGCAAAGCTGGAAGGGCTTCTCTTTCTAAACCCATGACTTCATCGCAAAGCACCGCCGTCTGCCACTGCATCTGGGAACTGGTCAAGGCAGCTGCCTGGGCACAGCAGGCACGGGCACTGGTGATGGGTGTGTGTGGAGCAGAATCCCCCAGGGGACAGAGGGGGCAAAGCAGAAGGAATGGTGGGAAATGGCAAAGGTGGTGACTTCTCGGCACACTTGCGCTCCAGGCCCGCCCTGCAAAGCACACCGTGGCCAAAGGCTCAGCTCCTTTTCTTCCTGGCTGCTCCTGCCTCTCAGCCACCGCAGGACCACCTCCCCGCCCCCAATTTAAATCCCTTCACCCCTCAGCCATCCTTTCCCCTTGGAGACCCTCCCCCTCCATTTCCCCCCCTTTGGTTGCAAGGCCTTGCTTCACCAAACCGTTTCTCACCGAATTGCAAAGTGCTCTGGGCCTCTCCGCTAAGCCCCCCCTCTTTTCTCCCTGCCCCATTTCTAATTACACACCCCTCAATCAGCTGAAGGGCTCTGCTCTGCCCCTCCTGACGATGACAGCACATCCCCGGAGGGTCTGTGGCAACTTGACAGCCAATCAGGAATGCGGCTGGCAGCCCCTCCAAGACCGCCGTTCATCCCCTCGGGATGCAGGCGCTGCCAGGGCTACAGCTTTACAAGCGATTTTATAGGTGAGCGTGGCGGGGACACCCCACGCAGCCAGAAGCACAACATGCTGCTAGGGATGCATCCTGGGCACAGGGAGCAGAAGCCGCTTCGGGCTCTGCTGGGAGGCAGATAAACACAATTCCAGAAAAGTGGACGGGCCAGTGAGCAGGAACGAAGCCCCCGGAAGCCGCTCGCATGTCAACCGGTTCTGAACCTTCTCCTTCCTCCCCACCGCTGGGGCCCCGAAAGAGAGCGGCTGCGAAGGAGAGACCTTGGACTCCAACATGAAAGCGCTGCAAACTTGGGCCATGCTCAAGGCATTTACCCGCACACACATTTGGTAGGCCCATATATATTCCATGACGCTCCCAACCTCTATTCCAGACTAATCGCTTCCACATCTTGGTTTCTGCTGGGTCAAAAGGGCGAGACTGGCGCCATCAAGCCAGTGTGTGCAACTCTCGTCGGTCTCCTACGATTCTCCTCCTGACCCCACAGCCACTCTAAGAGGGTCCCTGCCTTCGTCGCTAAGTGAATCACTGCAGCCATTAACTTAGTCACACGGTGGTTAAGTGAACCTGGCTTCCCCACTGACTTTGCTTGTCAGAAGGTTGCAGCAGGGGGTCACGTGACCCCCAGAGACACTGCAACCGTCATAAATATGAATCGGTTGCCAGGCGTCAGAATTTTGATGGGCCCCGTGGCCAGAGGGATGCTGCAACGGCCGTCATTGTGCAAAATGGTCATCGGTCGCTTTTCTCAGAGCTGTGGTAACTTTGAACAGTCGCTAAATGAACTGCAGAACTCGGGGACCTCCTGTCCAGGCCTCACCCTGGTCACAGTAGCAAGGGCAGCCCTTACTCCCAACACACACTCCCCCAGCCACTCCCCCAGGAGGCCCCAGTGGGCAGTCTGAAAGCCCCAATGGGGAGACCAGGGACAAGGGGGAGGAGGGACTCCCCTTCGGATGCCACAAGTCCCCCGCCAGCCCAGGCCAGGCGGCCTCCCTGTTGGATCACAGCCTGGAAGGGGTCCAGGGCATCCATTTCCTCCAGCCACCCTCCCTAGAAAGCACAGGCCAGCAGCTGCCCAGCACCCTTCCCTGGGTCCAGCGAAGGGACCCGTCTCCCTGCAGCAGGCAGCCGCCTTTGCTGGCGGACTGGCCTGGACGCACTTCGGACCACCTGGCCAGAGAAGCCACCGCTGCTTGACCACACGAAGGAGCCGAGGCGATCTTACCTCCTCGTCAGAGCTGTCTTCCTCATACTCGTTCTGCAAGGGAGGCTCTCGTTGATCTGCTGCTGGACCCAACTCTGCTGCTTCTCCAGCCTGCAAAACAGGACCACAGGACCGGTTATTGTGCAAAGGCAGCAAGGGCTGCAGCAGACATGCCTGGAGACCTTCGCGGGCTCTGCGGAGGAAGCAACTCAAGGGAGGAATGAGTCCCTCAGGGACGATGATACCCTTCACGGCACACCTCCTGGCCTCCCACCAGGCCCTGGTGCCCACTCCACCTGCAGCCGCCCTCAGCTAGTGGAGGGCCAGGCAGTGGAAAAGCACAAACCAATAACCCCAAACCTCCATGCCCTAATTGTCCCTTAGACAGTTGCCATTACAGGAAAAGTCAGCCTGCTGGGTTTCCTCTGCTGTCAACCACCCAAGCAAGCAGAAGAAGCACCAAGGTGGGATTTGGGGAGGCCCAGAAATTACACAGTTCTCTGTGTTAGTGCCAGGACAGCCACACTCCATGAAGTAAAAACTAAGAAGTTATATAAACTTTGCTGGAGGGAGTCAAAAAACTACCCTTTTTTTCCCTCTACCTAATTTGTATCCTGGCGACAGGGATCCACCAACAGCCATATATAAGTGAGCACGTTCTTCACTTTTGCTAAGATTTCAAGGGGGCTTTGGGGGATCCCTTCAGATCCACGCAGTTGCAAGCGCATAATGGCCTGTGTCCCACCACCTGACCCATTTCCCTTCTCCCTCCTGAGTGGAGCCATTTCCCCCTCACAGAGTAGAGCCATTATTTAAACCAGCTAGGGTTTCCCTAAGTGCTCTCCTCCCCAAAGAAGTTAATTAACACCCTGAAATTGGCAAGCCCCTAATCCATTTCACCCTAAAGCCCCCCCCCTTTTTTTGGCTCCTAAAAAGCCTGAGCACTTAAAGCAAAAGCAAACAGCTGGCACTAAGGAGTTCCTTTCAATGCGTCCTCCACATCATCCCCTCGCTTACCCTCTTGTAATCTCTTTCACTCCAATGCACATAAATATAAATATTAATATCCCAGAACAGAGGATTCCAAAGAGCCAGGAGTAAGGAAAAGGGCTCTAGGGCCATTGGCTCCTTTGTGAATCAAGGTCTGGACAAAACTTTCCCCACCATTTGGGTTCAGCCAGCTCCTTGAGGTTGTATAGAAGTTCCCTGAGGATGGGCTCCAGCACAAGTCCAAAAGCTCAGAAGGCTAAAGTTCTGGTCCCGGTGAGTGACCCAGACTGGAGCCTGCAACATTATCCTGGGGCACATAGATTCACCTTCCTTTATGGCACCTCTGCTCTTCAAACAAGACGGTGACGATGCATTGTTGACAGAAAGCCTCTTGTTCGGCCTCACGTCTTGTGCCGCTTACGTCTCCCTTCCAGCAACGATCGGATGTTTGTGACTACTTAGGGCGACCCAATTATGTGCATGCAGAAGTGACCAGGCCCAGGACACAAGCTCAGGAAGCCAGAAGCAACAGCCAAACTATCTGGCATCTGTGATACTGAGGAACAGAACTTGAAGAAAGAAACGTCGAGCTGCCCTCCCGGCCTTCATGGCTCCTCTTAGCTCCAGAGACAAGTCCAGGTAGTCATCGACTTACGATCACAATTGAGCCCAATGTTTCTGTTGCTTGGTAAGTGAATTTTGCCCCATTTTATGACCTTTCTTGCCATAGCTGTTAAGTGAATCGTTGCAGTTAAGTCAGTGACATGGTTGTTAAGTGAACCTGACTTCCCCTGGGGACTTTGCTCGCCAGAAGGTCTGAAAAGGGGATCCCATAACAGAACAACGGAGCTGGAAGGGACCCTGGAGGTCTTCTAGTCCAACTCCTTGCACAAGCAGGACCCTGGGACACTGCAGCCGTCATAGATAGGAGTCAGTTGACAAGCGTCTGAATCTTGATCACATGACCATGGGGGCTGCTACAACAACCACTTTTTTCAATGTTGTTGTAACTTTGAACAGCCACTAAATGAACAGCTGTAAGTCAAGGATGACCTGCAATCACACACACACAAAACGTGACTGGGGCAGGGGGCGCCTTTCGCACCAAGGAGCCGCTGCCACACGCCTGTCTCGGGTGAACCTGTAGAACCAGACATTGCTGCCGACGAGCTCTGGGCAGCTGCTGGCCAAGGCAGCCAGGGATCCCCTCCTCTGCTGGAAGAATCCATCATTGTGAAGGACGGGGGAAAGAAAGAAAGAGCCCCTTCCTCTTTTCCTGTCAGCCCTCCCAGGTAAGCCAGACAGGAAACAGGACCAGATGAGCTAATTCTACTTGACTCTGAGGCTCCATTAACAGGATCGTGCAAGACTCAAAACGCGGATCTCCTGCTGTTGGAGTCTGATACATTAGAGGGGATCCTTTTTAAGTTTCTTCCTTGGTCCCTGAAGCAGCTGCGGACTCCTCTGCCTTTTATCTGATCTTCCCCCCAGACAGCGTCTCCTCCCCTCCTCCCTCAAGGTCATTCCCTCAGACCGTCACCTTTCCCCACAATAGTGGAACCTGGGCCACCCAAAGACACGAATGTTTCTCATTGCAGACAATGCAAAAGGAGAGCCAGTGCTAGTCTCTTGAGGGGAGGGGGAGGTGGGGGAAATCAGAAGGGAAGGGAAGGCAAGAATGGATGGATACGCATTTGATATCAAGACTCTAAACCAGGAGGGCCCTTTAAGACCTGTGCACTTCCACTCCCAAGGCTGGCTGGGGAATTCTGGAAGCTGAAGTGCCCAGGTCTCAATGTTGCCAAGGTTGGACTCTTTGCTCTAAACAAAGGCAAATGAATGTCAGAACATTTCAGCCTCCCACGAGTTTCCATGACTGGGAAGGCACCACCACTGAGGGAGGGGATGCTGAACTTACATGCATCAAAAGGTTTCAGGACTTCAACGAACACAAATGGTTTTTAGCACATCACAATGATTCTTCAATAATGTCTCCCATGCAATCTGCAAAATCGTCCCGATTTCTCCTCCCTGCAATCCGAATTTAAACCCTCCACCCATCTAGCCACAGACTGTGTAAGTGAGCTATGAATTTCCAAAACTTTGGCCTTGCACTAAAATTTGTTGGTCTGAAGAAGGGCCACCAGGTTCCTTCTCATGTTTTGCAAGGAAACCGACTGACAGGAGGCACTGACAACCATGCTTTATTCTGCAATTCTTTTCTGCAAGGTCAGATGATGGACCCTTGATTATTTGGAAGTGGGGATAAAATACCGCTGCGGCCGTTCCAAAGCCAAAACACATGAAACGGGAGCTCAAATGGCAGAAGGGGCTGAGCTGCTGCAGATGCTTCCATGGGAAGAGGTCGCCTGGTCCATCCAGCCATTCCTTTCGACTTTACAAAGAAACCTCGTCTGTTCTGCTCCACAAGAAAAACAGGAAAGCTGCTGCCTTTGTGCCCTCCCAGGGGACCTTCTGGCCAGCACCCCCAGGCCCAAGGAAGGCCTCCTCCAGAATCACCCAGGGCTCAGCGTGTGAAAATACTCCACACTGAGATTTTGGGACAGGACGGGATCCAGCCAGGGCCCATCTGCCAAACTCCAGCCCACGGCCTGGCAGCCCAAACTGCACCCACACTCTGGCCTAGCGTGCGGGTGCAGGAAAAACTGCACATCCTTTGCTGGAAAACAGATTTGCCCTCCTCCTCCCCCGCTCAAAGGGGACCCAGCCTGGAGTGGGTTTTGCCAGAGGATTTGGTGGAACAATCAGGAAGGCAGCCATACAAAACGCTCCTCCTGGGAGTAGTAAAATCCGTACAGTGTGTGATCACCTTCTGCTAGAAGCAGCCTATAATACGGTCCCATGTGCCCCCTCCGACTTCCACCCACCTGGCCGAGGGAGAAAGGGGGAGGCCCTAAAAGTCCAGGGCCAACCAGAAGATGGGATTACAGCAAAAACAAAGGCTTTAGGAAAGTCTTTGAAAAAAGCGGACCAGAGGTAATTTTTTTCCCAGGCTTTTGGCATCAAAGAGGTTTCGTCTGCCTCTCCGCTTCCCTTCCAAGCCCATCCGTGGGCCTGGATCAGGAGGCAGAAAGGGTCTCTGCGCAGCCAGCAAAGCCCTTTCCACAGAGGCCCAAGGTCTCCTCCTCTCCACTCCAGGGGGCTCTGGGCCTTGCTAGCTCTTCCAGGACTCGAACTGCTCTCTCGGTACCTCGGAGGACACAGTGCTCTGAGGACAGGCACGTGCCAGCCAGCCTGCACTTGACGCCAAAAGCGTCCTTGATGCTTGGCCTAAGGTATGTGGAAGAGAACCAGGCGGGTGCCAGGCTCATCTCTGCTCCACATATCAACAACCGTCTCTACTAATGTCTCCCCAAAGTGTCCTTCCAGGCTTGGCCGACTATGTCTCCATACTTGCTGGTGTTATAGTCTTCTGGGCTAGGAGGCTGCCTTCACATACCAGGGCGTGTGCTTTGCCCTGGGGAAGAAGGAATAAGCTTTGCTTTGCAGCTTTTGTCAAGAATCACGTAATGTTTCTCTCGGAGACGGGTCCCATCAAAGCATCATGCACTCTTTGGGCTCCTCAATTCCGCTCTGGGTTGGTTTTCCACTTAACGGCTGCTTCCTAGTCCCCAGGCAGGAGCATCCCTTGCACCAAGCAACCACTTGAGAAATTCAGGCGGGAAGGTGGGCATGGAGACCACCAGGGGGCAGCATGCAACCAACCCCTCGCCAGGAAAGCAATCGGAAGAAGTCGTGGCAGGGGCCTTGAGGGGGGTGAAGAGGTCAGGTCACTGCGCAGCACTGCTGATTCAGCAGAGCTGCAGGCAACGGGAGGAAAGAGCGGAACAATGGCTGGTGCTGAAAACCACCTTCGACACCACAAATGGCTGCAGGGAGCAAGCAGCTGCATGGCAGCTCAGCTGCTGAACGGATGGAGGAGGCCCGTCTGCTGCTTAATCATCCTGTGGAGGGAAGACTGTTCGGCTTGGCCTCGGGGAGGTTTACACGGTCCACCAGATTCCTCACAAAACAAGGACCTGTCTTTCATCAGAGCAGCCGCCTAGAGAAGGGGGGGGGCTGTCCTTGGAAGCTCCCCCAGCACCAATGTTCACTGGGGCGCATCCCGATGCTGGGAAAGGAGGAAACTAGACTGCTCTGAAGCAAACTTTAGGGCCGGCTGAAGTTCTGCAAAACCGCTCCACCTCATCTCGGTAGGCAGACTCATCCCCCCCAGAGACGAGTCCCACCACTGTTGTATCTTCTGCAAATGTAACAATAGTATTACTAGCGTGAGTGGGAATGCAGTCATGCCCATAAAGAGTATAGAGTAAGGGACTCATCACGCAACCCTGTGGTATACCAGTGTTAAGAATAAGGACTGAAGAGGTATGATTACCTAATCTGACCCTCTGTGAGCGGCCAGACAGGAAATCCATAATCCAAAGGCAGACTGAATTAGAAAGCCCAAGGTCCAGAAGTTTAGACACTAGTCTATGAGGAAGAATGGTGTTAAACGCAGAACTAAAATCCACAAAGAGCATCCTCACATAGCCCCCCCCCCTCGTTCTTTGACAGGCTTCTCCAAAGATTTGTCTCTTGTTTAAAGCGAACAAAGCCAAAGGTTACCAGCATACGCCATAAGAAGAATGTGCCTAACATTTATACTCAGGTGAGGTGGAGGCGCACAATCCGGCTGCTATTTCTGATCCCCCAACCTTGCTGTCATTTTGCATCATGCTAACAAAAGATCAGTGAAGGGGACAAAGGAGGCTGATCCAGGCCCCCCTGGTTTTACTGGAGGGCTACATTGCCCCCAAAACCTTGCACAAAACTACTTTTATAAAGTGAAGGAAAAAAACAAGGTTGCCAGTGGTACGAGTCACCTCACTGCAAGATGGGTGGCAAACAAATTTAATAAAAATAAATAATAAAAATAATGGTGTCAAATTTGGGAAACCATTTGGAATAGAAATTATAAAATGACAAAATCGATAACATATAAGGAGAATACATATAAAATGTTTTACAGGTGGCATCTTTCTCCCTCGAGATTAGCGAAAATATACAAAAAAATGAGTCCCATGTGCTGGAAGTGTAAGGAGAAAGAGGGAACATACTATCATATGTGGTGGACCTGCCCAGAGGCTCAGAAATATTGGCGTAAAATTCAAATTTGGCTACAAGAAATTATCGATGAAAAAGTGGATTTAGAACCAGAGCTCTTTTTGCTGGGAATTCTCAGGAAAAGATATCTAAAGAGTATAAAATATTTGTTAATACACATTTTAACAGCAAGAATTATATTTAGCAAAGTTGGAAACAGCCCGACATCCCAAAAGATCAAATGATTATACAAAAGATAATGAATTGTGCGGAAATGGATAAATTATCGTTAAGCCTTAAAGGTAAAGAAGACTCAACATTCTATATGGTGTGGGAACGTTGGTACAAATGGCTAGAGGGGAGATAGAAGAAGGAATAGAAATTATCAATAGAGGCATAGATGGAGTACAATACATTCAGGTAGGAGTTAAGACTTGATAGAATATATAAAAGATTGCTAAGTAATTATTGCCACAGGTTGTTTTGAATACAATATTTTTAATGTTTTAATGGTTTATGTTGGTGTGTCCAACAGTTTGTGTTTGGTGTGGGTTTTTTTTGTGTGTGTGTGTTTTTAATGGTAATAAAAGTTAAAGTTTTTCAAAAAAAAATAATGGTGTCAAATTTGGCAATCCGTGTGCATTGACAAAGTTCTGCTATATATTTTTGAGCCTTCTTTCAAGAGCACTGTTTTTCTCAAACATTTCTTCTTCTTCTCATCACTCCATCTTCAGAGAAAACATTTGTTCCAACTTTCCTCCATTTGGGTTTCCAATCACGTGGCTCTCAAGGCAAACAAAAAAGCCAGAGTGTACCAGGGCACTGAGAACTCATTAGCCTTCGTTCATTATGTTGCATATAGGTGGTTATGCAGTATTGCAGGCTAGCTCTGCTCAGTGCCAGGAGTTCGATCCTGACCAGCTCAAGGTGGACTCAGCCTTTTATCCTTCCAAGGTGGGTAAAATGAGGACCCAGATTGTTGGGGGGCATATGCTGACTCTGTAAACCACTTAGAGAGGGCTGGAAAGCACTGTGAAGGGGTATGTAAGTCTAAGTGCTAGTGCTATTGCCCTAGTTAAAGCTCATCTTAAGACTGGGTCTTTCACTAGCTTTGGTGCACCGAAGTAAAAGTTTGTTTCTAATATTAGAGATTTATTTTCCTTTCCCTTTTGGAACAAGAGACCGATGGCCATTTGAACTCAGAGTTAACAGGAGCAGCCATTGCAAGAGCAGGATGCACAACTAGGACAACTGCACAACTGCACAACCAATCAGGGCAGGAAAGAGTTCTTGGCACAAACTGACTCTGCTGGTACAAATTGCAAAGTAGTTTTTTATAGAGAGAGCCAATTCCTGGATGAAAATGATGAATCGCACAAGAATGAATCTGCATAAAGTGAGGGAAACCCATCTTCAAGTAGCTGCACTTGGGTAATCAGCAAGAGCGCGTTGAGTATCCACAGGTGGTGTGTGCTGGTGGTCCTCCACCTGCCACTCATACGGGAGCAGCAAGCTGCTGCCAGGTTCCTGCGTGGGTGCAGAATGATTCAACTCCAGAGAAGGGGGGGGAGGGGGGCTCTGCTTCTCCCATTTGGCTCAGGAACTGTCCCGTCGAGGCCCTTCTGTTGCCTGCCAATGTTGAGAATTGCATACGGAGAGAGGGAGCCCTCAAGCGAGCCCTCTTATCTCAAGCCTCAGATTAAACACAGAAAAGCCCCAAGAGAAGGCTGATCTGCAGAGCTTATCCACAACCCACACTGGTCTACAATTTCTGGGAAATTATCAACCTCCAAGATAAAATGTGTTAATTTTACCTATTTTGATTAGATGAATTAGAAAACAGGTGATAAAGGTGCTGGCTGGCTAAAGTTTTCAAGGCATTTCACAATAATGGTTTATACCCAGGTGGGTACATTTGCCTACAAGGGAGGGAGGAGCCTAATGATCATGATGCCTCCTCTTGACAGAGTGCAGTAGAACAATGAAAATGGTACCACCTGGAAGTGTATAAATTTATCTTCACTTTGAGAACAGCAAGACAGATACGATTCAAAAGCATGTGGAAAGTTTGCTTAGGCCCTACAAAGCACTTGGTGCAAATGTGTCACTGAAAATTCACTTCTTACACTTGCATTTAGACTATTTCCCTTTGAGCTGTGGCGCAGTGAGTGATGAGCACGGGCAGAGGTTCCACCAGGATGTAACGCAGTTCACAAGAGAAAAGCCAAAAAGCCCAGTTTAAAGACCAAATAAAGATGGAACCTTGTCATTTAATCTGATGTTAGAGCTTGTCAGTTTTTCATGCAAAAACATGAAACCGTTACATGAAAAACCAATAAATGAATGGAAAGTTCAGCTGTTGGTATCAATAAAAAGATAAATTTATAAGGATTGGTGTGGCACCATTCCCACTGCTATATCACATTTTGCAGAAAAGTTATGGAGCATAATTGCACATCTCCCTCATAATTTTGAATTATTTTGATGCAATTTTGACCTGAAGCTGTATCTTAGAAACTGGACTAATACCCAGGACTTGATTTTCCTTTATTAGTGATCAAATTCTGATAAAATTTAAGCTACTTTCATTTCCGAGGCTTTCTCCTTGTAGACCAGTGTCATTTCTTTATGGCAAACATTTCTATTCTTGCCTAAAACAAGAGAAAAGGCATTAAGTTTTCATAATGGTAGTTGTGTTTGAAACGATTTGTGGTTTTCTGCCCTGGACAGGTGGTTGAACAAGATTTCAACTCTATGATCAGAAGCACTCCGCATTTTAACTTTCTGACACTGGCTGGGGAAAAACTGGCAAGGGGAAGCTGGAAAAAATCAGAGGGCCAAGCAGTAACACACTCCTCGATGTTTTTCCTTCTTTTTCTATGTTTGCTTTCCAATAAAAGTTCTGCCTCCTCCATGGTGAGAAAGAAAACCGCCTCTGCTCCCTATGATCTCGCTTCTCCACTTTCACAGTTGCTCTGAGTAGAATTCGCACGGACTTCCTCTGGGAAGTCTCACATTGCTCTCTTTACTCTCTTCTCCACCTTCGGTCCAGGAAATTGTGACCGCGCAAATAAACTCTCTCGAACACTTACAGGAGTGTTTCTCTCCATCAGTACATTCTGAAAGACTTGCTAAAATGTGGCAACGTATCTGTTTCTCTCTCCTTTTCTTCAGAAGTCAAACCAGCTGCTAAGGTAACAGGCTCCCTGCTTTAGTCCTCAACACTCACATACAATAGTCTCCACCAATTGGAACGCTGCCTCTATCTGCCCCCCAACAAACCAGGTCAGCTCACCAGCTGCACTCCCAAGACCATATCTCAGCTCCTTCTCCAGGTTTCTCTCTCCTGATGACTTATGCTGCAAGCATGACAGCCAAGCCAGGGCACCAAAATCCATGTGCCACAGTTTTAGAGGAACACAACAAAATCAGGGAGGAAGAAGGAAGGACCAGCTGATTATCTAGAATGAATTCACCTGCCTGAGGTCCACCCAACTGATGATCAGAGTGTTGAGAAGCAAAAGGAGGTGGTTACTCCAGATGAGTGATCTTAATCAAGGGAAAGCAAAGCAACTCTGATCTCTTTGCCCCCCCCCCCCATCCAGAGGAAGCCAATTTGTGTAGCCCAGACTAGGAAGGAGCTCAGCAGGGGAGGGTGCAGGCCACAAAGGATGCGGAAGGGACCTCCTGGCTAAGCCGGATGTGGCCAGTCCCTGATGAAATACGCCCCAGCAGGCTGAAGGGCAAAGAGCTCTTTGGGCCTCCGCCAGGTGTCTTAGGAGAATCCTGCAGACCCAGGAAGATGCCAGGGGACGGAAGGCCAGCCAGCGGGGCTCCCCACTTCCAGCAGGAAAGAGGATCCTCTCATGATGGGTCAGTGACTCAAAAACTTGACAACGTTTTGCAGCAGATAATAAAGGAGGCCATTCGCAAGCCCTCCCAACACAAGCACAATTGCCAAAAGCGGCTCTGTAAAATAAATAGAGGCCCACAGAGGCTAACTATTATGAAAGGAGCTGTGTGGATATAATCTACGCTGATTTCAAGAAAGGTTCTGACAAGATTCCAGGTGACCTTCTCATTGACAGACTGCTAAAATGTGGCTTGGAAAAACAAGGTGAAACAACAACTGATAACCTCCTTTTACCAGTCCACAATAAAAGCATCCTCACTTATTGCACCACGGTATGGTAGGCTTGACAGCTGCGGTTAGAAAGACGTTACAGATAGTGGTGAGCACAGCACAAAACATCTTGGGCTGTCCCCTGATAGCACTAGATGACATCGCTAGGACTCACTGCCTGAGCAGAGAGAGGGAAATCCTCAGGGACGACTCACACCCTGGTCAGCACTTCTTTACTCTCCTATCATTGGGCAGGAGATATAGAAGCAGAGCCAGTCATACGGACAGGCTGAAGAACAGCTTTTATCTGTGGGCTGTCAGACTTCTGAATGCCAAATAACATCAGAACTACGTACTACAATAGACTTGCAGGGCTGGCGCAACATGTTCACATTGGTGCAATAGGACTATGTGTTTGTTAATGTGATTTATTGGGTACGGGATTTTCTGTCTTCACTGTGAGTTGTATTGTGTTGGGGGGGGTGCACTAAGGGAGGGTCAGCCAATCTCATTGTACACATGTTGTGCACTGACAATAAAGGTTTGAAAAATGGGGATGGGGAGGATGATACGACAGGAGCACAGGCCCACAACTGGCTGGCAAACCACACTGAAAGAATTCAGTGTGCTACATCTAAATAACAACAACCAATGGGATCCCCACAAGGATCTGTCTTGGGACCAGTATTATTCAATGCTTTTATTCATGAACTGGATAAAGGGATTGGTGGATTGCTTATTAAACTTGTTAATAATACAGAACTGGGAGATCTGGCCAAAACCCAGGAAGATCTAATGTGACTGCACTCTAATATGGAGAGTATTTTTGTATGCATGTATGTTCTTATGCGCTACCTATTCCTGGACATCCCAGGCTGCCAACAATTTGAACAAAAATATCCCAAGAAATCCACATACGTATAAAAATCTGCACCTACAAATATCTTGCAACAGATATTTGAAAAAGACTTGAATGTCAACATTAACAAACTACATACCAGCCACGAGTATGAAATAGCTGCTAAAAGAAGTAACATAACTCTGGGCTAGATTAGAAGCAGCACTATATTAAACAGGAACCTTAGGACATGACCTACGAGAACAGACAAAAGCATGATTACGTCTTTCACTAAAATAGCCATTTTCTACCTCATCCTAAGCTTCACTTTAAGGGTTACAGACTGTCAAACACAGAAGGAACATACTGATTCTCTTAGAAATGTGCATGAAATGAGAAAGATATTATTTTCCAAACCCTAAACAAGCCATTGCATTCTCGAAATTCTGCCCAAATACTTTGGATCAACCATGGTTTGACAACGACAAGGCACATGTTTTGTGGATTCTAAGTTACAGTGGAAACACTGTAGAAACATCCCAGAGTAATCCTGAGGGGCAAGCAGGCAAAGCTGGTGTCCTCCTCCACCCACAAATCTTCCTGGCTAGGCCAACCAATTCACTGGCTGATCTTCTCAGACAGAAAAACAGCATTATCTTTACCAGCCTCTGAGATGATCAACTTACTTGAGTATTTCTGGAGCGCAACTTCCCTTTTGACTTCTCCTCAGCTCCATGATCCTGGTCTTCCTCCTCTTCTGTAAGGCTGTCACTTCCAGAATCTTCCAGTCCAGAATAAACACTTTCCTCACTGTCTGTCAGAAGATCGCCTGCTTCTTCTTGCTCTTCAAACATCCTGGTCCTGAGAATGTGCTGTAGAAGGGAAAGCACGCTATTCAAAGCACTGTAATGCTAATAAGGCCTGCATAACCCTCTCCCCCACACTTGACTCATGCAGAATTCATCTCCCCAAAGGACAGGTTTTCTGGGTACCAGACTTATAGAATAAGGTTTGGAAGGGACCCTGGAGGTCTTCTAGTCCAACCCCATTCGGGCAGGAGACCCTATGCCAAGGGTATCCAATCTTGGGAATTTTATGATTTGTGGACTTTAATTCCTAAAATTCCCATAGCTAACCTGGTTGGGGAATTCTGGGAATTGAAGTGCATAAATCTTCCCAATGTTGGACACTCCTTCCCTGTGCCATATAACAATGGTTGTCTGGTCTATTTTTGAAAACCTCCAGTGAGGGACACTGAAAACTTCTGGAGTCAACCCATTCCCCTGATTAACTGTTCTGTCAGGAAATTTCTCCTTTCAGCCCAAATACCCCAGATTTGTATTTTTCGATGTATAAAATTAAAAAAAAAGGTTGACTCAGCCTTCCTTCCTCTCAGGGGAGGTAAATTGAGGACCCAAGATTGTTGGGGGCAATAAGCTGACCTTGTAAAAATGCCGCTTAGTAATAAGCAGGCATATATAATGGAAGGAAGGCTATTGCTGAGCGCATTGGGTTGTGCTCCAAAAATTGTAAGCCGCCCTGAGTCTTTGGAGAAGGGCGGCATATAAATGTAATTTTTAAAAAAAATCAGTGCTGCTATCTTCTATATGCAGTTCCCGAGAGCATCTAAGGCCAGTCCGTCGATCCTCCTGGTTCCTAGGAAGAATCAAGGAGAGAAGCAACCTAGAACTAAGGGGAATTTCCTGACCGCAAGATCAATTAACCAGTGGAATCACTGGAGGTTGGGAATGTGGGAAACATTAAAAAAAAAAGGGTGGGAGATAAATCTGTAACAGGACTAGAGAATATAAAGCAAATGCACTGCTTTAATTTTAGGGTGTGTCCACTGCCCCTGTGTGTGCCTGGTCCACCCTCTTTGCAAAGCACTGGATAAAATTACCATTGTTTTCTCTTGGGAGTTTTGGCTGGTGATTGTTTATTTCCAAACTAGACAACGTAGAAGAGCTTGGGGAAGGGGCTGGCAGGAGACCCCCCATTTGTTGTAGGGTCTCTGGCTGAGGAGGTGGTTGGACTAGAAGGCCTCTGGGGGGGTCCCTTCGAACTCGGTTATAAGCAGGCTCAACCGCCTTCTCTCTGGGCCTTGGAGAGCCCGTGCATCTTCGGCAAAACAGCCTCCCACCGGCTCCTCGGGGCCTCGAACTCCCGAGGTAAATTGTTACTTGCCCCCCTCCACACCACGGTCCCCAAACTTGGCCGCTTTAAGACTTGTGGACTTCAACTCCCAGAATTCTGCAGCCAGCCGTGCTATGCTATTCTCTAGCAAGCTATGCTATGCTGGCTGGAGAATTCTGGGAGTTGAAGTCCACAAGTCTTAAAGCGGCCAAGAGTGGAGACCGCTGCGCTCCACACGTTGCCCGAATCCCCCGTCCCTCCCGTCAGAATTCCCGCTTCGCCAGAAGATCAGAAGGCAAACGCCGTGAGGTAACGGGAGAAACGGTCCCGCGCTTCAGCCAGGCCCCCCGCCCACCTTTGGGGGAGGCCGCCCGGAGACCCTCAAGACCCGCCAAGGCTGCGGCCGACCCGGCGGCCCTCCCCGCCTGGATGATGCCCCACCCAGTCGGCTAGACGCGCTTCCCCGCGCTCACCCGGCCAAAGCCGCCTCCGCCGGTCCCTCAGCCCTCCTCCGTCGGCACCGCGTGCGCTCCCCTCATCCGACACTAGCCAGGACGCATGCGCCGAAAGCTCCTTGCACGGCCCTCGCCGGGTGGCGCCTGCGCACTACGTCGGCAGTCCTTCGCTCCACCCTATCCGCTCCTCGTTGGCGAGCTGGTTGCGTTGCGCATGCGCCTTGGAACCGGGAAGCCCCTGGCTCATTAGAGCCTCGCCCCTTGGCAGCTCCTCCAAGTCCAGCGACCGGCGGGTCTCTCGTTGAAGCCGGGAAGAGCCGCGCTTCGTTTCGGGACGATCCCCAGAGTGTCCGGGTAGTGGTGGGGGAGGGGAATAGAGAAGGCTGTCTTTGGTTGAGACTAATATCAGGAGTCTTCAAACCTGGCCACTTTAAAACATGTGGACTTCAACTCCCGAACTCCCCAGCCAGCCATGTTGGCTGGGGAATTCTGGGAGTTGAAGTCCGCCAGGCTTAAAGTTGCCAAAGTTGGAGACCCCTGCTTTAAACAGCAGGCACAAGGAAAGCTTCCCCCCTTCTGCAGAGGCGGAGAGTTCTTGATTTGGGTTGGCTGGCTGGGGAATTCTGGGAGTTGAAGTTCACGCTGCCTAAATGATAAAGTCATTGGTGCAATGTGGGATAGTGAACTCAGCCAAGGGAGGAGTGGAGATTGGCATGGCAATCACTTCGGAAATTATCGCTAAAGCTCGTGCAACTTCGCAAGGGAGAAGCGCGAGGGCTGCGGAGTGCGGAAGAATGGAAGCCTTCGAATCGCGGTGCTGGAGAAGACTCCGGAGAGTCCCCCGGACTGCAGGGAGATCCCATCGGTCAGTCCTGAAGGAAGCCCACCCCGAGTGTCCTTTGGAAGGGCAGAAGCTGAAGCTCAAATTCTTCGGCCAGCAAATGAGAAGAGGGGGTCCTTGGAGAAGAGCCTGATGTTGGAGAAGAGGAAAGGCCAAAGGATTAGATCGTGTCATCGACGTAATGAACATGAATTGGGGCACACCCTGTGAGACAGTGAAGGACGGGGGGCGGGGGGCTCACATGCTTTGGTCCACGGGGGTTACACAGTTGGACACAACAACAACCGCAAGGACCTATTTACCGGCTTGCACGAGCAACGGGGGAAGGAAGCTTGGAGCGAGGATGGTCCACGCAACTCCGATCGGGTTCCCCCAAAGGCTGACGTCCAGCCCGGTTTTCCTGCCCTTTGCAGCGCGAACGCCCCTACCGAGGACGCTGCCGCTGCCTCTCTTCGCACAACCGAAAGCAAAAGAAGAGCCTGCAACGCGGGTTCATCGGGCCCATTGCAGCCGTCCTGTCGGCATCCTCAGCAGCAGAAGCCGACAGCCAGCGTCCCGGGAAGCAAGGACCCCTCCCGTCCTTCCTGAAACTCGCCAAACGGAAGGCGCGCGGAGAGCCCCCTGCAGGCAGCTCCGTGGACGGTGCGAACAAGTGGAAGGGCCACGCCTGCGCGCATCTGCGCCCGATAACAGGTGGGAGCGCATGCGCGCTACCACAGCCAGTTCACCCCCCCACGGCGCGAGGCACAACAGTGCGTCTAGACGGCGCGTGCGTGCGTGCGGCGTTGCGCCTGCGCGTCGCAAGATGGCGGCGGCCATGCCCGTTCCTTCTGAGGGAGCGAGTGCGCAGCGCGGCGTCGGGCTTTGGCGAGACCGGAGCAGCCGCGGCCGCTAGTCGTTTCCGCGCCGCCCAGTCCGGCGGCAGCAGCGGGGCCCGTCGCGGGGCTTGGCCGGCCCAGGGAAGCGGGCTCGGGCTGGGCCGCCCGCCGCTAACATGGAGCCCCCCGGCGCCGTGGCCGGAGGAGGCGGAACGGGCAGCAACGTGCCGGCCTTCCTCACCAAACTGTGGACGCTGGTGGAGGATCCGGACACGGACGCGCTCATCTGCTGGAGCCCGGTGAGGAAGGCCTCGGGCCACGCGGGAACCAGGCCGCGGCAGGGTCTCAGCCCGGGCCTGGGTCCCCTCCGGCTCCGGCCCGGTCGAGGCTGTCCGGTTCGGGGAGGAGGGGGAGGCTTCCCTGTGGGAAGGAGCGGCCGGGCAAGTGGGGCGGAGCAGCAATGCCTTGCGATCCCTCAGGAGGGGATGCTCGGGGGGTCCTCAGGTGAGGCTCCCTCGCAGGGCCGGTGGTGGATCCCCGGAGAAGCCGCTGCTCTGGAACGACGCATCTCAACTCCGGGGGCTTTCGGGTTGAGCGGACTACAACGCCCACAGCATGCTCGCTTGCGGGATTCTGGGCGTTGTAGTCCCCAAGTCTTAACGTTGCCGAGTTGGAGAGCGCTGCTTTAGAGCAGGAGCCTCCAACTGTGGCCGCTTTAAGACTTATGGACTTCAACTCCCAGAATTCCTCCTCCAGTCATGTTAGCTCAGGAATTCTGGGAGATGAAGTCCACGAGTCTTACAGCAGCCAAGATTGAAGACCCCACTTTAGAGGATGAAGAATGTAGCTGTTCATCAAAAGTAGAGAGCGTTTCTCTGTTTCTGCCCCAGCTCTTAGGTGGTGAAAAGTGTGTGTTATTGGCCCTTTACTAATTCGCCCTCCCTTGAGTTTTCTTAATATGTGTTTTTGTATCTTTCTTTACTCCAGTTCCTACCAAAGAGTGCTTTTTAGACTGTTTTCAAGCATAGGAAAAGGGCCATTTGGTATTTTTTCGCTTTATACTTGTTACCCTAAGGAGACTTCGGTATTAGCAATCTGTCTTTTTTCCATTTCTCTATAGGTTTTATAACAGGGCAGTTCATAATTAAGATATCAACGCTGTAGGGGTGTTTTAAAATCTTTATTCTCAAAATGGTACCTGCTGCTTATCTGCTGGCATCGTTTGAAAAGTTACTTTACTGTTTGACCCTCCTGTATAGTTGGAGATTGTGGTTTAGGTTCTGGTCAGTTCTTGCTGCATGGTGCAGGTGTTATGGGACCATTGGTCACTGAGCTATAATGTCCCAGGGAATTCCATCATTCAGCATCTCCAAGAAGCTGTGAGTAGGGACCACTGGAATATCTGTCATCAATATAGCTCAACAGGAGCTCATGCAATCTGTACTTCTGTGATACACTTTGGGTGAGTGGGTGAGAGAAAACAATGTGAAATGAAAGCCAGATGGAAACGCTATTGAAAAATAAGAAACTGAGATGGATGGAGTTGCAATTTATCTTAAGGAGCAATTTTTCCAGAAAAAATTGATTAACTAGATTTGTCCTTAGCAATTATGTAAGTGTTCAAGCACAGGGAAAGGGTCAATATTCCAATATTTGAGGGGCTCCTACAAATACAAGAGCTTGACCTAATTTCCAAAACACCAAAGGCCAGACAAGAAACAGTGGATGGATACTAATGAAGGAGAGAACCAACCTAGAACTAAGGAGGAATTTCCTAACGGTGAGAACAGTCAACCAATGGAACAGCTTGCCTTCTGAAGGTGTGAGTGCTTCATCCCTGGAGTTTTTTAAAAAGAGACTGGACAACCATTTATCTGACATGGTATAGGGTCTCCTGCTCGAGCAGGGGGCTGGACTAGAAGACCTCCAAGGTCCTCTATTGTTCTATTCTAGGCTAAGGAAAGAGAAAAGATTGTTCAGATTGTTTAGTGGCAGGAGCCTAGAATGAGACTTCCTCTCAGATCTCTCTTTCAGTAAACAAGTAAAAAAGAAATCTGTAGCAATCCTCCAACTAGCAGAATATCATGTGCCTAAAAAAGTCTTAATCTGAGTAATTTATATAGTAATTGCTCTCTTAAGTAAGCTCTCCATGTTCAGAGGAGTTTTATTGTTGCAAGTGTGCAGTATCTCTAAACAGATGGTTGTTTCGCTTCTGCCAAAATGTCTCAATGGGAAGCTACCACTCTGAAATGCAATCAGTGCCGCTAAATCAACATTTGAGAGAAATCCAACTCTGAAGAATAATAACTGCCCAGGATCGATGGGATGGATTCATAGCTGCTGAGGAAAGATAGGACTGAAGATGATTTGAGTCAGTTTGGGAATAATAAGCCTCTTGAGGATAAGAAAAGTATGTTCCAGATTGTAATTCAAGGATTGTGGTTATTTATTTATTTATTTATTTATTCGACTTATATGCCGCCCCCTCTCCAAAAAGGACTCGGGGCGGCTCACAGCTAAAAATACAACAATAAATAAATTAATTAAAAGTATATTAAACAAGTTAAGCCGAATTAAAAATTAAAACCCATAGTTAAAATAGGACCAACGCCAGAGAATCAGCACAGCCCAGATTGTAAAAAGAGCCAAGTCTTCAAATCATGGCGGAAGGTGCGAAGATCGGGGGCCAGGTGGAGCTCCAGCGGAAGAAGATTCCTCCTCGGTATACCAGGGAGCTGACTGGGATCTGCGCCAAGTAAGGGGACGCATGGGGACAACCCTGTCGAGAGCCCCCGCAGCCGACTGTTGCCAGGTAGCCGCAAGGACCTCGGCAGGGCTGTGGGTAAGGGATGCAGGAAAAACCCCCAGCTCTGCCTGGAACCTCTCAGGGTCCATCAGGCGCCTGGGGCGGAACCATCTAAGTGGCTCCTCATCCCAGCGGTGTGGGGCAGCTTGATGGAAGACCAGCCACAGGAGATAGTGGTCTGACCATGAAACGGGGTGGGTAACTATGTCACCACCACCCCAGACCACTCCGCCACTGCTCCGAGACAAAAGCCAGGCTGAGCATTTTACCCCCCTCATGAGTCAGGCCATCTATTATCTGAGTCAGGCCCATGGCCTCCATGGAGGCCATGAACTCCTGGGCCAAACCTGACGCCAGTCCCAAGGAAGGCAGGTTGAAGTCACCCAGAACTATAAGCTCTGGAAACTCCACCGCCACCCCCGAGACGGCATCAAGAAGCCCAGGCAGGGCAGCTGAGACATAGCTGTGGGACAGGTATGTAAGCAGCACGCCCATCTGACCTGCAGGCCCACACCTCAGGAGGAGGGATTCACACCCGCCCTATCTCGGGGCAGGGACCTCCCTTGGAAACAGGGTCTCCCGAATGACAATAGCCACCCCACCCCCCTTCCTGGGGTCGTGACCAGTGCAACACCCAAAACCTGGGGACAGATGTCAACCAGAGGGACTCCACCCTCCGGCCCCAACCAGGTCTCGGTGATACAAGCCAGGTCATGCCTCCTCAATCACATCACGGAGGAGTGGTGCCTTGTTAACCACGGACCTGGCATTAAAGTACACCAGTCTGAGCCCAGGGGTCCTGGATCCCAAAACCCCCAGGGGATGAGAAGAGGCTAAGGGGTGGAGCGCCACAGCTTGAACATAGCAGGGGCTCCCCTAACATAATATGGCCCCCAGCCGTGCGCTCCTACCCATTCCAACCACCCTGGGGATCATGGCCCCCACTATTCCATCTCATGAGAGACAACGGTAGAGTTGTAAATATAATCAGTCCCAATAAAACATTATAGCTAGGTAAAATCCATGCTGTGCCTTTCCTAGTGACCAATGTGCATTCAGGTGGTCCTCGACTTGCAGCCGTTCATTTAGTGACCATTTGAAATTACATCAGCCCTGAAAAAGGTGACTTATGACCGGTTTTCACAACCGTTGCAGCATCCCCATGATCAAAATTTGGTTTATGACGCTTGCACTGTCCCAGGGTCACATGATCCCCGTTTGTAACCTTCCCAGCTGGCTTCTGGCAAGCAAAGTCAATGGAGAGAGGGAGGTCTCATTTGCTTGACAACTGGATTTACTTGTGTGCCCTCTCCGTTTTTTTAAAGGCTAAGGTTGGGTCATTGTGTAGCATTCTGGCTCTTGGAAGAACAAAATGTTTATATATGGAGCACCATGTAGATTTTTCCTTCAATTGTGGAAGAGGAGAAATAGTTTCAAAGCCTTGTGGGAAAAAATGTGCCTGAGCCAAGTTCCTAAAAGGCCTACTGAAGAGGGGATACCAAGCAGCCTTTCCAGGAAAGTTGCTCTTTGTTTATCTGTGTGTCAGGCCAAGTGGGCCCCTGGAGGAGTGGCTGTGTCCCACCTCTTCTTACAAACCTTCACCAATGGAGCGCCCACAGCTTCCCAAGGCAAACCCTTCCACAATATTCTTGTGGGCTTCCTGACAGAGATTGCTGAAAACTTCTCTGTGGACTCCTGGCCTGCCAATGGCTTGACTCAGTCCTGTAACTCGGCAACAGATGTGTCCTAAATATGGACAGCTGACTTCTGACTCATCTGAACTTCATTGGGTTTGACCGTGAGCAAGGTTGGATGTAGAGGACGGGAAACCAGATGTCAGGGAGCTAAGAATGACTGAGTCTCACAAAGCACGCTAACAAAAGGGTACTTGTCTTTAGATAGGTTAAAAAATAAAAGGAATCCAATCAGTATGCCAGCTGCTCCCTGAAGGAGGCAAAATACTAACAGGTCCTCAAAAGCAGGCACCCTCTTTATATTTTCCATTTCTGTGACAATTGCAGGATGAAGGAGTAGGTTTGAAGCATGATCAGGAAATACCACTTTAAGTAGATTTTTTAAAAAATTACATTTATATGCCGCCCTTCTCCGAAGACTCAGGGCGGCTTACAATTTTTGGGCTACAACCCCATGCGCTCAGCAATAGCCTTCCTTCCATTGTATCTGCCTGCTTATTACTAAGCGGCATTTTTACAAAGTCAGCTTATTGCCCTCAACAATCTTGGGTCCTCAATTTACCTACCCCGAGAGGATGGAAGGCTGAGTCAACCTTGAGCCTGGTGGGATTCGAGCCTGCAGTAATTGCAGGCAGCTGGAACTAAGTGCTAGGCATTTAACAGCCTGCACCACAAAGGCTTTAAATTTAAATCCCCAAACCTAGTGAATTGCATCCTTAAGGAGCCAGGTGGTGATTGGTTGAAGCCTTGTGTGTTGTCTTTGCGATAACCCAGACAATTAAGGAAGTGCCTGATGAGCGGAGGAGACCTTACTAACTTCAGAAAGAAGGAGAAATCCAGCAGAGTCCTTGGCACCTAAGAAGCCTGAAACACACGGGGTGATATAATGGACCTATTTTCACCCTGTAAATAAAGATGTGTGTGGCAAGGTGGTGATTGGGCCTATGGTAGCCTTGTCAGTCTTGCATAAGAACAGCCTTATGATCCACGTGTGAGTTAGAGCCCTCTACTGTAGAAGAAATCTCTGGCTTTGCAGTCAATAGGAAAAGGCCAGGGAATGGGAATGGGAGATTCCCTACGAGCTGTCAGCAGTTGCCCCCAAAGGAGACTTTCCCAGCAGTGTCCCTTGAGGGCAGGTTGCCTGGTCCAGGCAGGTCTCAGTGGGGTGGCACTGAGGGCGGCAGGATTCCAGGATCAGTGAGTAGTTTGGGGAATCTAAGATGTGCCTCCCTTTCTCTGAACTGGCAGACCCAAGCCTGTGCAGAGGGTGGCACAACCCTTCCCAGTAGTGTTTGTTCTCCAGCCGTATGGAGTTGTCTCAATGGGAAAATGACTCAATGGCAGATCTTCCTGCCATGAGAGAAAATCCAGTTGTACAATGGTCTCTTATGTTCTTCTGCCAGATTGGAAAATTTTTCTTTTTCTTCTGAAGACACCATTATATTTTGGCAATAAACTTCCTGCTCTGTGAGCCGTAGAAATAATGGCATTTTGCTTAACAAAACAGAAGCCTTTAAATAATAAAGCCAGAGCAAACCATTCAGGGATTGCTCCTACCAGCAGCTCCTTGCTGGAAGCCGGGCTGAGGGGTGTGGGTGGACAGAAGGCTGTTGCGCCATGCACTGCCCGGCACTGGCCTGGACTGGCTGAAGGGCCCCATCCTTTCTGGAAGGGGCCCCAGAGAAGGGGGGGTGGCCCTTCTCTCAGGTCCTGATTTTGTCCGATTGCCAGTCCTGCACCAAAAGAGCCCCTTGAACCACAGACAAGACACAGGCTGGCCTTTCCCACTCCAGGCACTCCTCAACTTTGGACCAGAATTGACCCAACGCTTCTGTTGCTAAATGAAACATTGGTTTAAGTGAGTTTTGCCCCATTCTACGACCTTTCCTGCCACAGTTGTTAAGTGAATGACTGCAGTTGTTAAGTTAGTCAATCTGTCTTCCCCGTTGACTTGGCTTGTAAGGAGATCGCAAAAAGGGATTGTATGACCCTGGACGCTGCAACCGTCGTAAGTATGAGTCAGTTGCCAACCATCTGAATGTAAATCACGTGACCATGGGGATGCTACAATGGTCCTCGGTATGAAAAATGGTCATAAGTCACTCTCTTCAGTGCCATTGTAACTGTGAATGGTCAGTAAATGAACCGTTGTGAGTCGACTACCTGTATATGAGTTCTTTTAGCTTAAATTATGTTGATATTATTTATTTCATTTATTTCTATATAGAATGAAGTAATTCATTGTGGCCTACAAATATTGCCTTATATAATAGCCTAATTAGTCAAGCCAATAATTTATGGCTGGTTCAACAAACCAAGATTAAAACAAAAGTGGTTAATATGTCATAGAGAAGCAGCTGAATACATAAAGGTGCAGCCTTTCCCTGGTCACCTGTCAGTCCTATCAGGTACGGCAGAAGAAGAAGAAACGGACACCACACAGACCTAAAGCTCCTTTTAGTACAATCGCTGTAGTAATAGAACCTTGCTTGTCTGAATCGCTTCATCGTGAGGGGTCTGTCTGAGGTGTTTTTGCCAATTTCTCTCTTGGTTTGGGTTCAGGTTTTGTTTGTCTTAGCAGAATAACAGTTGGAAGGGACCTTGTAGGTCATCTGGTCCATCCCCCCACCCAAGCAGGAGACCCTACACTGTTTCTGGCAGTCTATCTCTCTTCTTGAACACTTCTAGTGATCTTGATTGTTGCCTTGATATTGGATCTTCCCTCTGCACTTCAAGGCCATCTCCTTTATTCACTTGGCCACCTGTGATTGGCATCTGAACTCCGACTCTTGTCTTCTTGCTTGCCTTTCTGTCTCATGGAGATGGGCCAAAGAGAAGGAGAAACCTTTGTCCCTGGACCAGACTTGCCTTCAAAGTCAGTGAAGGCTGAAATGGGTCGGTTCTTCTCATGGAACTTGTTGGACTGGATAGAGATCTCAGTGCCACAGATTGTCCCTTACAGAATTCACAGTACAGGGGAAGTGCCAAAAACGGGTAAATAGTCATTTACTGTGCGGGCGCACAGGCAGGGTCTCCTCGGGGTGCCGTCTGCGACAGAAAGGCGCTTGGCGGCGACCCGGGAGAGGGCCTATTCTGTGGCGGCTCCCATTTTGTGGAATCTTCTTCCGCTTGAGCTCCGTTTGGCTCCCGATCTTCGCTCCTTCCGCCATGATTTGAAAACTTGGCTCTTCCTACAATCTGGGTTGTGCTGACTCTCCTGGGTTGGGGTCATTTAATTGGGGTTTTAAACGTTAATTCGGCTTAAATGTTTAATATCTTTTTAATTAATTTAATTTATTTACTGTTGTATTTTAATTGTAAGCCGCCCCGAGTCTTCGGAGAGGGAGCGGCATATAAGTCGAATAAATAAATAAATAAATAAATAAATAAATAAATAAATAAATTTGTTTGGGAGGGAGGGAGAGACAGAGAGAGACAGAGACAGAGAGAATGAGAATAATTTATTAGATTAGGAGACCCGGGGAATGTCACGGGCACTCGGCAGTCTCATTTAGCAATGGAAGTGTTGGGCTCACTTGTGGTCGTAGGTGGAGGACTACCTATTCGCATGTCTGTTTTATGGCTCACCCGGATGTGCGCCGGCCGGCCAGCTGACTCCTCCTTTCTCTGTCGTTGCAGAGTGGAAACAGCTTCCATGTTTTTGACCAAGGCCAGTTCGCCAAGGAGGTCCTTCCCAAGTATTTCAAACACAACAACATGGCCAGCTTTGTGCGGCAGCTGAACATGTGTGAGTATGCTCAGCACCTGGGGAAGGTCTGCTAGGGACACCCCCACCCCCGAGATGCTGCTTGGGGTGGAGCCCAGCGGGTGGGTTCTGGCCGTGCCCATAGGAGATGGCGCTTTGCTCCGGTTGCGTGTGCTGCCCTGGGGGGGTGTGGCTTCTTGGACTTTCCTTTGAGTTCAGTTGAGGCAAAGTCCATGGTGCACAGCAGTGGCATCTTCTGATGCGGGGTGCATCAGGCAAGAGAGTTGGTCTTTCTGCTCTTCACAAAATGCCCTTGAAGCATGAAATGTGAAGTAAACGTTCAAAGGGTTTGTCACTTAAAGAGCCCTGGTGGCACAGTGGTTAGAATGCAGGATTGCAGACAAACTTTGCCAACAGCCAGCAGTTTGAATCTCACCCGGTTCAAGGTTGACTTCTGAGGTCGGTAAAATGAGGACCCAGATTGTTGGGGGCAATAGGCTGATATTTGTAAGCTGCTTAGAGGAGGCTGGAAAGCACCGTGAAGCAGTATATAAATCTAAGTGCCACTGCTATCATTTAGCTGTCCTTGGTTTGGGGGCTACGCTTTTTAAAATTCCTACCCTCAAGTTTCTCCATAACAGGACCGAGCATCATCTTGTGGCAATGGACCCCAAATGTTCTGTGGTTCCTAAAATAGCATTTACTATTTTTTTTCTATTTAAGATTAAAAAAATACAGTACTGAAAAATTGGGATGTCCACCCATCGGCCTCCCTGCCAGAGGTTGCCTGCAGCACAGAAGAAATAATAATCGGATGACCCCATAACAATTGCAGCTCTCTGACCGCTTTCCCATCCTTTAGTGTTCCCAATGGGGGAGAATAGGGGCCTGCCTCTTTTTACAACCTCCCCGAATTGGCTGCTTGGCTGGCATGCAGCTTTTGTCATGGCCCCTGCCTGGCGGCTTCTGAGGGAAGGGAGGGCAGAGAAGCCCCGTCCATAAAAATAGCTGCCCCAGGCAGGCGGGCTTGGCACTTGAGCCTTGAGGACTAGTGTCTCTGCTGCTCTTTGTGTTCGTAAACAGGGACTCCATTGGCCAGGAGACCTTGAGCCTTGGCTTTTGCTGACCAGCTTGGCAGAAGAGAGCCTGTGCTGGTGGCCCCACAGATGCCCCTCAAGGGTGGGGGAGAGCTTTTAGAAGGAGGGGGGGCTTTCTGGAGGATAGGCCGGATACCAAAGGTGACGGATACGGCTAAGAGCACTGTCCAGAAAGAGTTTTTCCCAAAAGGCGCATCTGGACTTCCTTGTTTTGCTCTTTTCTCTGAAAGCGTTTCGTTCCCATGCAAGAAGCTTCTTCAGTTCTTGGGTGAGAAGCGAAACGTTTTCAAGGAAACAAAGCAAGAAAGTCCAGCTTCCTTTTGGATGACCCTGATCAGGATGATGGAGCTGCTGCACAGACTACGAGCACCACCAAACAGCCCAGGGAAATGGGTCGCCCGTAGGTCCTGCTTCAGATCAGACCCACCTGATGCTTCTGGGAGGCTGTTCTGGTTCAGTTCTGCTCTGATCTGCAACCCTTTCCATGCTTCTCCAAAAGACACCCCCATCCATCCCGCCCTGGCTGTCTGCGGGCGGAAAGTGTTTCCTTTTAGCTACTTGGCATTTGGGAAAGTTGGCTCATAAAAACGGCAGCGTAGTTGTTAATCGGAGCGTGTCCTGGGAAGCAGGAGCATCCCACGCCTTGGAGGGGCAATTGATGCTGTACATCAGGGGTCTCCTCCAGCCTCGGCAGCTGTACGGCTTGTGGACTTCAGCTCCCAGAATTCCTCAGTCAGCATGGAATCCTGGGAGTTGAAGTCCACAAGCCTGAAAAGTTGCGAAGGTTGGAGGAGCATTGGGTCAGCTTCTCCAGTCTCCTCCGCTCTGGCTGCCCTCCCACTTGGGCTCCTCTTGTGTTTCAGATGGCTTCCGGAAGGTGGTTCACATCGAGCAGGGGGGGCTAGTCAAGCCCGAGAAGGATGACACGGAGTTCCAGCACCCCCACTTCCTCCGTGGCCAGGAGCATCTCCTGGAGAACATCAAGAGGAAAGTCACCAACGTGAGTCTGCTGTGACCAGCCGAGGTTCAGAGGAGCCTGCCTGCCTGCCGTCCGTCCGCCTGTCCTCTCTTGCCCAGGCTCCGAGAAGTCTTTTCCCCTGGGATGCCAAGGGCAAGGGGGAGGCTGAGGGAGCAGGTGGCTGGAGACGGATGCTGAGGCCTTAAGCATCCCCCGTCCCCCAATTCCTGCTTCTTCTGGCAGAGAGCTGAGCTGAGGTTGGCAGTGGGCTGAATCTCATCTCTGGGGCAACTAAAGACGCTTCTCATCCTGCACCCCCCAATGACTCCTTTGAGTTTAGAGTCGCTCTTCCCGGGCAGTTTCTCCGAGGAATTCATGGAAAGAGGAGGCGGGTGCAAAGAACCGGGCTGCTGTTCCTCTTAGTTGAGAAGACCGAGAGCCATGCGGAGCTCCCACCACTCCCTCCGCCACACGGACACCCCGTTTGTGTTAAGAGCCCGGTCTTCCGGAGGCTTGGCTCTATTACGCAGATCAGCTGGGTAGGAAAGGTATCTCTTTTTTCCCAAAAGGCACCTCAACCTTCTTTACCAAGAAAGTTGCCATTTGGAAAAAATAAAACGAAATACCGTAGGGGGAGCCATGACCTGCATTGGGAGTCTCTAAACTCGGCAACATGACTGGTTGGGCAATTCTGGGGGTCGAAATCCACACGTCTTAACGTTGCCAAGCTGGACGACTGAGAATCTCCATAGACCTATTCAGACAATCCAAATCTTTTTGTAGCCTTACACTGAAACTTTTATCCCAAAAGCGAGCTTCTAAAAATCAGAAGCAGGTTCCAAACCCTTTAATTTTCTACTGCTTGTGGACAGGTGTCCAATATCATAGTATTCTTTTGCCCAGGAAGCTGTTCAATACTGCTGTCACTCTCATGCATTGGTGCTGAACAGCAGAGCACCCTGCCCTTGAGGTGCAGCAGGAAGGGCCCTGTATGCTGGATGGGGCGGGATGGGGGGGGGCTCCTCCTGCAGTGTCGCTTCCTTAAGGCCTACAGGGTGACCTCCGTGCCAGCTGGGCTCTGGCTCCAGTTCCTCCTGCACACACTCTGCCCTCCAGGCCTTAATGCAGGAGATGACCAGGCCGAGCCGGAGGGCTAAGTTCAGGCCCCCTCCCCACCCCTGGAGTCTGTTGGCTCCTACCTGGCACCAGTTTGCCCTGGCCATGGACACAGGTGGTCACCCCAAAGGTGCTTCTTCAAGAGGCAACTGGACTTTCTGGTTTGACTGGTTTGAAGAAGCCTCAGAGCTGAAGAATCTTCTGGGATGAGAAGCGAAACATCTTCAGAGAAAAACCAGAAAGTCGCTGACTGGGATGGCTGAGAATCTCCATAGGCAAACTAGGTAGTCCTCTACTTACAACAGTTCACTTAGTGACCGTTTCAATGTCACTAAAAAAAGGGACTTATGATCCATTTTTTCAGAGTTATGACCTCTGTAGCATCCCCTGGTCACGTCAAAATTCATACGCTTGGCAACTGACTCGCATCTATGACACTTATTGCAGTGTCCCTGAGTCACGTGATCCCCTTTTGTGACCTTCTGACAAGCAAAGTCAATGGGGAAGCCAGGTTCACTTAACCATGTCACTAACTGAATAACTGCAGTGATTCACTTAACAACTGTGGCAAGAGACATCATCAAATGGGGCAAAACTCACTTAACAACTGTCTCGCTTAACAACAGAAATCCAAGGTTTTCAATTGTGGTCGAGGACTCCCTGTGGTACTTTTGAACTCTGTCCTGGTTCCTGACCTCTTGCCTCTGACAGCAATTTTCTCATTTTGAAGCTGAGTAATTCCTTCCTTCCTTCCTTGCCTCCCTCCCTCCATCTCTCTCCTCCCTCCCTCCCTCCCTCCCTCCCTCCCTGCTTTCAGGTATCCAGCATAAAGAACGAGGACGTTAAGGTTCGCCAGGACAGCATGACCAAACTGCTGACCGATGTCCAGCTGATGAAGGGCAAGCAGGAGAGCATGGACTCCAAGCTGATCGCAATGAAGCAGTGCGTACATGCCCAGGGAGGGGGGGGCATTGCAGGGGTGGGGTGGGGGTGCTTGTGTGTCTCTGTGTGCTCTCCCTTCCTCTGTGTTGTAGCGCCCTCTCCTGGCAAGTGCCGGCAGAGCCATCAGTACCCAAAGGGTGGAAATGCTCATGAAAGCTCCCTTAGCCACCTACTGGCCTCCTTGTTTTGTTTGTTTCCTTCCCCCTTCCCCCCCCCGGCCTAGTCGGTCTTCTTGCCATCTTTGTTTCCGCGACAAGATGACATTTGAGGAGAAATCAGGGGCAGGAATCTGCATACTCCTAAATCTCCCAGTCTTGTAACTTTTAACTGGGCAAAACGGGGCATTGTACAGCAATCAAGGTACCTGAAATGGGCTAACTTGTGCAAGGTGTCCAAAATTTGGGACCCCACCCCCCAGGACTCCTGTGGAACTGAAATTTGGCAAAGTTTGTGAAACCTTTTATGATACCAACTCTGTCAAACCCTGCGCCGACGGAGTTCCGACCGAGGCAGCGGCCCCTCTGAGAGGGTGCCAGCATTTGCCTGGAGCGCAGGGCCTTAGGAGCTGTGTCATGCAGCCAACCGGCCACGGGTTGCCTGGCAAGGTGAGCCAAGTTGGAGGACAAGCAGGGCCGTTTCCAGGGCTGCAAACCTACAGCAGCATCCAAAGAGCAGGTCAAATTAAGGGCAGGTAGTCCTTGACTTATGACCACAGTTGAGCCCAACGTTTATGTTGCTAAGTGAGACAGTCTTCTCTTGGAGCCTCCCAGGCTGTTTTTTTTGTTTAGAGTACTGATAATCCTCGACTTATGACGGTCACCGGGATTTACGGCCTCCATTCGGACAGCTGACAGTTGAGCTGCCTCCTCAGTCACGTGATCAAATTCCGGCCTCTCAGCCGTGACCCCCAAGCACTTCCTGGTTTTGGCAGAACAATCCCCTCCCAGAAAGCAGTTGGTTTGCTTAATGACTGCGGTGTTAGCTTAACAATTCGCTTAACGACTGCGGTGATTGGCTTTAGGGCTGCTGTGAAAGCATCGTAACGTTGGGTCAGTCCCAAGACAAAAGGGTTTGATGGCCGACAGGAGGTAGGTCTGTGCCAGGTAGGCTCTGTTGCGTTCCTTCCTCAAGGACTGGCTGCACTGGAGGTAGAGCTCAGGCCCTGGGCCAGCATCCAATACACGGTGGCCGCAGCAGGAGCCCCTAGAGAGGTGAAGCAGCTTTGGCCCACTGTCCAGCTGCCTGCAGAGCGGCCAGGGGCTTTGCGCTCACTGCTTGCTCAGAGCTCCTAGGAGCCCTTGAGTGCCTGTCCTTCCTCCTCTGCCCCCTTCCCCTTGGAGGCCTCCTCCTCCTCGCACTCGGGAGACGTCGACTTACTCTGCTCCCCTGGCTTCTCAGCATCGGCACTGCATCACTTTGGCTTGTTTGGTGTTTCCGTTTGAGCTGCACTCTGCTCTCCAGTTCCTCCACTAGCAAACCAAAGAGGGTCATCCGATCGACTCCTTGCCTGGAAACAGGCCTGTGCCAGCCAGTGGCCTACCAGAGACCAGACTGGGTGGTCCTTATTAGCTGCTGCACAGCTGAGCAAATGCTAGGCATACATGCACACACACACACACACACACACACCCATTGCTCAGCCAGGGTTTCTCTAGCTGAGAGATGAAGGGCTCAGGATCTGTAGGGCTGGAGCTCCTGAAATGTTTTTTCCATTTGCTCTGGTGATGGGAACGGACGCCCAAACGTGTGGTGGGTTGCCTTTCTCTGCTCTAGCAAATTGGGCCTGGCAGGCAGCTCCTCCCCTCTGCAGCAGCGCAAAGGCACGGAGCGACACTGCAGTTTTGCAGAGGTCTCCAAACTCAGCCACTTTAAGACTTGCGGCCTTCAGCTCCCAGAATTCCCCAGCCAGCCATGCTGAAGACCGCGGGTCTTAAAGCGGCCACGTTTGGAGCGCCCTGCAATATTGGTGGCTTTGTGGGCGATTTCCTTCCCCGCTTCCTGAAGAGGCTCTCGGTCCTTCTGGGGCAGCAGAATGAGCAGCCAAGAGGAGGTGGGGAAGCAGTGCAAAACTTAGTTCTGCAGGCTTTTTCGGTCATTTTGTTGGTGAAGTTACCCACCCCAAACTTCAGGGTAGGAAGCCTGGCTGGAGGCAGGAAGGTTTCAGCGGAAGCCAAGGAAGCAGCCAGCAACCTGCAGCACGGCAGCCCTTATGGTCCCCAGCCACCATGACGGTGATGGGAGCTTTCTTCCCAGAAGAGAAACCACCAAGGAAGCAGGCGCCCTTTCCCCTCCCCTCGCTCTGGAGAAGGGGACCTGCTCTGCAGGGGAGCCCCTGGGACCTTTCCATGGACTCAGTACTGGGCCTCCACCCTGGGCCGAGGCTGGTGGGCATCCCTGCTGTCTCTCGGCTGAACAACAGGAGCCTCGCTTTCTGGCCTTGGGCTGCCACAAGACAATTCCCATGTGGGGTGGGCGGAGATTGAGGGGAAGTTGTCTGCCTGACATTAACAGGGCTGTTTCATCTGTGTTGATAGATGCTTATGAACCAAGAACCTTTGGGTTATTCATTTATTTATAAAACTTATTTATTTGTTTAAGTTATTTGCCGTCCATCTCGTATCCAACAACTCTGAGCAGTTCTGCTGATACAGAGCTGTGAAAACAAGCCAATAAAATGGCACCCAGCTAGTACCCAGCAGTGGCCTGTTGGGGTCAGCTGCTGCCCATCCAGTGCTCCAAGCAGTCTAGCCGTGTGTGTGTGTGTGTGTGTGTGTGTGTGTGTGTGTGACTGCAGGTTGGCTACCTCCAGGTGGAGCCTTAGTTCAAAGGCAGCTTTGTGCGATGGAGAAGCGAGAGGAGCCTCCAGAGGCAAATGGGGATTTATTATCCTTTGGTGAGAGATTGGGGGGGGGGAATACCTGGAAATGCCACAGTAGACTTGCTTGTTAATTGGGGGCCGTTGCTGTTTTCTGCTGCCAAATGAGACAGCACTAGTGCAAACACCTTTGGCCCCCGTCCTGCTTGTAGGAAGTGCTTTGTGCATGGGAGATCCAGTGCAGCGTAGTTGTGACTTCTGGGTCCTCTTAACCACCTGTGGCCCCTTGGATGCAGAGAGCAAGAAGAGCGGATCCTGGCTGGAAGCCTCTGTCCTCAGTGCTCAGAGCCCACACAAGGAGGAGGCTGTCAGTTAGGCAGTCCCCTTGCAAGGTGCAGCATCCCTTCTCCTGGGTTCTGCCCTGGGAAAGGAGGAGGGAGCTGCCTGCCCAGGCAAGAAGCCCACCCAGGTGAATCCGTTCGGCTTCCTTGCCAAGTTGTAGGAACGGACTCTTGCAAGTCTGAACATACCTCTCTCCCAATTCTTCATCTTTGCAGCTGAGGAGACCAGGCAGGGTCCCTGCTGAAACTCTTCCCATGCCCAGGTCCTTCCTCTGGGCTCAGCCGCCTCTTCTCCAGCCACCGCTCTGGCTGCAGCTCTTCCCGCTGTCTCCCAAGGTGACCCCATGTTCCATTACACCACCTTCCCTGAGGTGGCATCGAAGTCTAATTCTGCCCATCGGAAGGCCACCTGGGGGAAGTCATCACCTTGTTTTTGGAGCAGAGCAACACCATCAGACTTGTGGCATCCTGTTTGTGTGTGTGTGGAAGGGCCTGTTGTATATTCCTCTGGGCCTGGTGGGATGCTAAAGCCCTTTGGCCAGGACTCCTGGTGCATCTCTGTCCTTCCCCAGAGAGCAGCAGATATACAGATTAACAGAGTTGGAAGGGACCTTGTAGGTCATCCAATCCAACCCTCTGCCCAAGCAGGAGACCCTACACCTTTTCTGACAGAGGGCGGTCCAGTCTCTTCTTGAAAGCCTCCAGGGATGAAGCTCCCACAATTTCTGAAGACAACTTCTGTTCCCTTGGTTGATTGTTCTCACTGTCAGGAAATTTCTCCTTATTTCCAGGTTGAATCTCTCCTTGTTCAGTTTCCATCCATTGTTCCTTGTCTGGCCTTCGGGTGCTTTGGAAACTATCTTGACCCCCCCCCCTCTGTGGCAGCCCCTCAAATATTGGAAGATGCTCTCCTGTCTCCCCTGGTCCTTCTGTTCACTAGACTAGCCAGGCCCAGTGCCTGCAACCGTTCATTGTGTGTTTTAGTCTCCAGTCCCCTCATCATCCTGGTTGCTCTTCTCTGCACTTTTTCTAGAGTCTCAACCTCTTATTTGTAGTGTGGTGACCAAAACTGGTTGCTGTACTCCAGGTGTGGCTTTCTAGAGTGCTAGTAGTACCTCACCTGATCTTGAGATAAAAGAAATCCATTATGACACCCCACCCCCCACCCCATCCCTCCATAGGGCAGCCACTGCAATACTCAGGTGAGCTGCATCCCTCTTGTGTTCCCATCGAGCAGAGAAAAGTAGACAAAATACCTGCAAAGCGGCAGAGAGAGGCCATCTTAGGCAGGTTAGGCTGTTTCTGGGGTGGCTGTTCCTTGTTCTTGTCTTTGTGGCTCAGTGTTCATCCTCCTCCTCCTCCTCTTGTTCTGCTCTCTGGCTGTGTCCCCTGAGCTGGTTTGGAGGGCGGCTTCTGTCCTACTGGAAGTTGGACATCATCTCGGTTCAGTTGGTCAGTCTGGCTCCCGGAAAAGGAGTTCATCAGCAAGCATGGCAAATCTAGTTAGGAAAGAATGAGTGAAGCATGCAAGGATGATAAGAGATCCTGAGTGTGTGAAATACTGTTTTTGGCAGTGTCTGAAATGAACTTTGGGGGAAAACATTGGACGTGGGAACAGAGAACCAAGGGGCAAAGGGAGGGAGTGCAGCCCACTTGGGCTGTGGTTGGACAGAATTGACCAAAAGGGTGCAAGGGATCACCATAAAAGTTGGGAAGGGCGGCCTTGGTGCTGTCTGGGCACTGACCTACCTGGCAGGCTGGACTTCGCTCTCAGTCAGCTCCTGGAGAAGGCAAGCGTGTGAGAAAGAGGCCGTGTCGTATGTTGTGGGTTCAGGACAGAGCAATGCAAAGGGCTTCGCTTGAATTGGAAGAGCCTTGGTGGTGCAGGCTGTTAAATGCCTAGCACTTAGCTCCAGCTGCCTGCAATTAGTGCAGGCTGGAATCCCACCAGGCTCAAGGTTGACTCAGCCTTCCATCCTCTCGGGGGAGGTAAAGTGAGGACCCAAGATTGTTGGGGGCAATAAGCTGACTTTGTAAAAATGCTGCTTAGTAATAAGCAGGCATATACAATGGAAGGAAGGCTATTGCTGAGCACACTGGGTTGTGCTCCAAACATTGTAAGCCGCTGGAGAAGGGCGGGATATAAATATGAATTAAAAAAAAAATACAGCTGTGCTTCCACTGTGCTCGGATAAGGCGGCTTCCTGAAGACGTGGCTGGGGGGGTTGGGGATGGTGGAAAGGGGGCTCCGAGCAGAGGAGGGGTCCAGGATCCGAGGAAATTTAGGATCGATTCTGAGGATGGGCACGGCCAGGGCTGGGCACTGGTGCCCGCCTCCTCCCGTGTGGCCCTCGCCTTTTGGTGCCCGCTTCTCCAGAAGGCAGACCTGCTCCTCTCCCTGCCCGGCCATTTTTCTGGGGTCATTGAAGGTCAGGGCGGCTTCCCCAGGGAAGGAACCTCTTGTAGATGCTCTGCTTGGAGGGGCCATCTGCATTTTGTCTTACAGGTATCCATTTCACGTATTCATAACCATGCTTATACTTATACCTGTTACCTTACAATTGCTTGACAAAGTCAATCAATCAATCTGCTCCTTCTTGGACCTCTTGGGCAAAAGGGCTTCCATTTCTCCAGGGTTCCCCCCCCCTTTGTTTTCCCTTAATAGGCATAAGGAAGACAGTTTATCTTTTGTAGGCTTTGGGAAACTCCTCTAAAAGTTCTGCTCAAGAGCTCTCTGTATGCCTTTTAAATAAAAAGGAAACCTTTAAACAATTAAATCAAGGATTCCCCCCCCCCAACAAGACTTTTTTCATGGGGAGCTTTAAGCTGTTTCCGTCCCCCTCAGAGCCCTGCTGCCTCAGTTCCCTTCTTGGGGAAGGGGGTGGCTCTTCCCCAGCTCCCAGATTGAGCCCCGAATCCCATCGTCTCCTCACTTCCTTCTCAGCGGCCTTGAGGGGCTGCCAGCCAAGCAGATGCTGGCTCGGTTTTAGGGTGGGAGGGCTAGGCCCCTTCAGGGGGAGATGCCTGGCCTTCTGGGGAAGAGGGCCAGCTTGGACAAGCGCACAGGTGCGTCCACCTGCCTGGGCCATTGCAGGCAGGTGTCACTCTGCCTGGCCTCTCTCAGCACAGCCCCTCCCTCTCCCCTCCCCTGCCAATCTGCCAGCAGCCTCCTGATTAAGCTGCTTGCTGGCTCCCTCTGCGCCTTTGATCAGCCGCCCCCCCCACAGGTGCCCCCCCCAGTGCCGTTTGATCTTTCCATTGGGGGGGGAAGGGGCCCAGTAGGGGCTCCCAGGATGGATGTTTCCCTGCCTAACTTTCCATTGTAGCCCTTCCAGGGAGCTCCGCTAATGGCCAAGTGGGAGACGGCTCCTCCTTAGCTTCTCTTGTCAGAATGGAGCCCTTTCTTCTTCCTTCCACCCATGCAGAAGCTTCCTACTTGAGCCCCTGTGGGACCTCGAGACCTGGACTGAAGGCAGAGCAGGCCCTTCCTTTAAAAGATAAATGCAAAAAGGGGGCTAGCCGGGTTGAGCCAGAACGACTTGCCTTCCCCTGGAAGACTCTGAAGACGGTCCCCGGAGGCCTCTTGAGTTCCGCTTTGAGGGTCAGGGCTTCCAAATGCCAGGAGGAGTGTAGCCTGCCTCAAAGCCTGCCTCTCCAGGGACAGTAGGAGCTGCTGGGAGCACAGCAGGTATTGCTTTATTGGTTTGATTTAGATGGACGCTGCCCCAAATTCAAAACTCTGGGTGGCTAGCAATAATTAAAAAACCGTGTGCGTGTGTATTACACACACACACAGCCAGCAGGATCAACAAAAGCCCGCAAGAACACAATTAACACAAATTAAACTTGCTCCTACGGGGGCATTCATTCGTTATGACTGGCTAAAGAGCCAACCTGGCCAGGCCGTTGGCCAGCATAACATCCCACCAGCGCCTGTCAAGTTCACTTATTGTCTCTTCTGCCCTGTCAGTCATAGCATTTCAACTGTGATTTCCTCGTCCCCCGTTCTCTCGCTTCGGTTGCACTGCGGGTCATTTCGTCACTTTCATAGATTTTATTCAGTTTTCTTTTGCCTTCTTCACCCCTCCAGAACATGGTTTTCTTTAAAATCATTCTGCATTTTCTCTGCTGTTTTCCTATTAACTTTTCATTCTTCTCTTTGTTCTATTTTTTCCTTTTTCTCTAATCATATTGCATGGACTGAGGGTGAAGTATATTGTGTAAGATTTTCCTTTTTTGTATCGGTTCTGCTGCCTGCTGGGCAGGATGCCGGGTGTGTAACCAAAGCCCAGCCTTACCTCGAGCCTTCTCCCACCTCAGGCCTCCTTGCAAGCCAACACTAAGCTGCCTGCCTCCCCGCAATTTGGGAACGGAGGCGTTGTGCGAACATAATTCAGGAAGAGTAGTGAAGGGTTCTGTTCTGCTTGGTTCTTCACAAGAGTTGAATCTGCCATTTTTACTTAACCGAAGACGGGTCAATAGAGCATTTTGTTCCTTCTGTGTGGCAAGCATTCAAAATACTTTACTGATTTATTCCATCCCTGTAGCCGCCCAACTCAACCAAGTGGCTCAGCTTACAAGTCTAAAGTTATAAAACAATTTAGAAAAGATCAAAATAATGAAAACAATAAATTCAACATCAGCTGTGAAGATAAATCAACAGTAAAGCTGAGGAACGGGGCCTGAACACATTTCGGGCACAAGTACATTTTATTGTAAACTGCCCAGAGAGCTTTGGCTGCTATTGCATGTTTAATTAGTTTTGTAGTAAAATAATGAAAAACATTAGGTAATATTGGTAGATACTAAAAAGGCATTGCAGGGTGTGGAGGATGGGTACTCCAACCCTGGAGGTTTTTAAGAAGAGATGGGGGCCCCCATTTGCCCGAAATGGCCTGGTGCCTCCTGCTTGGGTAGGTGGTTGGGCTAGAACCAGGCGCCCCAATCCCTGGGCCGTAGACCAGCGAAAGGCTGCAGCATTGCCAGCAAGGGAAGCCCCACAGGCGGCATGCAGGCAGCCCATGAAACCGGTCCCCGGTTCCCAAAAGACTTGGGGGCAGCTGGACTAGAAGGCCTTCAGGGTCCCTCCCAACTCTGTCCTTCTGAGGTCCTGGGGCTGCTGAGCCTGGAGGCAGGGATGGGACAGCGGCTGCCCCCACCCCGGGCCTGCATCAAGAGACAAAGGAGAGGGCGGGGGGGGGAGGCCCCGGTTCTCTCCCTGGAAGCAGAGCTGGCATTATAGGAAGCGCTCATTGTGTGGCTGTTTGCACTTACAATGGTGAAGAAGGAAGTAATCTTGCCAGCAGCCCCTCTAGTTACGGCCTGTGCACGTCTGTAAAGCAAAGGAAAGCCAAAGTAAGGTCATAAGCACAGCCGTGGTTTCATTTAGCAACCGCTTTGCTTAATGGTCAAGTTGCAGGTCCCAGTTGTGGTCACTAAACAGGGGCAGCCTGTAGCCTCCCTTGGCGGAGGGGGGTTTCCAGGATGCGCTGAATGCCCGGGAAGCCAGGCCAGAAGCCCCTGGAGAGTCGTGGGAAGGAGGACCCCGGAGGTTGGGCTGCCAGCTGCTCGGAGCCGATGCCCATCTGTGGGAGGCCCTTCCTGGCGCCTGGGGGTGGGGGCAGCCAAGGAGGCTGGCTCTCCTAATGGCCTGGCCCCCCTCTCCTTGCAGCGAGAATGAGGCCCTGTGGCGAGAGGTGGTCACTTTGCGTCAGAAGCACACGCAGCAGCAGAAGGTTGTCAATAAGGTGAGTTTGCAGCCCCTTCCCCCCCCCCCCGGGACCCAGCTGAAGAGCTACCCCCTCCTCCCCCTTCTGTGAACCCACAGCCTGCCCAAGGACTGGAGGACATCTGCCCATCGGTGGGAGGTGACGGAAGCAGCAGCCCGGAGTGCCTGGGGCTGGGTGCCCAGTCTTGGGCCCTGAGCCCTGACCCCCAGGGTCAAAGCACCCCCAGCAGCCCCTCTGCCTTGGGAAGTGATTGGCTGTCCCCCAGCAGTCTCCCCCATTCCCCCCACCACCACCTTTTCTGGGGCTGCCTCTTCCGGGACGCCCGTGCTCCCAGGGAGCAGCCCCCTCAGGGCCTCCTCCTCTTCCTCTTCCTCTTCCTGCAGCTCATCCAGTTCTTGATTTCCTTGGTGCAGTCCAATCGCATCCTTGGGGTGAAGAGGAAGATGTAAGTGAGCCTCCAGGGGCACCGTTGATTGGCAGCAGGGGGGAGCTCTGGGTCTGGCAAGGCGGCCTGGGGACCCTGGCTGGAGGGGGGCCTCACTGCTCTCCCCCTCCCTCCCTTCCAGCCCCCTGATGTTGAACGACGGCAGTTCCCCCCACAGCATGCCCAAGTACGGCCGGCAGTATTCCTTGGAGCACCTCCACAGCCCGTCCCCATACTCAGTAAGTACAGAGGGACCGTTGTTGTCAGGCTGCCTCTTGGACCCCCCCCCTCCTCCTCCTCCTCTGGGCGTCCCTGGGCAGAGCCGGCTGCCTTCCCTGTGGGGTCAGCCTCCAAGAGGACAGGGGGACTGGCATCTCTCACCTGGACGACCCCTTAAATAGGAACTAATACAATCCTCAGATGCATAAGCAGAGGCATTGAATCAAAATGACGTGGAGTATTAGTACCACTTTTATAAAGCCTTAGTAAGGCCCCACCTGGAGTCCTGCATCCAGTTTTGGTCCCCACGTTACAAAACGGAGGCTGAGACTTTGGAGGAAGGGCAGAGAAGAGCAACCGAGGTGACTGAAACGTGGGAAGAACGGCTGCAGGGTTTGGGGTTGGCCAGTCCAGGTAAAAGGAGGACTGGGGTGGGGAGGAGACATGGTAGCAGGATATCCCAGTATTGGAGGGGCTCAAAGAGAGAAGCACCCTGGAATCAAGGGGCAGCTTCCTAGCAGAGGCACTTCCTGCAGGAGGGGGGAGTCGGGGTAGGGAAGGAGCCCCTCCCGTGAATGGGGCCCCGGGCTTCACTCGCCTCTTGGGGAGGGAGGGAGGACATTGCCGGGGGGAGTGGGGGGGGCTGCCTCCTGGCCCATGGCTAGCAGGGGAAAGACTCGCCTTGCTCCCCTCCCCTCCTTACCACAGGCATCCTCCCCAGCGTACGGCGGCCCCAAACTCTACTCTCCGGACTCCGGCCCCATCATCTCCGATGTGACCGAACTGGCCCAGTCCAGCCCATCTCCCTGCCCCAGCAGCAGCAGCTTTGAGGAGGAGAGGTAGGTAGGGGGCTTCTCTGGGCGGGGGCTTTCCTCAGAGACTCGGGCTGCTGCTGCTCCAGGTTGCAACTGCACCCGAAGGGGAGAGCTGGGTGTTGCTCCTCCTGCGTTTCCCAGCGAGAACAGGGAAGATGATTCAAAAGCTGAGAAGGGCTTGACTGCCGTTCCAAGGGGGCTCTGGGACGTCCCGAGTCCCTTAGGGGTCTTCATCCTTTGTGGCCTCCGTTCCCGGCAAAGCCAAGCAGCCCCCCAGGGTCTGGCCTGGAGGGGCGAGCGCTGCTCCCATCACTCCCCACCGGCTCTGAGGCTCCCCACGCTGTGTGCCAGAGGCCCCTGCCCCCATGCTGCTGAGCCTCCAGGGGACTCCGGGGCCAGGAGCCCAGCCTAGGGGGGAACGTCCCCTCTGCACTCCCGGCCCCTTGACGGGGCCGTGGCCTGCTTGGCCCCCTGCCCAGCGTTCCCTGAAGACCCCAGCCACCTACGGCTGCCTCTCCCGCACCCCTCAGCCTGCCAGCAGAGGGAGCCGTGGCACGTATGTCATTGAGGGCCAGGCAGGAGGAGCCCCTGCTTCTCAAGGGGAGCCAAAATGGGCCGGTCCTGCTCCGTTTTTAGTCCGTCTCTGGAGCTGCTGGAGTGAAAGCGCTGGAGGTTCCCTCCACCTTCAAGGTCGCCATGACGTAAAAGGGAGGGTGAGACCCTGCAAAAGGCACAGAGAAGAGCAGCGAAGATGATTAGGGCCCTGGAGGCTACAACAGAGGAGGAACAGTGGCAGGAATTGGGCATGTCTGGTCTCAGGAGGAAAGGGAAGAGGGGCGACAGGACAGCGGTCTTCCAACGTTCGAGGGGCTCCTCAAAAGACGAGGGAGGGGCGACCTGTTTCCCAAAGCCCCAGAAGGCGGCAGGACAGGAAGCAGCAGATGGAAACCAGTCAAGGAGGGGAGCCACCTGGGACTCGGAGAAGTTGCCCTGAGGACAGTTAACCAGAGGAACGACCTGCCTCCAGAAGTTGTGGGGGCTCCAACACTGGGAGGCTTTAAGAAGAGACGGGACAATCATTTGCCTGGAGTGGTGCAGGGGGCTGGACTGGAAGACCTCCAAGGTCCCTTCCACCTCTGTCCCAGGATTCGTTCTCCCCCTTCAGTGGCTGACACTTTTGCCGGCTCCTAAGAAGAGGAGAGATGGGCTGGGGGCAGGAGGAGCACTCTGTGTGGTGGGACCCTCCCCATTCCTGCCTGCAGCCACTAGCCGCCGCCTCAAAGCCCCTCTCCCCGGCCTGGCCTGCCCGCCTTCATTGCTGCTCTCCCTCCCCTCGTCTCCCGGACTCTCCTAGGAGCAGCCCCGTGGTCCGTATCAAAGAAGAGCCCCCGAGCCCCTCGTGCAGCCCCTCCGCAGAGGAGGTCAGCCCCCTGGGCACCCCCCTCTCGCCCTCCGCCTTCATCGACTCCATCTTCCGAGAGGACCAGCCCAGCAGCACTTCTTCCACAGCCCCTCCCACCCAGGGCACCCGGGCGCAGCCCCACGAAAAGTGCCTCAGCGTGGCCTGCCTTGACAAGTAAGTGTGGGGCACCAAGCGCAGGGCAGGGGGTCCCGTCCCCCTCTTGCCCACCAGCCTGCCCCTCCCGAGCTCCACCTGTAGGTTCGCTGCTGCCCCAGGGATGCCCAGCCTTGTGCACTTCAGCTCGGGAAGGCTTGCCAGCTTGGAGACCCCAGGCCGCCTAGTGGGCCTCATGGGGCTGGCCCAAGCAGGCCAGGAAAGACCCCAAAGGCCCTTCTGCACTTGGGGAAGGGGGGGAGACATGTCAGAGCCTGAATGGGGGGCGTGTTGTCTTCTGAGCTGGAAGAACTCCAGAGCTGGCAGGGGGAGCCAGTCTCGGTGGTTGCAGGAGGTGGCCTGGACAAGATGGGCGGGGCTCCCTTGGGCGAGGGGCGTCCACGGCATCATTTCAAGCTTCCGAGCCCCCTCTGGGCTGCGAGGTCCAAAGCCCCCTAAAGGCTGAGACCCCAGGTGAGAGGGATCCCCCCCCCAGGACACACACACACACACACAGAGCACGCTTGGTCTGGGGTGGCATCCTTTGGAGGGAGCCTCCAGGAAGGGCCCCGTGGCAAGTGGGGGCTGGGCCTCAACGGGTGGGGAGACCCTCGCTCGGGGCCTGCAAGGGGGGCAGGCGTGGGCACCTTTCTGGGCCCTTCGGCTGCTGCTCATGGCCTCGCCCTGCCTGGGCAACGGGGTGCTCAGAGGCGGCAAGGAAGCCCCTCCTGTGCCAGATGGCGAGGCGGCCTGCCCTTGTGGGGGAGGGGGGCGCCTGTTGCATTTGGGCCCCTCCTCCCCCCCCACGTTGCCTCTGCTCCGCCTCCTCCCTGCCCTCAGCTGCAGCTCTCTGGCTGGCCAAGCGCTCGTCCCCCTCCCCCCAGGTGGGCCCCCGCTGGGTCTCCATCGACGCCTCTTCTTCTTCTTGTATCTTTCAGGGTGGGTCGTGCTCCGCAGATGCCTGAGGTCACCTGCCTTTTCCCCAGCCCTTCCTCCTCCTCCTCCTCCTCCTCCTCCTCCTCTCTGCACTGCAGACCACAGCAAGGGTCAGCATTTCCTCAGCCGTGGCTGCCGGCCCCTCAGGAGCCGAGTGGGGAGGAGGGCAGGGAGCACAGAGGGAGAAGCCCAGGCAAGCGGGCCGGAGGGGGCGGCTGCTTCACCCGCAGGCAGCGCTCAGGGCTTTGTGGGGCTCCTCCAGGGCCAGCCAGAGACGCAGCCTTGCTCGCCCCACTGCGGGCGGCCCCTGAATTTGCAGCCGGGGCATCTGCCCAGCACCCACTTGGAGGGCCGAGGGGGGCCTGGCTGCTGCTCAGAGCAGAGTTGCGCTGACCCGGAGGGCAGCCACTCCTGGGGCTCAGGGAGTCGCCAGCCGGCTGGTGTTGGCACCTTTGAGCCCAAGGAAGGGGGTCCTACATCTTCCAACCCTTGGGGGGGGCAGGTTTCCCCGCTGGCAGTAGAGCCAAGGAGACAGAGAGAGGAACGGGGGGCCCCTCCTGCTTGGGGTCCCGCTGGAGCTGACTAGCTGAGAAGGGGGCCCTGGGTGGGTTGCATGGCTCTTAGGGGTCCAGCTGGCCTCTCCCCATCCTGGGGGCCTGGCCCAGGCTCCCCCCACCCACCCCAGCAGAGGTGACATCCCCCCTGGCCAGGCAGTGGCCCTCCCAGCCTCCCCCCACAACTCCCTGGGGCTCTGCTGGCTCTTGGGAGGGAGGGGCTGGGCCGGGTGCCCCCTGGCACAGGGATTCGAGGCAGCCGGCACAGCACAACAGAGGGGCAGCTGCTGGCCGGAGGGGCTGGAGGGCAACCCAGGCCCTGGCTTTCTCAGTGACCCCAGAGCAGGGACACCAAGAGGCTGGCAGGGGTGTTGGCAGGCAGAGCCCAGAGAGCCCGTGGCCTGCTCTGTCCAGCTGCCCCACCAGGTGCCCTTTTGCCTCCCCAGGGATGGGCTGAATGAGCACCTGGAGACCATCGACTCCAGCCTGGACCACCTGCAGAACATGCTGACCAGCCACAGCTTCAGCGTGGACACAAGCGCCCTGCTGGATGTGAGCCCCCCTCCTCTCGAGGACCCGGGCAGCAGGGGGAGGGCGTTGGGGGGAGTGGACCCTGCCCCCTAACCTGGCTCCCCTCCCCCTCCTCTCCCGGCAGCTCTTCAGCCCTTCCGTGGGGGTGGCAGACATGAACCTGCCGGATCTGGACAGCAGCCTGGCCAGCGTGAGTTTGCAGAGAGCCCCCCCAGCCCCCTCCCCAGCAGGCCCTGATGGGACGAGGCTGAGCTGCCCCCTCGGCCCTCCCTCCCTCCCCTCCCCCGGGGGCTCCTGGCCCTTCTGGCCTCAGGTGGGACCGGCTTCCGGCTCAGAGGCCTGTTGGCAGAGGCTTCCCTCTCAGAGGGAGTACCTGGGGGCACACTCATTGCCCCCTCCAGGAAGAGACCCACAGCCAAAGGGCCCCTCTCTGAGCACTGAGAATGGCGGCTGCAGGAACAGCGGTGGAAGAAGGGGGGTGGGGGAGGGAGCAGGGCTGGGCAGGTGGTCTCTGGCTTGGCTGCCCTCGGGGCCCCCAGCATCTCACCCCCAAGGGGCCCTTTTGCAGATCCAGGAGCTGCTGTCCTCCCAGGAGCAGCAGAAGCCGGCCGAGGGAGAAGACGCCACGGCAGACGCAGGTGGGCTCCGGGCTCTGCATGCTGGGCCAGCCCAGAAGGGGCGCACTGTCTGGGAAGGCCCCAAGGGGCCCCAGGGTGGAAGGTCCCCCCCCGTGGCCGGCTCAGGGGCTCTGGGGCCCCAGAGTAAAGCTGGCTCCTGCTCCGGGGGCCCTGGGCCTTTCCCGCCCCCTGACTGGGCCCCTTTGCTCTGCCTTGCCAGGCAAACAGTTGGTCCACTACACGGCCCAGCCCTTGTTCCTGGTGGACTCCAGCACGGTGGACGTGGGCAGCGCAGACACGCCCATCTTCTTTGAGCTGGGGGAAGGACCCGGCTTCCCAGAGGGGGAGGACTGCTTGGAGGAGCCCGGCCTCTCCCTGCTCTCTGCGACGGAGCAGCCCAAGGACCCCGCGGCCTCCTAGGGCCCAGCTCAGCCGGGAAGGCTGCCCTGCCGTGGGGCCGAGCTGCTGCAGGACAAGGGGGCCGAGCTGCGGCTGCGGGTGCTGCTGCGGGTGCGCTTCCCGGGCGGTGCTGGTGGCCTGCTTGCCAGAGAGCGGCCCAGGGCAGGCGTGGGGCTCGGAGGGACGTGGCGGCCAGAGGATGCTCGCCTCGCCTGCGTGACGGTCACTCTCCGTGTCTTGAAGGTGACGCCGCCTGCCCAAGAGACTCCGTGGCACCTGCGAGCAGCTGGGCGGAGGGCAGAAGGGGGGTCCCCGGGGGACGGCTTCAGCCCTGCCTCTTGGGGGGGCCCTGAGAAGGTGCCCCCGCCTTCCCCCAGTGGGGTTTATTTCATTTCCCTTGGCTTAGCAGTGAAGGGTTTGTACATTTACACTTTGATTGTTACTAGAAAAATTGTATTTTGAATTTTTACATAAGAGAAGATGCCACCCGCCCCTCCCTCCCTCCCTCCCCCCGCCCATATAAATATCTATATAGACATGCTCAAATATATCTATATCTCTACGGAACGGCCCCTCCCGCTCTCCGCTTTTGTCGCCTCGGATGCCGCCTTCTGGGCTCGCTCTCCGGGGGAACTTCAGAGGAGGCTGGCCCAGGACAGGGGGGGGCGGTCAGGCAGTGGCCAGCCTGGTCCCAATCCCATAGACTCCTTGGGAATAACACCCCCTCCCCTTGAGCTTGGTTTACATTTGTGTGCCCCCACTTCAACTCACCCCAGCTGCAGGCTCTGAAAAGGGCTCTCAGAATCCTGTGCAGGGAAGGCGGCCGTGGGGGCCCCGGTCCGGCCCCCTCCTTCAGTGCACCTGACAAAGGGGTGTCCCCCCTGCACTCGGGGCCACCCCGGATTTCCCAAACTAAAGGCCAGCCTGCTGCAATATGTGGCTGCAGGGCTGCCCCATTCGCCTCCTCTTTCTCGGTCCAGGCTGGCAGGTGACCAGCACCTGGGGGGCCCCCAGCCCCAGAAAGGGCAGCAGGTGGGTACCTTTCGGGGCAGCCTCTTCCCAGCTGCCTTCCCCATCCTTGGGCCTGCGCAACCCTATCCCAGTGGTCAGCTGGCCAGCTGTTCCTCTGGAGGGGGCCTGGCCTTGTGTGGCTGGGATCTGCCCTTCAGCTACTGCAGGCTGTCAAGGAATGGGGAGGGGGGGCAGCAGGCCAAGACACTGCAGCAAACCTCCCCCTCCCCCAGTGGCCCCTCCAGCAAAGGTGGCCAGCCTGCTTTCAGCCCTCCCTAAAGGAGGAGGGGGGCTGGTGGGTCCATGGCTTCCATCTCATGAAGCCCCTCTCCTCAAGCCTCAGTCGTCCATCCGGCCCCATGGAGCAGCTGGGGCTGGTGGGGGCCGATCTGAAGCGGGGAGCAGGGGGTTCGGGCTAAGCAAGGGAGGGGGGTTGGTGAAGGATGAGCCTCACCTGGGATGAAGAGTTCCTTGGGGCTGTTTCTGCTGGGCCCAGTTCCTTACCTGCCCCCCCCTACTCCACCCCCCTTGGTGTTACAGGGGCATTTCCTCCCCCCCGCAGCCTGTCCCAGGAGTTGCAGGTCCTGCCTGGCTTTGTAGCTCTCTTCTCTCTCACTTCTGGGCCAGGATCTGTGGCCACAATGAGTCGCCTGGAGTGGGACGCCAGAGCTCAAGGGGCCCATTTCCTGCCCCAGAGGCCCACTCGGCTGCAAGGGGGGGGGGTGCCACAGGCCCAGGATCTGAGGGCAACTGCCACCAGAGGGCGCTTAGGTGGGCCTGGCCAAGCTGCGAGACGGGTGCCCCATGGCGGGTGGGGCACGTGAGGTACCGGGTGGGGCACGTGAGGTACCGCCTTCCTGGCTGGCGGGGGTGGGGGACACACGGAGACCAGAGCGGTTTGTACATCTTTATTGATTACAGAGGCTGCCCGTCTCTACAGGAGGGGAGGGGCTGAAGGAGCAGCCAGCAAGAGCAAAGGCAGAACCCACCACCACCACCACCACCACCACCACGTCTACAGGGGCAAGGGGAAACCTACAGCACACGCACACACACAACCAACCAGGTCGGCATCCACCCTCTACCAACCTCACGTTCTCCTTCACCACTTCGAACCCCCACATCTTAAAAAGACCAAACTGCACGTTTCCCAGCCTGCGTGGCTCTTCTAGACAGGCACGGTGACCCAAAGGAAGTCAGGCCAGTTTTGGCATCCTCTCCCCAACACCCCTGGGGCTCCCTTGTCAATCTGGGAAGACCGCCCTGGAGCCCCTCCAGGTGCCTCACCTCCACCTCTCAGCCAGCCTCCATTAAGGTTCTGTGCAGATCGTCTTGGCCCATAATCCCTTCCCTCTGCAGGCCTGGGCCCCCCACTTCCTGGGCAGGGGTCTTCCTAGCCCATTTTGCTCCGTCCCACCCCTAGGGGATCTGGCCAGAGACGTGACATGGCAGCAGGGAAGGGGAAGGGCTTGGGGGCACATAGACATGTATGCTGCAGAGCAGAGGCGGGCAACGAAGTGCACAAGTCCTGAAAGGGCCACTGCTTTAGAGTGAGGACTGGCCAGATGGTCTTCAGGGCCCCTTCTAGCCCCTCACTGGGAGAACTGCTGCAGCCTGGCTCCTCCGGCCAGGAGGCCTTTTGGAAGGCACGAGGACTACACAACGCCAGAGGAAAATGCTGGTGCCGTTGCCGCCTTTCCCAAACTGCACACACACACACACACACACTCACACAAGCGCCCCTGTTCTGGGTCTAGCTGTGCCAGGAGCCAGGGACGGCCAAGACCAGGGATCCGGGTTAGAGAGCCCAAGAGCAGGCAGGTCCTGGTGGTCAGCCGGGGCACCTCAGCATCTTCCAGAAGGCTGGGGAGAGGTGGCAGCAGCCCTCCTCACATGCCTGTGGAGAAGGAGAGGAGAGGCCCTCATCACCGGGCCCTGCACCACCGGGCAGCCCCCAGGAAGGAGCTGAGCCCCCCAACCGGAGCCCTACTGGGCCCCCGGGAGCTTTCCTGCCACGCCATCCAAGCGGGGAGCCCCTCCACTACCTGCCCAAAGCAAAGTCATCCATGCTGGGCCACCGACTGGGCATCCCTGGGGGTCAGCCGGGCGCCTCGCTTAACGTCCCCCAGCAGCCCCAGAGGCTGCCAAGAGGAGTGTGTGGCAAGGCCTGGCCTCCTTCACACACCCCTCGCAAGCCTAGGGCCTCTTTCCCCCACCTGGTGGGAAGAAGACCACCCACCCAACAGGAATTGGCCAGCCCTCTCCCCCCACCCCCGATCTGCAGCCTGCTCTTTCAAGGGGGCGAGAGGCGGGCAGAGCCAGGGACACTTATCTGGGGAAGCCAGGGACTCTTCCGAATCGCCTTCGTGGTCCAAGCCTAGAAAAGGAAGAGAGCACCCTGCGAGCACGGGGTCCCTGGCTCCCTGCCCACCAGCCCCAGCCGCCCGGCCAGCCCATAGCCAGGTGGGGGCCCCTCCCCTTGAGAGACTGGTGCCAGCACCTAAGAGGGAGGACGCTGCCCCTCCCAGTGCTCCCATCGCTGGGATTCCCAACCCAGGGAGGACTTACTTTCCTGGGACTCGTGGGAGTGGGAGGGCTCTTCCATGGCTGGGCCTGTGGAAACAAAGACCCTGTTGCTTCCCCGCCCAGGCACCAAAGCGGGGTGAAGGTGGCTGGCAGGGGATGGTGGCACCCAGTTTGTAGCTTTGCCAGCCAGGAAGAGCTGCTGGTTTTTCTCTGGAGATGCCCCGAGGGGCTCTTTCTGGCCACACAGCCACTGGGCAGCCTGGTCCGGCCCCATTGGGGCCCGCGGCCTTTGGGGCTCCCCTCCCAGCTGTGGGGCACAGGGCCAGCCCCCTCCCCTCCCCTGCAGCAGCTCTGTGAGGAAGAGCCCACCCACCGCTCTGGGCATCTCCGGGGAGGGGGTCCAGGCTGAAGGAGCCGAGGCTGGAGGCATCGCTGTGCAGCAGATCCCCGTTCATCTCCTCGGTGTGGGATCGATCGGCCTGCAAAGCTCACGGGGGCCCCACCTGCACGCGAGAGAGGGGGGAGGACGGCCGGGCTGGGGGCAGGTGCCAGGGCAGGTGCCAGCCGAAGCAGGCTGCCCTGCAAAGAGCCCCAAGTGGGCAGAGAGGGCAGGAGCATGCCCAGATTGCCCTGTGGCCTACCTGTCGTGGCTTGCTCCACAGGACCAGCAATCTCACCTGTAGAGGGAAGGGCAGAGGTGACACCTGGGAGAAGGATGAGTGGAAGCTTCGAGGAGGGTGCACACTTGCCCTGCCCCCCTGAAGCACCCCAAGTGCAGCCTTGGATTGAAAAAGGACGCCTGATTTCAGGGCTGATGGAAACAGCTGCTGGGGGGCTGCAGACCCCTTTGGAGAGGTCCACTGGGATGCACGTGGACAGCTTTCCCCTCCCCCTCTTGACCCCTTTGGCCCCAAGTGAACCCCGCTTCCTGGGGCGTCTCTTACTTTCTCCAGAGGCCTCCGATTTGCCAGCGATGAGGGGCTCCGAATTTGCCCCGGGCTCTGAAAAGGGGAAGAGAAAACGGCTGGGCTCCCCCACCGGACATTCCCCCCATCACTGTTGCAGGGGGTCAGAAGCTGTTTTTTCCTTCTGCCTTCCCCTCCACCAGCCCCCCTCCCCCCATAAGCTTTTGGCGGGTCTCAGGGATTCTGAAGAAGTGGGGCAGCCCAGGAACCCATCAGCTGCCAGGCTCTGCACAAAGGGGGCTAACACGGGGGGGGGACCCTCAGGTTCCAGGCAGGGAAGGGTCCCCAAGCATACCTGGGGTCAGGCTGCCGGTTGGGGACGTGGGGTCTGGCGAGCTCAGCGGCTCTGCAAAAAGAGGGAGGCCGGTGGAATAAACGCCTAGGACCAGGAGGGAGAAGCGGGGTTCGGGAGCCCCATGTGGGGTGAGGACGGGTGGGGGGGAAACCCCTCTGCCTCCCTTAAGGGCTGCACAGCTAGGCTGGGACCCAGTCAAGCAGCTGCCCCGGGGTGGGGCTCAGAGGCCCCTGGAGACGGAACGGCCCCCGAGGCGATGGCAGCCTTTCCGGCGCGGTCTTCCCCGCAGGCGACAGTCCCCCCGCGGCCGAGGGGGGGGGAGGGGGAAGGCTCCGGGAGGCCGCCGGACCCGCTTCCAGGCAGCGACGGTTGCATCTCACCGTCGGCGGCCACCAAGGCCAGGAGCAGCAGCGCGGCTGCCGCGAGGGCCAGGAACCTGCAGCGGAGGGCAGAAGCGGCCGCGAGTCAAACAGGGCGGTCGGAGCGCCGGTGGGCAGCACAGCCACCCGGCAAAGCCTCCGGCCTCCCTGCCGGGCGCAGGAGCGAGACCAGCGCCTCGGGCAGCTCCTGAAGGCGCCGCTGGAAGCTGCCCCGAGGGCCCCGCGGGGTCTCCCGCAGCCCTTGCCCGCTCTCCGGACTAGCTCCAGGAGCTTTGCGAGCCCCCTCGGGGCGCGACACTGAGCCCGGAGCTCCTCTGCCGGCTCCTCCGCTGCCCCAGGCGCCCCCCCCATGAGAGCGCCCACCTGTGCTGCGCCCGCATGATGCAGCTGGGCAGAGAGGCCGGCGGAGAGGCTTATATGGGCCTCGGCGGTCAGGAGGAGCCAGGCCGGGGGAGAGGGCAGCCAATCCTGGACGGCAGAAGGGGGGCAGAGTGAGCCGGCAAGCCCGCCGTGGCCCTCCCCCAAGCAAGGGGCAACCGGGCGCCGAGCCGGCCTTTCCCCCAGCGTGGCCTCCCCCGCTCCCCGCGGTGAGTCCGGGCGAGGATGGCAAAAGGGAACCGTCGCTACGGAATCGAGGGGCCCTCGGTTAGCCGGGGGGGTCCCTTGCGGGGCTCTGGAGCTCAGCCCGCGCACCAACCCGCCTCCCCTGCAGCCAAGGCAGCCCCAGTCATTTGGTGCCTTGCATTTGTAAACCGCGGTTTGCACTTCGGCCGCCTCCTCAAACCATAGTTAGGAAACCGGGGACTTGCCCTACTGGGTGGTGCCCGCCCCCCCCCGAAAGTCGGCCGGGAGAACAAAGCGCCCTTTGTGCCCGTCCGGGGGAGGGGGTTGAGGGGCGGCCTCTCCTATCCCGCCGGCCCACCTGCGTGCGGGTCTCAGGCCAGAATGGGGTCCGCGCAGCGAAGGAAGGAGCGGGGGGCGCTGGGCATCCTTTCTGGCGCTAGACCGAGGTGGCAGCAGCTCTGGCCCCGGTGGAGGGAAGGCTCGCCTCGCTCTCTCTTCCGTACCCAGGTCCTCCTTCGGGGCCGCTCTCTCTCATCAGCCCAACCAACGGCCCCCCCTTCCCCCGCGCCCCGTTTTCCGGCCTCTTAGCCAGCCCAGGCCCGGCTTGGCTCCTGCTGGGTAACTCGGCCTCACTTCCCCGACCGAAGGCCGGGCGATCCTGGTGCTCTTTGGCCACCTCAAGGAGGCCCGCGAGATGCCCTCTCTTGGGCATCTGCCCGCGGTCAGCTGGCGTTGGGAGGCAGCCGTGTCTCCCCAGGACCCTTTGCGGGGAGGGCGAAGGGTCTCCGGGCCAGGCTGAGGGGGGCTGGGTGGCGAGCAGGCCGGGCACGGGACGCTCTCTCGTGGGGTTGGTGGGGGGAGCCCGCCTTCGTCCCTTGGGCGCCAAACGGGACCCACTTTGTGCCAACTCCGCCCCGGCAGCGTCGCTGCGGCAGCCGACGGGCGAGGCGGCCTCCGTGTGCGGCAGGACGCGGCGGGGCGGGCGGTCAGCGAGGCGGCAGTGGGGGCCGAGGCGGGAACCCCCCCCCACTGCCGCCTCGCTGACCCCCCGCCCCGCCCTGCCGGTCCTGCAGAACAAGGAGGCCTTTGCCCAGCTCAATGCGCCTTTGTCTGACTTGAAAGGGTCCCTGGGGGCGGAGCGAGACTCACCTGCCCGAGTCCGCCCCCGTAATGAGGGGCCAGGTAGGCACCTGCCCGCCTCCCCGCGCCTTAGGAGCTGCCAGCCGAGCCTCCCCGCCGCCCTGCATGCGAGGGCGGGGCCCAAAAAGCGGAGGCGGGGGTCCCAGTCGCCGCTTAGCGCGGGAGGGCTGGCGGGGGCGCGTCATGCCCCAGGCGGGCGGGAGGCGGTTGCTTGGAGAGGGTCACGCGAGGGGCAGCTTCCCTCTGGGCTCCGCTCTCTTCGCCTGAGCTCTGCCTCACAGGTGGAGGGTCCTTGGAAGGCACCGCGTTGGGGGAGACGGCTAGCCCCCCCCCCTGCAGACTGCGAAGCTGCTCTGGACCTTCCTTCCAAACTGCCTGCTGGCTTCTGTTCAATTATCTCAATTTTCTCTATTTGTTTTCCAATCTCGCTCACCGCTTGAAATATCATCTGTATTTTATCTTCTTTCTCTTTTTCCCTTTCTTGTTGTGAGTACTTTGAAGATTTAAATAAAATCACATCAAAATTTATATGGCAGGGTAAAAAACCAAGAATTAAATTTAAGCTATTACAAGATGCAAGGTCTAGAGGGGGATTTGCACTACCTAATTGGGAATTGTATTATCAAGCTGCAAGTTTGATGTGGGTGAAAGAATGGATAACTCTGAGAAATAGTAGATTATTAATCTTAGAAGGTCATGATTTGCTATTAGGATGGCATGCTTTCTTATGGTATAAGGGAACAAAAAAACAAGGATATTTTAGAAGACACTATGTTCGAGAAGCTTTATTTTTAAATTGGGAAAAAAACTAGAAAACAACATTATATACGAATTCCATTATGGGTATCTACTATTGAAGCTTTTTCATATCCAATAATATATAAGAAGGAACAAACGATTAGATATGGAGAGATTTTAAATGAAAAGGGTGAACTCAAATCAATGCAAACATTACAAGAACAAGGAATAAAAATGAATTGGTTTTCATATTTGCAAATACAATCCAGATATGATGAGGATGTTAGGACTGAAGGTATTTATAAAAAGCAAACTGAATTAGATGAAATGTTGATGGGTACGAATGAAAAAGTGATTAAAAAACTCTATGGTCATTTATTGGAAGTTAGGATGGAAGAGGAGCAGGTTAAGGAAACAATGATTGCTTGGGGGAAAAATTTTGGTTATGGCATAGATTTAGAGAGATGGCAAACACTGTGGGATCAGAATTATAAAATGATAATGTCAACTGCATATAAAGAAAATTTGTATAAGATGTTTTACAGGTGGCACCTATCCCCGAGAAGGATCGCAAGAATGTTTAAGGACAAATCGGCTAAGTGTTGGAAATGTCATCAGATACCTGGCTCCTACTACCACATGTGGTGGACTTGCGCTGATGCTAAAAGATACTGGACTAGAATCCACATGTGGTTGGAAAAAATGACACAACAACATATAGACCTGAAACCCGAGATATTCCTATTGGGAATTGTACCAGAGACATTTAACAAAGAACTGAAATACTTGATTGTTAATGTACTGACAGCTGTTAGAATTGTATTTGCTAAAAATTGAAGAAATGACAAGATACCTATGCAGGAGGAAGTGATTAAGAAGATTTTGGACTGTGCCGAAATGAGTAGATTAACATTTGAAATTAGGGACCAAGAAGAAAAGCAGTTTTATAAGATATGGAACATGTTTTATCAATGGCTAGATAAAAAAGTTTGGTAATATATGAGATATATATGGAATATTTATTTATTTTTATTTTATTGATTTATATGTGCCCCATCTAAGACTGCTCACAATTAAAACATACAAATACAATAAATAATTAAAAAAAGAATTAAACAACTATAAAGTCCAATAAGACCAGATTAAATACTTTAAAACTATCCCATACCCCCCGTGAGGTAGTCACAGATATAAATATAAAGATAGATAGAACTGTTGAAACAATTAGAGATTATAATATGATAAAGGATTAATAATAATGATAATGGTTTTTCCTTTTCGTAATACTGAGTATGAATAACGAGGGGAAGGCACTGTGATTTTTGACCGACTGACACACCTGAAATTGATATGGATTTGTGTGTTGTATGCTTGTTTGTTATGTTTGTTCTTTTTGGAAAAATAAAACCTTTTTTAAAACTGCCTGCTGGCGTCCCCGGGCAGCCAGCTGGTGAATTGACCCTGCAGTGATGCCCGGCCGGCGAAGGGTCAGCTGGGGGGGAGAGTGGGGGCACCAGGAAGAAGACGGGGCTCGGCTCCCTTTTCCTTCCGAGGGTTTCAGCAGCCAGGGCAGATGACCCACTTGCCCAAGATGGGCGCGTTGCCCCCCACACCCCCACGCCCTTCCCCCTCTGGAAGGGTGAGCCAGGTTCTTTGGCGGGCCTTACTGCCCCCTGGTGGCCCTGGGCAGCACTGCAGGCAAGGTCCTTGGGTCTCCAAGTACTTGCTCAAGACTGCCTACCCCGCTGTGGGAAGCAATTGGGGCTGGGGTGGCGGTAGCACTCCCTGGGTGGGAGGGGACTGTGGAGTTTTCTGCCTGAGCTGAATCAGGGTGAGATTTGTCCTGGCTACTTAGACAGCAAACAGGTGACCTTGGACCAGGGAGGGGCACCCAAGCTGTCCTCTGGGCTGGGGGGGAGGTTGACTTCCCAACCTGGCCTGTCGCCTCCAGACTCATCAATGAGGAGTTTGCTCATTCTGACTGCTGCATAGAGGTGGACGCCCACTCACAAAGATGGAATTGTAACTGATGCAATTCTGCTGCTCTGGGAAAGGAGGCACAGAACAGCTGGGCCCCTTAAAAAAGAGCTGCCAACCTTCTATGATTTGTGGCAAAAGAAAATGGAGCTCAAATGCCATAGAGGGGATCAGCTGGATATAGAAAAGGGGTGGCAACAAAGAGGAGGCCCTCCTGTTGCCAGCCCACCTCCCACCGAGGCTGATCTGAAGCCCAATCTCCCAGGCCGTGGGGGGAGGGGGAGGGAGTGCATAAAGTCAAAATCACGTGAAGTATTTATTAGTATATTTATAAAGCCTTAGTAAGACCACGCCTGGAATACGGCCTCCAGTTTTGGTCACCACATTACGAAAAAAGATGTTGAGACTTTGGAAAAAGTGCAGAGAACAGCAACTGAGAGGATGAAAGACTAAAACCTATTGTTGAAAGAAATATCCTTCTGGGTTCATTTCCAAGTGGGGAAAAAGACACTGGAAACATGGAGGCTGCTTGGAAAGTTTAATGGTGAACAGGACCACATGGCCTGGAGCTCCAGAGAAGGATGATCACATGCTTCAAGGTGACAGGAGACCAAGAAAAAGGACTGAGGTGCTGAGAGTGCCTGGGTTTTATACCCTCTGTTGGGCCCCACCTTAGTGTTTCCTGCTCCTGTGTAAGAAATGTATCCCATTGGCTGTCAGATTCCCAGGGCTGGGGGTCTTAGCTAACTTTGTAGACTTTGTCTGGACCACGTGGCTTCACCTGAGTGCTGGCTAATGCAATCTTCCCAGATGCCATGTAGTGAGATGGGTAATCCTATCATGTCCTGAGGGCCATGTCTTAATCCCATCACCCTGGAGCTGAAGGTGGGGGGCAGGGAGCTGCAGGAAGCTGCTTTGTCTTTAAAACATGTTTCTCCTTTTCTCATCCAGGGAAATATAATATTCTGCCTTTTTAATATTTACTAGAATATTTCATTTTTCTAGGAGAGGGGTGGGTGCTAACTTCCTACAGTATGAAGAACGGCTGCAGGATTTGGGTATGGCCACTGGCCAGTCTAGAGAAAAGAAGGACCAGGGGGGACATGATAGGAGCCTTCCAACATCTTAGGGGCTGCCCCAAAGAAGAGGGAGTCAAGCTATTCTCCAAAGCCCCTGAAGGCAGGACAAGGAGCAATGGATGGAAACTAATCTAGGAGAGAAGCAACTTAGAATTAAGGAGGAATTTCCTTGACAGTCAGAACAGTTAACCGGTGGAATGACTCGCCTCCAGAAACTGTGCTCCAGAAATGGAAGTTTTTAAGAAGAGACTGGGCAGCCACCTGCCTGGAATGGTTCATGGGGTCTCCTGCTTGAGTGGAGGGCTGGACTAGAAGAGCTCTGAAGTCCCTTCCAGCTCTGTTCTGATTGGCTAGGACTGGGGGGGAGGGGCAGATCGCATGGCAGGGCCGGTGGCAACAGCTCCAATGGTGCCATTAGCTGGGGCAGCTGGAGTTGCAGGGGTCTCCCGAGCGGAAGAAGCCGTAGATGCTGACCAGGGGGAATATAATGAGAGCCCCCACCATGGAGCCCAGCTGGACCACGGCCCCACACCAGACCAGGGCGCTGCGGCCCTCGTCGCGCAGAATCTTCCCAATCATCAGCTTGACGTACGAGAAGAGGCCGATGAACAGGACCCAGCAGAGGACCTGAAGGAAAAGGGAGGGAAGCAGTCAAGCCTTGGGGGTCTCCTTGCATCAGAGCCTGCCCCACCCCAGAGGGGCACACGGGGCCCCATTCCCCACCCCCATGCTCAGAGGGATGCTGGGGCTGCCCTTGGAAGGGTGGCTGTGCAGGGCCAGCTTGACTCTGCCGGGGGCACCTTCAGGCGTCACCCACTCTGTGCAGCCGTGTCCGCCTCGTGCACATTTATTTATTTTATTTATTTTATTAATTGGATTTCTAAGCCGCCCCATCTCCCTAAGGACTCGGGGCGGTGTACGGTAAAAATGATACAAATATACAATTAAAAATAAATTAAATCTAGTAGAAACCCAAAATATAATTAAAACACTAAAAACAATCCTTAAAACTCCCTGTATAGCCCACCCTCAGTCCAGGTCAGCGAGTTGGAATAACCATGTTTTGTGGCCACATTTGTGGCCATTCCCTGCCCCTTTGGGCAGCCTTCAGAAGGTGGGGATGGCCCCCAGCCTGGGTCCCTCCCCAACACTTCAGGCACAGCCTGCTCTCCACCGTTGCTGGGTTCTCCCCTCTCCTGTGAACTGCTCTGCATGGGGAGGAGAATCCTTTCTCCGGGGGTGGGGGTGGGGCTGCTCCAGAAACAGAATTAAATCCAATTAAAGGTGCCACTGTCCCCCTCTGTTGTCGTTGTGAGATGCAGCATTGTGTGTCGAACTGGAAGCTGTCCAGCAACAGGCCAAAGGAGGGGGGTCTGCCTCTCTAGAAGATCTCTGGCTTGAACCCAAAAGGTCTTCTGAATAAGCCGCAACCAGCTGGGCTCAACCGCCTCCCTGCCACACCCCACGGTGGCTGCATCCACACCACGCCCCTGAGCCAAGGAGCCGCACTGCAGCTGAACGGGCCTGGTGGATTTGGCCAGGGTGGGGAGAGTGACCGGCTGGGCTCAGGCACTGAGACCCTCTCCCTGCTGACCCCCTGCAGCCTTGGGGTGGGGTGGGGGCTCTGCCCCTACTTACGATGAGGAGAACGCCGAGGGACGAGTCCAGCAAGGGAGGGCAGGGGCTGAGGGTCGCCATACTGATGATGTAACAGGCCAGGAGGGATCCAGCCACGGACAGGAGAGCCAGGAGCCTCAGAGACCTGAAAAGGGGCAGGGGGCAGAGGAGGTGGGAAGGGAGGCCCAGGCACCTGCCTGTCTGCCAGGTGCAGCCTGGGAAACCCAACTTCTGGCCCCAGTCCAGGAACCCCACTGCTCTGAGAACTGTTGGGGCATGTCTGTTCAGGGCAGGAAGGCCTGGGATCTGGTGGGGGAGGGGGGTGTCCTCCCGGGCTGCCACCTCCCACCAAACAAGACCATCATTACTCAGATCTAGATTTCCCTCTAGGTGCAGAAGCCAGGCTCCCTGGGAGGAGGGGGTCCTCCATCAGCTTCACCCACCCCTCTGCCCACCTCAGCCTGCTCTGCTGAGACCCACCTTCCTCTTCCGGGAGAGAACAAGCCCACATGTGTGTGTCACACAGAGAGAGAGAGAGGGAGAGGGAGAGGCAGGGAGCTTTAGGGAGGCCTGCTGAGCTGCCCCTGAGCTTCGCACCGGAGGGTCTGAGAAACTCCAGGAGTTGATGAAAGGCTCCCAGTACTGAGATTGGAGGTGGGGGGCAGAGCTGTGACCTGGGTGCCCAGAGGGAACTTCCCAGGGGTGGGTGGATCATTTTTCAGGGCCTGGGAGGAGGCTGGGCAACAAGCCACTCAAAGAAAGCCAGGATATCCCGCCCCCAGGAGATTCTCTGGCCACAAAGGTGGGCTGCAGCATTGGCGTTTGGGCATCCAGGTGTCTGGCTGGGTCTGGGAGTCAGGTCAGGTTTGGTAAGGGAGGACATCTCTCCAAGCCCCACCCCCCAGCCATCATTCCTGCCCTCCAGCTGGGAGGCAAGGGCTTTGGGTAAGCGCAGCTGTGTAGGAGGGCAGTGCCAGCTGTGCAAGTGGATGGGAGCTTTGGGGTCCCCTGCTGCCTTCCCTGTCACAGGGAGATCATCCACCAAAGAGCCCCCAATTGAAGTGCCCCCCAGCTCTCAGAGGCCTGCTGGGTGGCCCATATGTGCCCAGTTCCCACCCAGGCTGTCCATGTGGCTGGGGTCTCTCTCTAGCATGGCTCCGCCCCCTCCTGGCTCACCTGTTGACCAGGAACATCCCCAGGAAACAGGCGAGCGGGTTGGCCAGGCTGCCCAGGGTGGCGGACAGGTGGTAGGCGGGGCGGCCATAGGGCAGGCAGGAGTAGGACTGCAGTGGGGGCAGGAGGCCATTGGTCAGCACATTGGCCCAGCCCATCAGCCCAAAGACACAGGCCCTCCGGACACGCGAGGGGGCCGTGCCAGAGCCAGAGGGCCTGAGCATGGGACACCCCACCCCCGTGGCTGCTGCGCCATCCCGGCTCCCTTGCCGGGCACGGCTCCCCTTTGCCAGCCGAGGTAGGTGGTTGAGGACGAGGAAGGCTGCCAGGCTGGAGGCCATCATGCTGCTCAGCACGAGGAAGAAGGTGCGGACGGAGAAACGGGCCTCCTGGTACTCGGCCAGCAGCTCTGTGGTGCTGTTGCCCAGCAGGCTGGCGTTGACGCATTGAGCCGCGCTGGCCCCCTGCCCCAGCGCCACCAGCCCCGGGAGGAGCCCGCTCAGCCCCTCACCCACGAAGTAGCTGGTGAGGTGCCGAGGGGGCAGCCGGCGCATGTAGGGCAGGAAGGTGACGGAGGAGGTGCAGTCGACCAGGGCCAGGAAGAAGAGCAGCACCAGCAGTGCCAGGCTGTAGCGGGAGGTGCCCAGCAGCTGTGTCTCCTGCCAGAAGAAGGCCAGCAGCAGGCAGGCCAGGCAGCCCAGGGCCAGCAGCCCATAAATGACGCCCACTTCGTCCGCCCGGCCCCGGAGGAAGCAGTGCGCCAGGGTGAAGGCCAGGGGCCCCAGGTTGGCCAGCTGGATGATGACGGTCAGGTAGGTGGGCAGCAGCCAGCCCTCAGGCAGGTGGGGCACTATCAGCGGCAGCTCCACCCACACACCGTTGATGGCCACCCAGGAGCCGGTGCCCAGCAAGCAGACCAGCAGGTGGACTACGAGGCCCATGCTCCTGAGTGGGCTCTGCTCAGAGTGCTGCAGATTCTGGAACAACAATAGGCAATGCTGGAATCCGGTTGTGCGGAGACTGTGGGGTGCCGAGGGCTGTCGCCTCCCTTCCTCCTCCTCCTCCTCCTCCTCCTCCTCCTCCTCCTCCTCCTCCTCCTCCTCCTCCTCCTCCTCCTCCTCCTCCTCCAGAGGCTCTGGTGCCCCCAGATTTTATTTCCCTGCAGGGAGTAAAGTGAGAGGAAAAGGGAGGAAACGGAGGGACGTTTAGAAAATGAAACACATTCCAGCACCATGGAAATCAGAGAAATAGGTCTCTCTGGTGTATCTTTTTTTTTAAATGCAGGTAATCCTCCACTTACAACCACAATTGAGCCCAAAATGCCTAGTTGTTAAGTGAGTTTTGCCCCATTCTTGCCACCATTGTTAAGTGAATCACTGCAGTTGTTAAATGAATAAGATGGTTGCTAAGTGGCTTCCCCGTTGACGTTGCCCCCCCTCCTGAAGGTGAGACCTTTGGAGGTGAGAGTTCCGGGGAAGAAGGGCTCCGTGGAGATAGCTGCTATGTTGGTCATCAACTGGGACGAACGAGCTGGCGCCGGCCTAGCGGGGGGGGCGTGTTGGAATTTGCTGTGTCATCGGAGGAGTGACCCCCCCCCCATGGAAAGCTGGTGCTTTTGGGGACTTTTGGATCCTGGACTCTGGACTTTTATCACGAGGGTCCTGGCATTAACAATCATGCCGTATTTGGATCCTTCTTTTGGGCTCTTCTTGCCCCTATGCCATCATTGTCCCTATGTCATCTCGGATCTGTGTTATTCTTGACTCTCTGCCCTACCCCTATTATGTCTGTGACTTGCTCCATTTGCCTGGACTATTTCATCGTGTCCTGGATATTTAAGCGGTCCTGGAATTGTTCAGGACTTTCCCCATCAGGGTCTGGCCCCGGCCCCATTGTCATGATGTCAATGGACCGACTCCACTTCTGTGAGGGCAGTGGGGTTGATTTTCTGTTCAGTGTCAAGACCCCGACCCACTGCGGTGGGAGTGCAGTGGGCTGGCCAATTGTTCTGGTCCCCAACAGCTGTGAGAGCTGGGGGTGCGGGATTTTGTGGACATTTTGCCTGGACCTCTCCTTTATGCACTTCATCTATGCACTTTACATCTTTTTACCATCTTTCACGAATGTTCCTCCTTTTTTTTCCCATCATTTCCACCTTTGTAACATGCTCACTTACTGCTGCTGGAACTCGGGCCTTCCAGACTGTTCCCTTGTCTTTGGGATGGCCCAAGGGGTTACAAAAGCCTACCTTAAGGGCCGGATCCTGGGATCCCGAGAGGTGGCATGGCGCTGACCAAAGGGCCAAATTTTAATATCTGGTTTTAAGGGATGTCTTTTAAATTTTTAATTCGATGTTTTAATGGGATAGGGAGGGGTTTCAAGGGGTTAGGGAGGGGAGGAGGGTCTTCTTGCAGCCAGTGCGTGGTAGGTGGGGGCAGGGGTTGGGGCTGGCGGGGCCCCAGGTGCAGGACCGTGATTCCCAGGGTGGTTGGGATTGGCAGGAGGCGCCGAGGCATAGGGCCATACCATGTCTTGGGAGCTGCCGCCATCTTTGTCGGTGGCACGCTCCACCCTATGGCCTCCTCCCTAGGGGGCGGGAACTGGGACCCCTGGGCTTAGGTTGGTGTATTTCAATGCCAGGTCTGTGGCTAATAAGTCCTCCCTCTGTGAGATCAGGGGAGGAGGCTGCGGACCTGGCCTGTATCACCAAAACCTGGTTGGGCCGGAGGAGGTGTCCCTCTGGTTGATTGTGCCCTCCAGGTTTCCGGGTTCTGCACCCCACGGGCCCAGGGGTGGTGGGGTGGCCGTGGTTATTCAGGAGACCCTGTTTCCAAGGGAGGTCAGCAGTTCCAGAGATAGAGGAGTGAGACCCTCCTCTTGAGGTGGGGGCCTAGCGGTCGGGTGGGCTTGCTGCTTGCATACCTTTCCCCAGCTGTGTGACAGTGGTCCTGCCTGGGCTTCTCGATCTCCTCTTGGGGGTGGCGGTGGAGTTCCCGGGCCTTATAGTCCTGGGGACTTCAATCTGCCCTCCCTGGGGGGTGCTCGGGTTTGGCCCAGGAATTCATGGCTTCTATGGAAGCCATGGGCCTGACCCAATTGATTCAAGGCCCGACTCACGAGGGGAAACACCCTGACCTAGTTTTTGTCTCTGAACAGTGGTAGTGACAGAGGGCAAGCCACTTTTACGGTTGCCCATTCCATGGTCTGATCACTATCTCCTATGGCTGGTCTTCCAACAGGCCACCCCCACTGCTGGGATGAGGAGCCACTTAGATGGTTCCACCCGTCTGAGAGGTTCCAGGTGGAACTGGGGTTTTTCCTCTTCCCTGCCCACAGCTCTGCTGAGGATCTGGCGGCGCTTGGCAACAGGCTGCACGGATGCCCTCAACAGGGTTGTCCCATCGTCCCCTCACGCCGTGGTCCGGATGGTATCCCGGAGATGAAGCGTCATCGGAGGGGTTTAGAGAGCAGGTGGAGTCCACCGCTCCCAATCGTCGAGCCCAGCTAAGAGCCCATATAGGACTTACCTGGTAGCTATGAGAGCAGTGAGA